>VBSM01000483.1:7000442-7012231 GCA_008086735.1 Cheirogaleus medius
GACATTTTGGTTACATCATATATCTTTGCCTCTCCCTAAGAAGGGTTAGAGGTATTCCCTTCCTCCCCCTCCACAATGTAGGGTTGTGGTGAAATGTCAATTTTTGATTAGAGACTATATTTCAGAGAAATGGAGACAGTAAAAACTGAGTCAGGTGTTTAATACTATTATGTCCTTTTGTTCCTTTCTCTTTAAGCGAACTTCTGTTACAGAGGTAAATGTGTATGCAAATGACATATTCTGGGACTAAATATTATAATTTATTTAAGAAATGTGATTTTTGGTTTCTCTAAATACTGCTCCCTTAGAAGAAAAACATCCTGGTGGTATGTTCTATCAAACACACTAGAGGACTTACCTACTCTGTATGCAGTTACCTTAGAGCTTTGCAAATGCATCAGGGCCACCACCAATGATGCTTATCCTGGGTGGCTGTGGCAACCCTGAGAAATTCTTCAGTTTAAACAGTGACACTCATGTGAAGAGAGACAAACCTCTTCAACTGCTGGAATGCCCTAACTGCTCTCCACCCGCTATCTTAACCTAGCAAAGAGCTAGCTCAGCAGGAACTAAGCTCGCTCAACCAATGGGCTGCTAGGTCTCCCTCTCATATTCAAGGTTTTAGGCAACCCCCAAAGCAGCGATGACTAAGCTCCTGACTTTCCCCTTTTCAGCAAGCCCATGTCCCTGACTAAAAAGTTTGCTTCCCTTAGTACTTGGTGGTGAGGTATTCTCTTCCCCGCTTCCAGTTTTTCTCTAAATACATAAAGTGATTTAGAGTTCCCGCTGCTGGAGTACGACTTATGGAGCATCCAACTATTGCCAGCCCAAGCTTTCCTTTCTGTAAGATAAGAGCTTGGAGGACTGCATAGTTCTGCAGATTCCTTGCCTGGAATTCTCCTCAGTGACCCTTTACTGTGTCTGTGCCTGTGTCATTAGCGGTGTTTGTCCCCACCCTTTATATTCATTCTACCTTCACAGGATGACACAGCAACTCTTCAGCAAGTAAATACAAAGAAAGATAACTTAGGATACACCACAGGCAGTTATCTTTCTAGAATGTGACCTCCAATTTGAGCTACACTTACACCTAAGAATATTAAGCATCCATTCTATTAAATCTATGCCTCATTTTAGGTATGTTTACATAAATCTGATCTTTCATCCTATCTTGTGCTACCTTTGCCTGTTAGTATGCCTTGATTTAAAACAAACAAACATCAAAAATCCCTAACAGTTTTTCTTAAATAAATATCAAATTCATATTACACTAATTTTTTCTTTTAATTTTACGTTTGGTTTCTTTTCTGAAGATCTATGATTTCCATAGCACATTCATTTCTTTGAGTTGTATCTGAGTCCTGATTTAGAAAAGAAATAATCCTTATCCTCCCTTCTCATTCAAAGGACCTTGAAAAACCTTCAGAAAATAAAATAATAGCAGCTAATGTTTATAGAGCATTTTCTAATTTCTAAGAATAAATCATTTTTTGTGTATGAACTTAATCCCCTCAACAACCTGAGGATGTAGGTTCTATAATCAGGTTGAACCATATGAAATTGCCTTTTTTATAGGTCAAAATGGTCAGGTATTGGCAATTTCATAACTTAACTCATCTGACCTATTTTACAGATCAGGATACTGAAACACAGGAGTTATATAACTTGCCCAAGGTCATATGGGCAGTCAGTGGCAGAATTGGGATTTGAGGCATGACCAAACCTCCCTAAACTTCTTTCACTGACAGTTTGGCTTTTATGTTTCCATGATCCCAGATTCTCAGAGAAGTATAGAGAAATCCTCAAGGTATTAGTGCTGATTGACACTGGTATTACTGGACGTAAATGGCACCGTTGGGTAGACCAGAGGCTACAGTGCATTTTCCCTGATCATTCCTAGGATTTCTTTACTAGCAGATCCAGTAATCAGCAAAGACTAATACCTTCAGTAACTAAAAGTGAATCATGGTGGCTTCCTTTCTTTAGCTACTTTAGTTTCTTACCCATACTCAATTATAATTTTTAGTGCCAATATTGTACTTGGGTATTTTATCAATATTAATCATCTTCCAAACATCCTTAAAAAGTTGGCGTTGACTAACTGGGGAAATTGTGACATAGTAAGTTTTAAAATAATCTAATGAAGTCATTGAAATGTACTCCTTTTTTTTTTTTTTTTAAGAGATAGGGTCTTGCTGTGTTGCCCAGGCTGATCTTGAACTCCTGGCCTCAAGCAGTCCTCCCGCTTCAGCCTTCTGAGTAGCCAGGACTACAGGCACACGCCACCATGCCTGGCTGTACTCCATTTTTATTTTCAGTTCCTCAAAGGCAGGCAGAAAGATTTCCTAAAATCTGATGGCATTAAGCAGAACTCTGATACCAACCAAACAGCAATGTAAATGCTTGTGAGTCTATAAAAGGCAGATACTGCCCAATGGCTGAGTCATTTGGGGAAAATAGTTTGGAAAAGGGCCCAGAATTTATTGGAATTATGAAATTGAGAAGATCATCTATTCCAAACCCTTCATTTTAGGGTTTATGATTTGCCTAAGGTTGCAAACCAGTGGCAGCTCCTGATTTCTGTATACTTCCCCTCTACCTAAAGTCCTTCTACCTTTCACAGGGAACAGCCTGCAAAACCTCTTTTCAATTACAAAATAAGCATGCCTGAATCTTTAAAACCATTTTGAGAATTGAACAAACTATTCTTAGTATAGATTGATTTTTGTTACTAATTTGCTGCTCAGAGTATTTTTAAATTGAAACCATGGAAATATTAAATATTAATAAAACTTTTTTAAAACCCTCAATCCAATCTGTAAGAAAATATTTCAGCCAAATGCATTTAACTAAAACATTTATCTGCGGATAGCTTGCTTTCTTTTTATTCAAACTTTCAATTGATTGATTTTAAGTGATGGATGAAACATTAAATGTTCCCTGACTTAGAGCTTTCCCTTTCTCCATCATAAATTGACATCTTTGTGGATCCTTTGTGCTGCAGCATTCAAAACTGCCTTTTTAAGAAGTAACAAAAAAAATAGTATTTGCTACAGTCAGCAGATGGTTGTCACATTTTGTTTTCAGTGCGCTTTACCACTTAATTTTGTTTTGTTGCAGCATCAGAGGTTGCCAGTCAAGCATCTGCTATAGCTTATGGCCCAGGACTGGAGCCACTGCTGATGGCACATGTTCAGAACAGCACTAATCTAAAATAAATGTTTAATAAGCTAACCATAAAGCACCTAGATTTTTGTTCTTTAAATTTCACAAAACTGCATGAGAGATTTGCAGGTTGGAAACAATTTTACATAAGAGTTCGACTTATGCATTTTTATGTAGTTTAGTATATGAAAAATAATGCTTTTTTTTTTTATCTTTTGTGAATTCCAGCTCATCAAGGTGCTGTACAAGACCAGCCATACCAGCTGCCAGTGGAAATCGATCCTCTCATAGGTCTGTCACTTCCTTCTTTCTTTGCGATTCATTAAGCTCTGTATGGTGGCCCTGAAGTGTAGATTACAGTTGTTTTTCACTTGCTGGTTGCTGGGAATGGAATTTTCCTGATAAACCATTTGCATGCAAATTGGAATGCAATGAGCTGTGGCTATGCTGGTATTTCATCAACTCCCCCTCGTTGGTTTGCCTAATTTGAACAGGCCTAGGACGAGTGTCACTGAAAATTAATATGGATGCTGTAATAATGTGTGATTGAGAATGCGCATGAAGTACTGTCAGGATAATATTGGATCTTTTCATCACTCAGACTTGTTGATGAGCAGGAGCGAGGCACGTTATGATGAATTGGTGCACTGGTAATGTGATGGAGCTCCTTTGCTAGGAAAATTTTCATAACAGTGGGGTTCTTAGCAGCACTGTGTTGTGAAAAATAAAACTGTAGTGCCAGGGTTTCATCATTAAAGGAGATCAATTCTTTCTTCCTGGCCCTCTATTCAGTCTGAGGGGATTAATGTGCAATTGCAGAGCAGTTTCGAAGTTGAAATATATTGCCCAGCCAATGGTAGTGTTAAGATATTTGTATTCATTTTCCTAGGGTCCTATAGCCCAATAAATTGCCATTGGAGGTTAAATTTGTTCAGGGGAGAAAAAAACAGGGAGGAGACCAGAAAGAGCCATTGGGATGAAATGAGCATCTGTAGCAGATGACTTAGACTATTTAATTGCTGTTATGCTTTTTGAGTAGGTTAGTTGAAATCTCTAGTTTAGCATTTTTCATCCTTATGTGAGGGTATTTCAAGTGTGGCATCACTAAGAATGTTAAGCTTTGATTTTGAAGATGCTGTTCAATACCTTTTAGGATAAAAAACTTAATTCCTTAGCTGTGCCACCAGCATGGATATTTATCTTGTAATTTTGTCAAACTTCCCTGGCACAAGTAAATTTGTTAGAATTCTGAAGTTTTTAAAGAAAGCATATGAATGAGCAGATTTATTATTTTAAAATCCAAGATGTTCCCTCTATGTAGTTCCTTTTTTTTTTTTCTTTTGTCTTTAAAACCATGTTTCAATAGAGAGCTAAATGCCTGTCATTCACAAATGGACTATCAGGATGAACAAAAATAACCTTAAGCTCAAAACCAATTCATTTATCATTTCTCCAAGTATAGGCAAAAATTTAAGACATATTATCTACATGAAGGATAAATACTACTCTGGCTCCTAAATCTTGTTTTGTTTTAAGTAGATAAGATTTGCCATATATATTTAAGAAATGCTCACTTGGGTAGTTTTAAAAGTCAGGAAAAAGCCCATTTGCTAGGTCATTTAAAGCATTATTTATGACTTATAGACTCATTGTTTGCTTTACAACTTGACAATAAATATCCTATAGTATAAAGTCTGATTATATGAATTCAACAATTGTAACGCTTTAGACCAAGCACAGGTAAATTTTTTCGGTAAATGGCCAGATAATAAATATAAGCTTTGTGGGCCATAAGATCTCAGACACAACTACAGTTTGAGTATCCCCTAATCTGAAAATCTGAAGTGATCCAAAATCTGAAATTTTTTGAATGCTGACATGACACCGCAAATGGAAAATTCCACACCTGACCTCATGCGACAGGTCACAATCAAAACTTTGTTTCATGCATAAAATGATTAAAACTATTATACAAAATTACCATCAGACTATGTGTATAAGGTACATATGAACCATAAATTAATTTTGTGTTTAGACTTGGGTCCCATCCCCAAGATATCTCAGTACATGCAACTATTCCAAAATCTAAAAAAAATCCAAAATCCAAAACACTTTTGGTCCCAAGCATTTCAGATAAGGTCTACTCAACCTGTACTTAACTCTGCCATTATAGCACAAAGCCACCATAGACAAAATATAAACAAATATGCATGGCTGTGTTCCAGTAAAACATTATATACAAAACCAACCACTGTCCAGATTTGGCCTTTGAGCATAGCTTTGCCATCCCTGTTCTAGATCACTGGTCATTAGACAGTTCTTTTGCCCCCTAAAATAATTGTTTAAAACCATGTACCTTCTCTACATTTTTAAGTTGACATCTGAAAGTTTTTATCACAAGTGTAAATAGTTGCAAAGGTTACAATTTCTGGCATAGCATAAAAAAATTTTAATATATCCAATGGAATCTAAATATCAGAGTGAATTGATACTCAACATTTTCTGATATAAAAAAATACATAAAAAAGCTCTTTAACAGTTGAAAATTTCACATTATTCCTTTTTCATCTTGAATTTATATTTTCATTCTACTTCACCCTCATAATTTTATCTTAACTTTTTAAAATTGATTATCCTATTATGCTTTCAGCAGTAAAAATATTTATGGAAAATTAAACATATGTATATAAATTTAAATTTAAAAATTTCCTATGACCATAAGGCTAAGCTTTTTAAAAAATTAACCTGCATTGAGTGATCATTACAAATATTAATATATACCTACAATTATATTATAAAATTTAATAAACATTTATTAAACATAAAAAACGAACATTTATTGGAAATACATCTTTAATGAAATGGATGGGGCTTTCTCTGCCAACTAGTGCATCTATTCATGGATAAACATTATTTATTGCTGAGTGAGACAGGATTTATCAATAAGTCTATCATATTTGTGTGTTTTTATAAATAGTAGCTCTGAGGAATGTCACAGAAGAAAATAGATGGGAAAAGAAGAGTTTGGTTTTAATAGTGGCACTCAAATCTTTGAACTCTTTCTGTTAGTGGCAAAATTCATATAGCAATCTATTATTAAGAATTATTTCTATGGTATATTATTAAATTATCATTTTAACAATCTATCATTAAAACTTATTTTTAATGATCTACCAATTGACAGCATGATTAGATCCTCATTCCATTTTATTGAAAGCAATGAATTAGAAACCACCTAACCTGCAGAATGATTTGATACCTAGGCATTCACTTTTCAGTATCACATTAATATTTTGAATGTCCCTTCTTTGGCTCCCAAGAGATTTTTATACTGTGGGGTAAATCACCATAGTAAGATTCTGCATGGAAGGGAAATATGCCTTTATATTTTCTAGTGGAAGAAGGGGATGAGAAAGGGGAGATAAGAAAAGAAAACTCACATGACAGTTCTCAGGCAAATCAGTTTCAGGCAAGAGAATATATGAAAGTTGAGGAACTAGAAATTGATTCTTTTAAAACCTTCTGAACTTGTGTATCTCTTGGGAAGTCTAATACTCCTAGGGGTATGCATGCCCCAGTTTGAAAACTGATTAGGTAGACAAATATACCTTAGACAGATGGGGGACTTTGCAATGTTAAATTACAAGTAAGCATTTTCTTGGAAAATAGTTCATCTGAATGCTGAGGTGGCATCAGCCTTTACCCATGGATACTTTGTGGTCACTCAATTCAAAATTATGCACATACCAGATATGTTGAGGAGATCCTTTCAAGAGATCACCCTCCCAAATAATGACCAGTGAAAGTTTATATCATAGGAAGAGAAGTCTTATAAACACTGACAAAAATAAACATTTTTACAGTTCTCATATGGAATGAAGTACTGTAGCAACCAGCGAAGAAAGTATCACATACCTTGTTTTTAATTGCTATGTTTCTTAGAATTCAAAAAAAAAAAATAAAAACGTTATCACACAGCTTCATTGCAGTGGGATACTGTCTCTCTGTGACATACTATGATATCCATAAAAGCTTTTCTCATCTGCCAGCAACTTCCCTTTGTGTAGAAAAGAGAGGAAAAAATGATTCCCAACTAGAATTCTGCCCTTTTTAAACTGCCCTTGTAAAACTGCCTGTATAAAACTGTTATCACTGTTTAGCCCATTATTCCTGCAAAAGCATATGAAGCCGACAGTTACCTAATAATATCTTGAATGGTTAAATTGTATCAACAGACACCAGCAGAATTTTACAGTATTGCACGTGTATATGTACAGTTTGCTATGCTGTGTATGCCACGAGGGCATACACAGGGGACACTTCAGTCCTCTGTGTCCCTGGTGGTTCCCAGAGCAGCACTGGAGAGCATTTGAACACCTTTTTTCTTCTGCTTTATTTTCTGAGCTTTCTATTAAGCTACTCACATTAACTTAGTTATTACATATAATGAATATAATAGATATTTTTCTAATTTTCTATTTTTAATTTTTATCAATAATGTATAAGATTTTTTTTTCAAAAAATTGAAAACCATGATAAAAAGCTTAGTAATCACATGGAAAAATTTGTTTTGTTTGTTTTTATTTCTGGTACAACCAAGTTTCTTTATCAGTACAAGAACCATTGTTTGTGTTGGAAGAATGATGGTAAAATAAACCCTCAGATCCCTGGAAACAGAGCTTTCTATTTCATTGGCCTCAATGCCAAAAAAGGCATCTCAGTGAAAATTCCTTTTCTGATAATGGCACACTTGATAGTGTATTTCTAGGCGATTATTACTCTTCCCATGTGCTTGGTGTTGCTCTATGTCTGACCTTTTGCCTTGTGACAAACCACATCTCAGGTGCTCTGTAGCACTTTGAAAACACACTGCCAGGCTGTCTTGTTTTATTGCTTAAATAAGGAGTAAGAAAGTGGCAGTCTGCTGTGCTTTGACTTTTTCAATTACAAGAATCTTTAATAAATAGTCATTCTATCCTTTCCTTAGATGCAAGTGCAGCTGTAAACAGGGGGAATGGGAGTTCCCATCCAGTCAAATTAAAGACCTGTTAAAGCCAAAGTAGTACAAGATGCTACAATATTTCAAATATATGACATTTAAATCCTAATATCTCTTCCTTGTGACAAAATGTTAAAGGTAATAGATTGTCACAACATGAACCATTCTCATGACAATAGATGTAATGAGATTGTCAGAAACACAAACCTAACTGTGATGCAATCTGGAGATTGTAATCTAGTTTGGTCCTGCCCAAGAGCTAGAAAGCATGTTCTATGAATTGTATACGATTTTTAAATTGTAGTGTGTTATTATTTCTTTCCTCTGAGCAAAATTTTTTACTGAGATGTTGAATTTAGCTGCCTAGATTCTTCCAGCAACCAGATATGTTTTCCTATTTGGTTTTTTAAAACATTATTGTTCTTAAAATTAAAGATCAAGTATTCTTATCTTGGAATGTGTCTCTGCTCCTCTTTCACTCCCAACTCCCAATAGGACAAACTATAGGATTTCTTTGCCTGTGTGTTTAATAGGTATTTTTTCTCTCTATTTTCACAGCCAGCAATACAGGAATGCACAAAAGGCAAATCACTGACCTTTTAGACCAAAGTATTCAAGTGCATTCCCAATGCTTTGTCATCACTTCAGACAACCGCTATATTCTCATCTGTGGCTTCTGGGATAAGAGTTTCCGAGTCTATTCTACAGACACAGGTAATTTTTATTTTCTTTATCAGTGGACTAAAGTTGACTACAAGTAGCACTGAGAGGCTTAAAATGCTTTCGCATCTTCTTCCTTCAAAAATTATACAATTTTAAAATTTATAAAATAAGGAAAAGAAGACATTGTTTTTCCCTTTCAAGTAATAATCTACTATATATTCCACTATTAAATTAGCTTCAGTATGTTTTTAAGAGGCAGTTTTTTTATAGTAGGTTTGTCTTCCAAGCTCATGCTTACAGAATAAGTGATTGATTTTGAAGGCAAATCCTGGTATGGAAATACCATACACGAGCATTTGCATCATCTTGTGGCAAGAGCACATACAAATAGATGTATTTTCTCACTTATATATTATTAAAAGGATTTTCTTTTTCTTACTAAAAAGACTCATTAAGTACATATCTTGGCAGTAGTTATCTTGCCTCTACCCAATTCTGCATAGAATCGTGCTGGAAGCTATACCATCATGAAGAAAAGTAGCTGACTACTGATTTAATGTGTGACAGGAGCTCTTGTTAAGATTTGAAAGTTTAAGTCTACAGATCCATTTGCATGCATCTTCATAAGAGACAAACCAAGCCCAACTCAGTATTATGATAGGAAATCCAAGCCAATAAATGTTTATAAATTTTTACATATAGAAAATTGAGAAACATTGAGAAATGTAATGGTCTCCCTTAAAATATTTTAGAAACTTGTAGAGAATGAAATAAACTTATAGTAAATATGTAGTTGAATGTTTAAAATAATTAAAATTATATATTAATGCATTAGAACTAATTGATATACAGTCATATGTTGCTTAGCAATGGGCATTCATTCTGAGAAATGTGTCATTGGGTGATTTTGTCAATGTGTGAACATCATAGAGTGTACTTACACAAACCTAGATGGTACAGCCTACTGTACACCTAGGCTCTATGGTATAGCTCATTGCTCCTAGGTTACAAACCTGTACAGCATGTTACTGTATTGAATAGTGTAGGTAATTATCACACAATGGTAAGTATTTATGTATCTAAACATAGAAAAAGTACAGTAAAATACACACAAATGATTGAAAAAAAATGATATATATATGTAGGGCACTTACCATGAATACAGCTTTTAGGACTGGAAGTTGTTCTGGGTGAGTGAATGAGTGAGTGGTGAGTGAGTATGAAGGTGTAGGACATTATTGTACACTACTGTAGACTTTATAAACACTGTATACTTATGCTACACTTAATGGATACAAATCTATTTTTCTTCAATAAATTAACCTTAGCTTACTATAACTTTTTTACTTTCTAAACTCTTTAATGTTTTTAAACTTTTTTACTCTTTTGAAATAACAGCTTAAAACACAAACATGTTGTACAGCTATACAAAAATATTTTCTTTATATCCTTATTCTATAAGCCTTTTTGTATTTTTAATTTTTTTTTTTTTTACTTTTTAAACTTTTTAGTTAAAAAATTAAGATACAAACACACACATTAGCCTAGACCTCCATAGGGTTAGGATCATCAATATCACTGTCTTCTACCTCCCATCTTGTCCCACTGCAAGGTCTTGAGGGCCAGTAACTTGCATGGAGCTGTCATCTCCTATGATAAAAATGCCTTCTGGAATACTTACTGAAGGACCTGCCTGAAGCTGTTTTAAAGTAAACTTTTTCTAAATAGAATGGGTACACTCTAAAATAAGGATTAAAAGTATAGAATAGTAAGTACAAAAACCAGTAATATAGTCATTTATTATCAAGTATTATGTACTATACATAACTGTATGTGCTATACTTTTATATGACTGGCAATGCAGGTTTGTTTACACCAGCATCACCACAAACTGCTCTGCCATGTCATGACATCTGCGACATCACTAGGTGATAGGATTTTTCAGCTCCATTATAATCTCATGGGACCGCCATCGTAAATGCAGTCCATCACTGACCAAAAAGTTGTTATGCAGCACATGACCATATATTATGAAAGTAGATATTTCAACTGAAGCAAAGATCTTACATGGATCTTGATTAAATTTTGTGGAAAGGGAAATTCTTTTTTCTTTTTCCTTTTTTTCTTTTGTGAGACGGTCTCACTCTGTTGCGCAGGCTACAGTACAATGGTGTAATGATAGCTCACTGCAACCTCCAACTGCTGGGCTCAAGCAATCCTCCTACCTCAACCTCCCCAGTGGCTGGGGACACAGGCACACGCCACCACATTCAGCTAATATTTTAATTTTTGTAGAGACAGGATCTTGCTATGTTGTTTAGGCTGGTCTCAAACTCCTAGCCTCAAGCAGTCCTCCCTCCTCAGCCTCCCAAAGTGCTGGAATTACAGGCATGAGCTACCTTGCCTGGCTGGGAAGTTCTTTTTAATTGAAATTTCTAGTTAGTTAAATACTTTTCAGTGAATTATCTTTATCGTGTTCATGATCTTTATAAATTGTATGAGTCCATGTTCCTGCTTTAGTAAGTATAATATATTGAACAATTAAGGAGTTTGTCCTTGAATAAGGATACAACTTGTTTGTGAATTTATGATACTAGTGTAACATAGCTATGGCAGAGTAAGGAAAAATAGTTGAATATGTACTGTTCGTAGAATAAACCCTAGAAGTTGTTTTTAGGCATGATTCTGTTTAAATTTTGTTTAATGAAATTGATTATCTAGTTTTCTCATAATTTGCATCTTTATTCTGTGGGTCCAAGAACATTATCATTCAAGCCTTTCTGATTATTTGGGATTTCACTAGATGTTTTAAGGCTATCAGGTGGATTACTACTGAACCTAAAACTCCTTTAACATTCTCTAAAAATGCAATGGTAATTGATAAGTTTTCCTAAAACATATTTATTCTTATAATAAATTTTCTCTGATTTAATCATAATGGAAATTGTAGTCTTTTTTTTTT
>VBSM01000483.1:7012331-7025515 GCA_008086735.1 Cheirogaleus medius
GAGTTCGAAACCAGCCTGACCAAGAGCGAGACCCCATCTCTAAAAAAAAAAATTTTTAAATGTAAGAATGAATTTTACACAGAATTTTACTGTGTAAAATTGGTTTACAGTTCTATCTATTAGTATTGACAATGCATAGAGTAATGTAACCACCACCATAATCAAGGTGCAGAGCAGTTGTATGAGCCCCAGATTCTCTTTGTGCTGCCTACTAGAAGTCAACTTTTCACCTCGCCCTTAACCTTCTGGCAACCACTGATCTATTCCTCATCTCTGGTTTTGCCTTTTCCATAATGTCATATAAGTAGAGTCATAAATCATGTCAATCTTTGGTTTTGACATTTGAGAGTTTTTTTAGTTTGTTGACATTCCATATTGTTTTTTAAAGGCATTGAATATTAGTATTTGTAAGGTAAAGCTAACTTCATTTTCATATAATACTAATAATTAAAATAATTTCTATATTCACATAGTTTTTTAGAATTTACAAAATTCTTTCACATATTTGATATTGTTTCAGTCCCACTATAATCCTGTGAGGTAAGCAGGCATCCTTATACCTATTTTTCAGATGACAAAACTGAGGTTTAAAGTAACTTGTTGACATTTATGTAACTCATGGTAACAGAACTTGGACCTGGCTCTTCTGACTTTAAATGTAGCATTCTTTGTGATTATACCATATTGTCATTTAGAGGTGTTACCAATCATTGCTTAATTTGAAAAATGCTGTAATTTGTAACACCAAGTTCCTAGTATGTCTGACATGTTATATTACACTTAATAAACTACATACCATTCTTTCCTGTGTTTCCAAAAATCAAATGTACTATTTTTAAAAATATTGTGTGTGTATAAAACATCTTCATAAGGAGTAGCTTTATTTTAAACATCATTTCAATGGGACTGACTTAGCTTGTGGAATAAAAATATTTATACTTGCCAGAAAACTTGCTTAAAAAACAACAAACTCAAATGATAGTCCTGGTATCTTTCTTAATATCTTGTATACAAACTCTGATGCTAGTTTTATTTAAAATAATTTCAGTTAGGGTAAATACATGTTTGTGTGACAATAGGAATATTAAATATTTTCCCTTAAGTTTAGCAGAAAAGGGAAAAATTGTATGATCAGGAATACATAATGGCAAAGATATCACAAGTGTTGAATTCAATTATATTTTAGCACACAAGCCCAAAAAAAAAAAATCCTTCACTTATTAGATTTGGGGGAGGGAGGAGAAACATGGGTTGTAACAGGAAATTCTTTAAACATAAATCATGTTTTCGGGGCACAACCAGAACAGCAGAGGCAACAATAAAACCTTCCCCCGGCAGTCGGAATTATTTTCAGGCCACATTTTAGATTCAGTAGTGCAGAGTCCTGAGCTTGAATTTTTTTATTTGTAGCACAGCTGTCAAATAAAACATTAACTAGAAAATTTGTTCTGTCAAAAAAGGGATATTCTGGTGCTTGTGGTAATATTTGATATTGGTGTGTGGAGAGGTGGACTGGTATTAAAGGAAACAAAAAATAAAGGTTGAGGAACACTTATGAGATTATCAGAAAATAATTTACCAAAAAGAACAGGTATTTATATGCTGTGATTTATTTAGGAGGAGTGAACCTCAACCTCATAGCAATAACAAATATTGCTGAGGAAGGCTGCCAGAACAGGAAAAAGTAAACTTAAAAAAATAATGTTTTCCAGAGTTGAGTGCAAAGTATAAATCGTAGAGAATAAAGTTAATTTGTATTAATATATTAAGCCCTTTAGATGCAACTACTTAAATGTCGCTCTCACATTTAGATCTTCCCTGACACCCAGTCTAAATTTGTTTCACCTTGTTATTTTCACTGATTCTCACTTGTTCTTTTCTTTTATAATACTTATCACTATTCATTAATTATTTATCTGTGTTTATTGCTTAATGTCTGTCTGCCCCACAAGACAGTAAATGTGAGAGGAGAGAACATATCTGTTAGTTCACCACTATATACAAGTAAGAAGGCCTAATGCTTGGCACTTAGTAGGTGCTAAGTAAATATTTGTTGAATGATAACTAATTGTGGTAACTTTTAGGGCAACAATTAATAACACTAGAAAAAGGAACCACAGTGACTGAGTGTACATTTTCCTCACACTGACATTGGAGAAACAAAGCAATGACTTGACTAAGAAGAATTAACATGTGAATCTTGGAAAATTTCGCCTCTGTATTTAATATATCCCACTTTTACAGCTAAATCTTTCCACTTTATCCTCACATGAGTTGGAAATTAAGTTACCAAAGTGAATAGCTGTTTTTTGCAAGGCTCCTGGTACAGAAGGAATACCTGGGTTTCCTCTGTGCCATCTACTTCAAGTACCTGGTTAGTTGTAGTTATTTCACTCATCCTCACTCCTACAGCTCAACGAGTTGTGGGATTCCAAATCTTTAATACGCCTAGCCCTAAATAACCTATTTAAGTCACTCGTATAGTTTATGTGCTCTTAGCATTTGGTATAGGCTAAAGCAGAAATCACTGTACAATATTCTGTAATCAAAACATCACAATATGATGTATTGTTTCCTTCATTAGTTAAAATACATTGATTTAACCTTTGGTTTTCTAATTATTAATAACAGTACATTCAGCTACCTAATTTTTGTCTTAACCTATGTAAGGCCTTCGGGTAATTTAACCCGACCCATTTTACCACTAAACCTGCCCACTCTGTTCTTCATATAAACTGGAAATGAAGTGACCATTATTATATCTTTCATATTTAATTTACTCTTTAACATTTTTTTATTCTAGAAAGTCTTGAATTCTTCTTACCATATTCTTTATTGATATAAGCTAATTTTTTAACTGAAATGTTTTGGTGTCTATTTAAAAGGTTGAAGAAATTCAGAAGTGAATGGTCTGAACACTCAGCAGTTAACACACCTGCTTTGACTGAGTCTCTGCTCCCCCTAAGTCACAAGAGAAAAAAATATACTGTATTAATTTTGCAATTTGAGATTGAAATAAATCTGATTTTACATTTACTAGAAGTAGGCTATGTGCATGACTGCCACTCATGAATGAAAATATGTATTTGACTTTCCACCTGATGTAGATAAAGTATGTTTCAGTATTTTTTATTTCTAAATTTCTAGCCTTTATAATAAGTCTCAGGTTTATTAAGGAAACAAGAATTTTAAATTTTAATGTAAATACTTTCTTAGTTACATTTATTATTATCTTGAAACGTTAAATACACTGAGATGCCAAAACTTGAGACCTTAATCTTTTGAAAAGTTTATGATGTATTCCAAGTTCAACATAAACATTTTAGGCATATTAATTTTTTTCAGGTTGGTAGTCTTTTTTCTTGAACATCTGAATTCTGTTTTTATGGCCTCACTGAACATTTGTTTAAAAAAAGAAAGCTACGATGAATATTAAAGGGTAGAAATTCTATGACACTCATTTGTAGAGTATGTAGACATTTCAAAGGAACATGTTAGCTAGAAACTATAGGGATGGAATGGGGGTGCTGCCACAGATATTTAATTCTTTAGGCAAATTTGTGTGAATTATAACCACCATCTGTGGTTAAACAAAGATTCTAAAAGGTGAGGGCTTTACTTTTTTCCTGATGCCTTTATGTGAACAACTCTTCCTGTATTTGAGGCCTTAATATCCAGTAAGTAAGTTTACTGGGTTCCTCTCCACTATCCCCAGTCATTACTATTAAACTGCCATAATCTTGATTTCAACATTACTCCCTAAGGAATTTTCATCATTCAGTCAATTAAAACAAAAAAGGAATGACCTGGCTCAAATTGGAATCACAATACATCAGTTCTTTCATCAAAATTTCCATGTAATCCTTATTTGAAAAATCAGAAGCTCTTCAAAGTGACTTGTATCATCCTTGTATAGATCACTTAAAATGAAGGAAGAAATACATTAGATCTTCACTAATTCAGAGACAAGTTTTTATTAGTGAAGTCTGAATTACACAATACTTTTACAGAAAGGCAACTAAATTTTGTTTTATTTTGAATTATGTAGAGTAACTCAAGAAAGTGTTAAAATGGTTCCAAAGGTTTCTCCTGGTCCTGCTTTGAATCAGTAAACATTATTCATTGGTAATTTATAGTAGCCATTTATAATACAATGATACAGTATCATGGTCCTCAAATAGTTTCATTGAAATAGTTTTAACATATGTCTTCCAAAAATGTTATCACCATTCAATTGATCTTTTTGTTGTTATTGTTAATATTCAAAGAAAACATTTAGGTTAGACCAGGTCAAATTATTATAAAATCTGAATTATCAGAATCTAAGTTATTACGGTTTCATTGTCCTATGAGTTATCTGTTCACTAGAAGTTTATTTTTTTAATAGCAATTTTAAAGAAAATTGTCTTACATTTCAGGAAAATTGACCCAAGTGGTGTTTGGCCATTGGGATGTCGTCACTTGCCTCGCTCGTTCTGAGTCATATATTGGGGGAAATTGCTACATTCTCTCAGGGTCACGTGATGCAACCCTTTTGCTGTGGTACTGGAATGGAAAAAGCAGTGGGATTGGAGATAACCCAGGCAGTAAGTATGATTTATTTTTTAAGTAAACTTTTACAAGTGGTGAATAACATTTTGCTGTGAAGTTACCTTTTCAGTATGGTAAGAGTGAAACTGAATTATCAAGTATTTTTAATTTCTTAGTTATAATTTAAGAAAGATCTACATGGCACCATTATTAACATGTGACCATTGATAATTAAAATACATGCATGAAATCTCATTTTTCATGTTATAGGTTATTCTTATGAGCCAAAAATGCTAATTCTTCATTGCAAATGGCTGTCACCAAATAAAAGAGAAGTGTTTTATTCCCAAACAATAAGATATAGCATAAAAGAGCAATCACATATTATCTTGTTTATGGAATTCATATTTTTAAAGGGCAAAATAAAAATTATAATTTCATGGAAACAAACCAGTCTTTCTAAAATTATGTTTTCATTTACATATTAAAAGATAAAACAGGTCATAAAAGGCCAATATGGAATATTCAAATTGGCTCTTGGTTTTTCAGATGGGAAATGAAAATGTTCACCAACAGCCTTAAACATCTTTATGAAACTATGCTGAAGGCAGTAAAACAAAAAATGTGTAACCATTTAAAATTGTAATTCACAGAAGGCAAAAAAGGAAGCAGCTACCATTAAAACCAATCGCACACAGCTGCAGAAAAGAAATGGCTTTAGAAAAACACATTAAGAAGTAGGAAAAAACAATTAAAGGGACCACCTGAAAAATGAGAATTTAATTAAAATGATTATGACAACACTGAAGAGTTCCTGCAAGAGTAGCTTTAGATTTTTATTTCATAAGGTAGAGCATTTTAACTGCTCTTAAATATTTACAATTTCTTAATTTAAAGCAAGTTGCAACGTATTTGGTTAAGGAAGGATCACGTTGCTCCTGATTACTTTCCTGAATATGCTGGTCCTTCTTTTTGTCACTCAGCCTCAAATTGTGGAATGGTCTGAATATGTTTAAGTCCATCATATTTTAGATTGACTTCTCAAAGCTGTGCTTAAACTTGTAATATTTGTATGAAAGCAAAACCTTTTTTCAACAAATTTAGTCAAATGCTAGACAATTTTAAAGGAAATATATGCAAAGTATTTTACAAAGCTTTTTCTTCCTATTATATACATTCGAGATGTTGTTTGATGTGGAGGGTAAACACAACTTTTATTCAATGAACCTCTAATATATATTTCTTATTTTAATCAAAAAATAATTCCCTACTTGAATAGAATATGAAAAATAATCTTAATGCTTTGATCCTATGACTAGTACAGACTTTGTGATCAAATCAAATTGTAGTTTCTGTGTATATACGGGGGAGAGTGTGGATGTGGGTATTTCACATATTTATACAAATATTTCTATTTTGTACATAATTACAATAGAAATTTTAAAGATGTAAATTTCAGGGATTTTGTTTTTCATAATTTTTTTGAAAAGTACTTCATGTTCTTTTCAACATGGACAAGACATTCAGGTCTTTCTTCCTTTCTTGCCATTTTGGGATGAGTGGCTACTTTCAATTTCTTTTTTCCTGTCTCTGTAAACCCAGTTACCGAGATTCACTAAATTATCTCAGGCAAACCTAGATTTGACATAGATAATAAATCTACCATTTTGTTATTTATCTCAAAATATTTAGGAAGAACTTTTTCTTGACTTAAAATAACGTAAGATGTTTCATGCACATATGGAAATCTAAAACAAGGTATTTAGGTTGTTTTTTACTCACTTGACTTAATCATGTTCTATGTTATACACAGTCGTTACCAATGCGTATTCGAAGTAGTTAAAAGCTTATTAGCTACACTCATAGGTAATTGCTGTTGTAGTTCAGAAATGTAAGTATATTTTAAAATTAGGAATTTTCAGCTTTTTCAGAAAGAAGAAAGTATGATATATATCATGATATATGTACATATTTAAATATATTTAAATACCTTATAACTCACCCCAGAGATGTTTTTCACATGCATGTCCTTTAAAAAATGAATCACATAGGACTGACTAAATCCTGGAGTTTGTAGTAAAAAAAAAAAAACAGCTAAGTTCCAAGCTTTGCTGTGGTCTTTCTGTCTTGTCTATAAAATGAAAGCAACAACAGTAACTGACTTAATGTGTTATCAGAAGCACAGGATGCTTAGAGCAAATAAATCACCACAAAAACACCATCTTGTTGGCATTAGAGTACATATTATAATGTTATATTTTTCATAAAGCACTTCATCTATACCCTCTCATTGTCTGCAGCGTGGTGGAGATTAACTCCTAGTAATGCTGGTAATGAAAAGAAAAAAATAAAAGAATAATATAATAGCACATCTAATAAAAATTTTAGAAAATTGTAATGTATCTTGACTAAATTAAATTACCTTTCTCAAAGTGAACCTCATCCTTTCTGGCCTTTTTATAATGTCTGATGTTCCAATTTAATTTTGCTTTAGCTTTGAAAGATGAATATGGGAGAAAGACAAATAGGCATTTTTTCTTATAATGAGAATTTACACACATTAAAATAGAAAAATAAAAAAAAACATTATAAGCTTTTCAAAAGAAAATGACAAACAAAAACAAAGGCATTTGTACCCTGTGTAAACTGTTTCAAATATTCATGCAAGCTGGTTCGGATTTTATAAGCCTCTGGCTCATTGATGGTTCCACGATGCAGCTGCTGAAGTCAGAGCTTTTCAGATGAAGGGTTTTAGGTTATGCTTGTTCCTATACTGTTTCTTTTAGACACAATAAAAATGACCTTTAAGAAGTGGTCAGGCTTTTATATGCATATAATTGCAATGTTCTATAAATACACAAAATGCCTCAACTTAAAATTTTTGATTTTAGACTTTTTCTTTCTTGAAGGGAAAATAAATAAATGAAAGAAGACCAGGCTATTGCTTTTTCTATATTTTATAGGTCTCATTCAGGTATTTAGTTTTTTTAATTTAAAAAATCATAAAAATAGGTAGTAATTTTACTTTCTAGGATTATAAGCCTACATACACCATTTTCTCCAAATCTAATATTGGTGCTATATGTAAAGTTGATAGCTGTATAACTATTTTTTCAAAATATCATGTTATCCAATTTTAATATATATGTTGCTTTGGCAAAATCAGTCTAATTTCATATTGGATAAAACTCATAAATTGTATAATTTAGGGCTTTTAAAAAGACAAAAATGTTTTATGAGACCTTTAGCAAAAGGCTTGTTTTCCTGTGTGCCAGATAATTTTTCATCTTTGACTGTATTGTCTTGTGATAGTTATCTCCTGTGGAATGCACTTTCCTCAATGAGAAGAAAAATTAAAGTAGGATTCCATTTAATTGTGGATGTTTTTTATAAACTTAACTAGGAACATTTTAATGAAAGACATTTTTCTACATAGAAGCATAGCATCTCTGCTTGCCCTAGTACTCTTTGTGTTTTAGGACTGAATCTTGTCCACCAAAGTGCTTTTCCTGAGATAACTCATTTTCCTTCAGAATAATGCTATCCAGACTGTAAATTTCCAAATTTTGGAGAAATGTTCTCCAGTGCATTCAGTTGATATTCAAATACTTTAAACTTTGACATGATCTTATTTAAGCAAGATGAAAATATACAAAATAGTTATTATTTATTCACTATTTTTATATTAATAGATCATAAGCTTGGATTTAAAAATTAAATGCTTATTAGGTATTTTTAGGTATCTGAGTAATTTTCTTTTAAAGACACAGTTGATTAGCTTCAGAAGCAAATGCTTGCTGACTGAGAGTTTGCATAGATTTGTGTGTGTAGTATTTCAGTAAAGTAGTTTTCCATTCTTGCATTCTGGTTTTGATTTGATTGAAAGGTGGCATTTTTTTTCCTCATTGCAATCAGACATGTTAATCTATGTCAGCTTTTTCCTTTATGGGAATGGCGTCTACTGAAAAAAAAACTATTTAAGTTTTTTTCATAACAACAAGATTCTGTTCTTTAAGAATATTTCAGCACCGTTAATTAGAAAGAAGGTTTTATTAACCATAAGGCTAGCACTAACAGACCACAGAGCTGTTTTTTAAAGTACTGTATGCCATAGCTGCCCTGCTTTTTCTCTGTCTAAAACTTCATTTTGTTATACTCTCATCAATCACTTAAGTCATTACCGTAAATCCTACTGTTGTTAATTTTACTAGTATCACCCTAATGAGACATTCCTGCTATAATTAAAAATGAATTCTAACTTTAAGCCATTCTAAATTTTTTTTTAATGAATTTAGAATGATCTTGCCACATGACTATAAATACTACTGATATACACATAGACTACTCATCAAATCTGTAAGAAAAGTAGTATCATAATATGTCCAGGTGTGAATTATTTACTGGTTGCCTTTGTGCACATGTGCTTATGCATATGTATATTTTTGTGCACATGTTTACGAATTATGTCCTTTTTATTGTAAAGCCTAATAGGTTTTACTGAAGCTACTGATAAATCCTTACTCTTTGTCTGGCCAAAATATAGGTAAATACAAACAGTATTACTCTCTGTAAGTAAGTGTCCTAGAGCACCATCTGCTGGATGTATTTGAGGACCTAATGTTGGGAAATGTGAAAATTGGTACTTGGTAAGACAGGTGTACTTTGTTTTTCATTGCCTGTGATATATTATTTAAGGGTCACACATGTCAAGGTATGTACATTTGTGTGGAACCATATGAGTTTTTAAAAAGAAATTACTTTCTTCCTTCTTTTGCCCCACCCTAACCTGGATTTGGAACTTCACAAAAAATATTTTGTTTAACGAAAAAGTAAGCACAATATATGCCTAAAAACACCACAGCTGGTCATGAGATAAACTTTTATTTTATTGATCACAGGTCTTCAGTAGGCTACAGTTGAGGAAAATTGTTTGGATGATATTTTAAATTTACATTCCTTTTGTTCACTAGATTCTGAATATGAAAGTGATGCTTGAAACAAGTAGCCCTTTCATACCTGCGCTATGACGGTTGCTCTGATTCTTTGTCAAGAACAAGAGTTCTTATATGTATCTCTTCAAAACTTTCCCTTCTGGGCCCGCTTTTAGAATGTTGCAGAAAGACTAGCCTATATTTTTCTTTTTTCCTTGAAGAATTATCAAGTAGCGTTTTGAAGCAGTACGTTACATTGGCAGTGTTCAAGTTCAGGTGACATTAAAAGTATGTCTATGAAATTCTCCAGAAGGTCCAGGATGTTTAGTGATCCATGATGTAATGCAGGCCCTCAAGTTCCAGCAAAACAAGTCTGTATTTACTGCTTGTAACTAATAGTAGATGTGGTAAAAAGGAATTATATTCATATGGCAAATGAATACAACCTTAATGTGCACCATATGCAGAGTGGTGGGGTGATATGCCAATATATCACATTTATTTACCTTGTTTGGTTGCAGAGAAAAATGACTATACCATTCAGCCCATAGGCTATAGCCATATAAATATGAGAAGAGAAGAATGGGTGATTTATGCCCTCATATTGAAACCAAGTATCTTCATATGTAGACTTTAATAGTGCCATACCAAAGAAAGTTGTCCAATACTTTATGCTCAACGGGAAATGTAATTTCAAAAAAATTGCTGGAATTAATCCAAAAAGGTACAAATTCCCTTTAATCAACTAAAGGTGGGATTCATCTGTTTTTAGAATATTGTACAACTGTGTGTGTATGTGTGTGTGTGTCCATGACATTACTGTAGAACTACTAAGGATACATTTAATTAAGACTTCCTGGAACAACATATTAGACTGACTTTACCACCTTTCAAAAGTTCATTTCATTAGAGAAATTTTGTAACAGCTTTGTGCATATGTACCTCACATTGTATTTTATATAGTCCTGAGACTTTATGAAAATAGAGCCACTTTATATGAAATTCAATACTTAAATGCCTCTATTTCTTTTACAAAGAAACAGTTACCCAATTTTTTCTAGTTCAGTTTTCATGTGCTATACCCACTTATATGGCTTTACAGAACAGAAGTTTAGAAGCATTATTAACAAATTTTTAAAGATTCATTTTCTTGATCTTTTAACAGTACCATTACCTAATTAAATATATCATTGCATTTCATTTACCTGCTAATTTTTTAAAGTAATTTTTTCTCACATTCAAGTAAGAAACTGAATGTGTTTGGTGAGGCTTCAGATTTTGGATTTGAAGGGTTTTTAGTTAGGAAAAACTTTTTTAAGAATTCTTTCTGCTTTTTGTGGCTTAAGGCTACATGACTGTTGAGCTTTTTAGCTTTTATTCGTGTAGCTGGTAACTTTCCTCAACTGAGAGATTGCTTTATTTCCTTGGGGTGCGTGGGTCAAGATGTTTTTAATAGCTAAAGATGTAAAAACCCTCTGTAGTTTTCAGAGTGCCTAACAATGTATTTTTACCAAAAGAACCTTAAACATGTTAAGAAGGACATATTAATAAAGAATTTTAAGTGATTTGGGTATTTAGGATAAATACAAACAAATAATTTTCAATTTTAAAATGATATTCATGAAAATCATATTATTCATGAAAATCATATTCTTAATGTTGTATATCCACAAATCCAGACAAGATTTCACTTCAACAAAATTTCTACCTATCTATATTATTTTCTGGAAGTAGAATTTTTTACAATGTTTATGTTCCTAGACACCCATATGCAGTTATAGGAGCTATAGATGAATGAGAGCCAAAGATCAAGTCCCTTTCTGGAAAATCAACAAATGAAGTCTCAAGAAAGTAGGACAAATGAAGTACTACATAGCCACTAACAAAGATATTATAAATTTGTAATAATGACATAGAGAGATATGCCCTCTGTATTGCTAAGTGTAAAAAGATCACCAAACTACATATATATAAGTGTCTACATCTATATGTGTATACACTTATATTCTATGTATATTTATGCATAGAAGAAAGTATAAAATGATAGCCAGACAAATGTTAGCAATGTTTATTTGCAGGTAGTGGAATTTGGAAGCAATTTTTCATTTTCTTCTTCATAACTTACTAGATTATCTGAAAGTTTTATAATGAGCATGTATTACTTTGATAATAAGAGACAGTAAAGATATTTTAATTTGGGGAAAGTACCTAATTATTGTAATGTACCTTCACTCCCTGCTCTTGGCCTCTAGGCTACTAGATATTAATACCATGTTTCCCCGAAAATAAGACCTACCCATAAAATAAGCCCTAGCAGGATTTCTAAGCATTTGTGCAATATGAGCCCTACCCCGAAAATAAGACCTAGTGATGGGCGTGGCTCCGCAGCGTATCCTCACAATCCATGCATTTCATTGCGGAGCAGTAAAGAAGACGAGCAGCCCTCCTCATCTGTCCCATCATGACAGCTCCTACCCCAGAGGTGACCAGAAAGGTGCGGGCAGCCCCACCAACAAGGTCAGCTCCCCCTGTCAGGTCCCGGCCAATGGTTCTAAAGGAAATAGAATCGCAAGAAATTCAGGATGGAATTCGGAGTTTGGAGAGTTATGATGATGTTCCAGAAGAAGACGACTTAACTATATTTGAATAAATGTAGATTGTTGTACCGTACTTAAAAAAAATAACACATCCCCTGAAAATAAGCCCTAGGGTGTCTTCTTGAGGAAAACTAAATATAAGACACTGTCTTATTTTCAGGGAAACACGGTAGTTGTATTAGAATTTACATGGCGTGTCAGAGAGAGAACATCTCTAATTGGCATTTATGCAACATAGGTTAAGATATACTTTCACTGAAAGAAGTGTTTATAACAGAAGCATGAAAAATAGCATCATTTTACTGCTGTTACTACTACTATTACTAAATGATACTTAATGTGTGCTCACTACATGCTAGGCACTCTCCTAAGTACTTTACATATTAACTCAATCCTCATAGTAGCCTTGTGTGGTAGCTACTACTGTTAGTATCCTTGTCTTAAAGATGAGGCATGGAGAAGTATACCTTCTTTACTTCCTGTCCTGGGTCTTAAAACTCCTAGGTATCCTTACTAGAACTATAGGAACTGGCCCAAGGGAGCTTACGTAGCTAGCAAGTGCTGGAGCCTGGACTCAAACTCAAGCACTTTAGGTCAGAGGCCACATTCTCAACCACCAAACTGTACTGCATTTTTTACTGAATTTAATTGGCTTATCAGCTACAAAGAATTTGATGCAATCCTATCACTAAAGCACTCTTAGTATTTGCAAAGGACATAAAAAGATAATTTTATTTTACTGAGTTCTTATAACAGTATATGTCATGATAGGATTTTGGTTTTTTAAAAAATATTATACATCTAAGAGGTATACTTAAAGTATACAATTGTAGGTACATACTCATACAAACCCATTTTCTAAAGTGCAGTTGACCCTTGAACAACATGGGAGTTAGGGATGCCAGCCACCCCACAACATGCAGTTGAAAATCTGAGTATAACTTTTGACTCCTCCAGAACTTAGCTATTAATAGCCTACTGTTGACTGGAAGCCTTACCAATAACAAAGTCAATTAACACATATTTTGTATCTTATATGCATTATATGTTATATTCTTACAATAAAATAATCTAGAGGCCGGGCGCGGTGGCTCACGCCTGTAATTCTAGCACTCTGGGAGGCCGA
>VBSM01000483.1:7025615-7064374 GCA_008086735.1 Cheirogaleus medius
AAAAAAAAAAAATAAAATAAAATAAAATAATCTAGAGAAGAGAAAATGTTATTTTAAAAAAGTATAAGGAAGAGAAAATATATTTACTATACATTAAGTGGAAGTGGATCACCATAAAGGTCTTTATCCTCATTGTCTTCATGTTGGATAGTTTGAGGAGGAGGAAGAGGAGGGGTTGGTCCTGCTGTCTCAGGGTGGCAGAGGCAGAAGAAAATTCATGTATAAGTGGACCCATACAGTTCAAAGTTCAACTATAGTCTTAGAGGGTGATTCTGTGTAATAAACTTTCATATATATATTATAGAGAGAGGAAGAGAAATGTTATAAACCAAAAACTTACCTTGTTACAGAAGGAATGTGAAAAAAAAGAAACAAAAACTTATAGTTGTTTTCTGTACCAACATTATCTTGTCTTGCATTAATAATTCTAATATTGTTTACATGAGGATACTACCAAAATTTACTATCTGATGAGTGTCACACACTAAATGCAGCAATGACTTA
Source organism: Cheirogaleus medius (assembly GCA_008086735.1). Taxonomy (NCBI): domain Eukaryota; kingdom Metazoa; phylum Chordata; class Mammalia; order Primates; family Cheirogaleidae; genus Cheirogaleus; species Cheirogaleus medius. The sequence continues at coordinate 7,026,120 of VBSM01000483.1, forward strand.
CTGTTTGTAGTCTGTATGTTTAATCAAATTAACATTTTCTTTCCACCAAAAAGACCAAGATGAATTGGGGAGGGGAGAAGTTTGGTGAAGGTGGAATGAATAGAAGAAAGTTCAAATAATTTCTCTGCATAATTAAAATGTAGTATAATTCCCATTGAAAAATTAAAAAGTTAATGGAAAAGGTTTAAGAAACATTTAATGCTAACCTCATTTCTACTTCAGCAAAGCCATTTCCTTTCTTGATTTACCATTATGGTAAGCCACATGAGAAAGCTTAGTATTCAATTTTCACATGAATGTACTCAATTTTTACATGCATGTTTTATAGTAATCAACTGTAATTAAATGAAACAAAAGGCATGTGTAACATAGAAATATCCATCTTTAGGAAATGACTGGCATATATTGTATAATATTTATATTTTTGTTGTTTGTATCTATATATACTTAGTAACTTCATTATGTATTTAGCTTTTTTAAAAACTTATATTTTACTTCAAAATGGTTTCTCTATTGAAATTATTTTTTTTATAAAGCCATGTTTCATATGTTGTTTTACTTCTCCAAAAGGTCAGATACTAGATTTTACTAATGTTGAAAATTATATCAGTTGTTTTTATTTAAGAACTTTATTAATGAATGTTAAATACTGATTTTGCATGCAAATTCAGTTGTAATAAGTGGTTTATACTTCAGTACAGGTTTTTTTTACCTTTACAATCATAGATACTTATATCGTGCAGGTTTATAGTACAATTGACACAACCAGATCCAATGACCAATTAAAATCAAGTCATTTTCAAATCAAAAGCCATATTTTATTCCTTTTCTTATTTCCACAGTTCATTGCACATAATACATACTCAATAAATGTTATTAAGTGAATGAAGGAGTGAAGGAATGAATGAGTGAACAAATGGGATATGTTATTTTCTTTCCTAGGAGTCATCTGAACTAAGTATTAATTGGAAGGCATCATTTTATTTTTATAAAACTAAGAACAGAAAAATGCTGAACCCCACTTCCTTTCAGAATCAATGGTATTGAAAATATGGCAAATGAATGAAGAGAATTCACTGTGCTAATAACATCTTTATACTGCTAATAAGAACTTTATAGTGTGTTTTAAAGTGATTTAATTTTCATAAGACTGAGGAGATAATGCCAAAAATATCAAGAACTTTATTCATTTTTTAAAAAGTAACTGAAAGTTTGCCAGAAATACATGTCAGGACTACTTCTATGTGGATTATTAAACCCTTTTGCCTTAATGGAGATAGACCTTATGAATTATTTTTCTCATTGAATACTTATGAGCAGGATACTAGAGAAATTACTGTTTCCTCTTTTAGGTATAATTTTAAATGGTTTGGAGTCCATTTGATAGAGAAATATACTTAATGTTATGAGGACACCAAGGGAACACATTTAATATTTAATAAAAACATTTGCTATTCTGCATAGTGGTATTAAAATATTTCACCAAATGTTTTAAAACATAGGTCCAACGTAAATGCTAAATGGGTATTATAGAGATCTTGTGCTGTTTTTTAAAGCAAGTTGGGTTGTTTATAATAGTCTCTGTAAGTTAGTACTGATATTCAATATTATGTACTGAGAAAAGCACATCTGTAAAAACTGATGTGTCCTGGTATTTGTGGCAGGATTTGGACTGTCTTTAATCTCATTTGACTTGTTCATCTTCCTTTAAGGCCATCCATAAAGATGCACTGAGTATCCTTTTCAGCCTTTGGTTAGGATTTGCATCAGTAGTCATAAACCTGCTCTCCAAACAAAGACACCCTTTCCTTTGAAGTAATTGCTCAAGCTTTTCAAAGCAGTCCTAGAAGTCTGTCCTCTTTCTCTTTTTATTTTTCTTTAAGAAGAGTTTGAAGTGTAGCCCCTTAAACTAGCAGCAAGATAAATTTTTCTCTCAGCATTATTGAAAGCCATGACAATTTTTCAAGCAGTAAGACTAAAAGGTTCTTAAGGGAATCTGTTCTGCTTTATGATCTAGCTTTTGGTAGATCCTACTATCTCAGAAAGCAAAGGTAAAGACTTTTTGTACCCCTTAACTATTGCAAATTTTTACCGAAAGAATTAACCTGATATTTTTCAGAAGACTTTTTATTTTCCTGCTCTTAGTTCAATGAGAGATTGTTGATAGCTTTGGAGTCTTTGAAAAGTAAAAAAATATGGCCTGAATCATCTTATTTGAGCTGATTGTTTCCCCCTAGGTATTAACTGTATGTGCTGACAGGTAGTTGGGAGGGGCAGATTTAGAAGAGTGCTGCAGTGAAAATGAATTACATGGTTCTGAGATTTTGTTTCTAGGCTTTCCGAACAGAAATACACACAGATATGGAGGAGTTTTGCCTTTCCTTTCTGTGGGATGTTGTCACTTGAGCTCTGCTGTGATCCAGGATGATGTATAACAGTGTAACTACAGAGAAATAAAAAGATGGATTCTGTGAGCCGTGTATATAAAGCTGCTGCTCTGCCTCCGATTATCCCCTCCCGACTCAGTAATTTCATTCCGGTGATTCTCAAAATGTCCATTGAACTTAAACAGTTTGGGCCCATTTAATTTAAATCCTATATTATACAATTATATTTGCTGTAGTGAAATTTTAATATTTAAAGCTCTTGGTTTGCTGAAACTTACGAAACTCCAACAGGTATTTACTTTGAACATACTTTTTGATAAGAAGAAAATGTAAAGAATGCTCGATCTGTACAGCAGATAATAAAGGGAGTACAACGTTCAGTCTTTAGACAAGACTGGAAAAAGCTTTTCTGAAAGGAAATGATATGATATCTCTGCTTATATTGTTGTGTGTGGGTTTATAGAGGCCATTAATGTACATTTCCTATAGGGGAGGGAAGTTAAGTAGCACTATCTTTTTACTGGAAATCCTGTATTTGTGAAACAGTTACCTGAGAACCTGATGATCGTAAGGCTACCCTTATGCTTTTAATTTGTTGAGTTTTTTTCTCTTTTTTTTTTTTTTTTCTGTATTTCCTGAACTGTCTAACCTGCTTCCTGGATTAGCAAAACTTTGCCAAACTTTGAAGCCAGAATCCTAGCATTGAACAGTTCCTTATTTAGAGATCAGGCCCTAGGAATGAAAACTAGTTTTTCAGTTTTGAAATTACTCTATATGTGTGTGTCTTCTGATTTGTGTAATGAAGAATGATAACTATAGTTTGGATTATTAAAAACTAGTATTCTGTAAGTAAAGCATACTTATAAAAATATTAATTATGAGTTTACAAAAAAGAATGCTTATCTCGACCCACTTTCTGGGTTAATCACAGGGCTTCCTAAACTCTAACTTTATAGTCATAGAAAATGCTCACTATTTAAACTCTTGTCCCTTAAAGAAAGAAGTACAATTACAATCAACAGCAGCCTTCTCCCTTCCTATACCAGGCTCCTGAGAAAATATTCTTAGATCTAGAAAACAAAAAGTTACCATTGACGCACTTAAATGACGCTGTCCTCTGGGACTGCCATTATCCATCTGTCCTTTGTTTACTTTGGCTTATACTTAGATTGCTTTCATTTGCCATCAGTTTTCCTTCAAACTTTCCATTTCCACTGAGGAATTCCAAGACAATTAAAGTTTAAACACAAATCTCATCCCCATAAAATGATAACTTATGAAAACAAAGAAAAAAAGGAATAATCACACCGAAAATGTATTCTAGATCTTAATGATTTTAATTGTTGATAAAAAAGTTGCCAATTGATATAATTAGAAGTAATTTCAAAAATAACATTATATGGTATTTTCATGGAATGCAGAGCTTCTTGGGAAAGGGAGAAACGAAGGTTAAAGTATTGGTAACTTTTTAAAACATAGCATATTTATTTCTAAATTTTGTGGCACAGATTATCTTTAACAGCAAGTTAAGTGGTTTAGATCGCCTTACATTATTTGCTTCTTTCCTTTAAAACTTCCCCAAGTTTGTGGACTTTTTAAGAAAAAAATAATTTCTCTTGTGAAAAATTTTTTCTGGTTTGGGAAATGTTAAGTGAACTTTCTAATTAAAGTGGATTTGCCTCCCCAAAGAAATTTTTAAACTTGGAATCAGATGAAACTAATCCCCTCATTCAACTTACTCCCTGGCCTTTTACTATGTCATTGGGGTGTCTCCCTTTATCACTAAGTGTGTAGCCAGCTCCTGCGTCTGGCTGTGTGGTGTGAGGTAGCACAGCCAGTGTGGTGCAAAGTTTGATAGAATACTCAAGAGTACCTATAGTCACCAAAGCCATGAAGAACACTGTGGGAACACACCTATAGATTATGTACCCAGTACATGCACTGCAGCTATTATGGGTAATGCTAGGAAGTAACTGCTGGTCCAGGTGAAGTGAGGCTGGAAGCCCAGAGACTAGACTCCTGTTTTCAGACTGGAGACCTCTTACCTTTTTTTGATCATGGATCTTTGGGCATTCAGTAAAACCTATTTCCTTCCCCATCACCCAGAAAAACAGGCATGTACATAATACATTTTGCATGAAATTTCAGAGAACCCATTGATCTACCGAGGCTAGATTAGTTTTTTGACAGTAGCATTTGCCTTCGCAAGTACAGTAGATTCTGATAGGTTTTCCCTGACTTGCCAGACCTCTTTCTTCACAGTGGGTGACTGCTCCAAGGACAGCCAAGTGTCTAGGGTTAGGATGACAAGTTATTCTTTTCCAGAGTTCCATAGCTGGTGGTAGCAGCCTACTTTCTAGGCACATTTGCCTCTTTTAAATTACAGTATTAGTTATCAATCGTATTGTAGAACCAATCCAAATTAAATCAAGAACACTAACAAAATCGTGTTTTCTAGTGCCATTTATAAAGGCTTTTTGTGCCTCTGACCTTAGACACTATAAAAGAAGAGGACTAGTTTAGTCTTAAAATAATATTCTTCAGGGTAAATATGGAATCCAGTTTATCCTTGTGGCTTGGCATGAATGAAGTCACAGATCAAGCTGGGGCCATTCATAGTATGTAGGTTCCTTATCAGCCAGCCAACAGTTTTCTTTTTAGTTTGGGACAGAGATGCAGGATGACTTGTTCCTTCTACTCGTGAAAATATTTTGAAATATCTCCCATTATTTAGATATTCCTCTACCTCCACCCTTTCTCTACCTCCCTTCCCCTAATTTTCAGTCATTATCAGAATTACATGTAAGGGTTTGGTCTTTCTTAGGTGTTTCTTATTTGTGTTTTTCCTCCATTCTTTGAATGAACCATACAATGAAATATACTACACGAGATTTATATATCATGAAAATACATAAGCTTAGTAAAAATAATAGGTATTTGGAGAGGTGCTGCTTTGAGATAACATGAATCCTAGTCAGACTGTCTTCATTATGATGGGTTTCAGTGTAGGGGGGAGCCTTTCTTTGAAATGTTAATTAAGTCAAAGCTCCCACTTTTATAATCATCTATCCATCCATCAAGGGGCTTATTTTTATACCTGGAAAGTATCTGAGGCATTCTAGAATGCTGATTTTGTCGTATTTAACCCTGAGTTTTCAACCATTGTTGCTTGATAATCACATAAAGACTACTTGAAATTTAGTGACACATGGTTCTCAAAATAAACACTTTAGCATATAGTTGGGATCTAGTCCTAAAATAGAGTTTTGGACAAATTCCCAAATTATAAGCTAAAGATTTAGGTATGTTGGGAATTAGGAACAAGTTGTTGATTATTTAATCTGCATAAACTTCAATTGATTTGTCCTTTTTATCTGCTTTTTCCTAAAGGTGAGACTACTACTCCTCGGGCCATTTTGACAGGCCACGACTATGAGATCACATGTGCTGCAGTATGTGCTGAGCTAGGCCTGGTGTTAAGTGGTTCTCAAGGTAAACCTGTGGTACCTACATAAAATGTATGCATTTCTTGGTATCTAAGTAACAAATTATCAAAGATTAATTTGGTACCTTTTCTTTAAAGCTTCTGTCTGGTATTGTAGCCATCAGCCAATGGGACTATTTAAATTATCTAAAATTAAATTAAAAATTAAGTTCCTTTGTGGTGCTAGCCACATTTTAGGTGCTCAGTATTCACATATGGCTAGTGGCTACCATATTGGACAGCACACATACAGAACATTTCCATCACTGTAGAAAGTTCTATTTCACAGCACTCTAAAGAGTTTAAAATGTTTTTACGAACATAGCCCATTAATTTTCTCATTTCCGTGAGGCAGGAACAAGGAACATCTTTATATATTTGTTTATTCTTCTGAACTCTTACTGGGTTCAATGTCACACATGAATGGAAACTTCTAGCCTTGGCTGTTTTAACTTCCAAGTCTAAGGACTAGGCAGAGGCCAGATGGCACTGACAGTGAATGGAGTGGAAAGATACTTAAGCTGGTTTGCCTGGAGGTTTGTGCTGGTCGCATCATCATTTAAGCCAAAGGTATTAAGTGAGCCTTCCAAAAGCCCCTGCAACAGATATGGATCTGCAGGAACAGAGCTATTTCCAAATCATTGCTTATTTCATTGTAATAGTAATGTCTGTCCATCCTCTGTCTCTGCTCCGAGCTGAGGTCTGAACACACAAAAAAGCACCACAGTCTTGTGTCTTTTAGACTTATCTGGTGGGAAAGCATAGAGTATTTGAGTCACCTTATCTGTGTCCTAAACTATAATACTTAGTCTAGCTAACAAGGTGTATTAAATATTTAAAGGATTGTGTTTAAAAATTTAGTTGGCCAAAACATTGTAATAGTAATAATGATAGTAAGAATTATATAACCACTGGATTTTTTTTCCTTCTTATACCCAATCATTTAATACATCCTGAGCCAGCATGAGTTCTTAGACTATAAGTGACCCAGATGAGAAACATAACATGAACCTCTCCTATGATAGGGCATCCGTGCTCTGCACAGTAGCTTGGGACTGTGTGTAAGTGACTATGTAAGGTAAAACCAGGCAAAGTGATCTTAATAGGCAATGGGAACTTTTATGATTATTCCATGGTCTTTTTTTTTTTTTAAGAGATGGGTTCTAGCTCTGTCACCCAGGCTGCAGTACAGTGGCATGATCATAGCTGGTTGCAACCTCTAACTCCTGGCTCAAGTGATCCTCCCACCTCAGCCTCCCAAGTAGCTGGGACTACAGGCCCGAGCCACTGCACTTGTCAGTTCCATGGTCTTTAAACTTTTCTGTCAAACATTAAAAACTCTGAGGCTGGGCATGATGGCTCACACCTGTAATCCTAGCACTTTGGGAGGCTGAGACCAGAGGATCACCAGGTGTGGTGATGCACACCTGTGGTCCGAGCTACTCTGACAAATACACTTTTCTATGTCTTGGGGAGTTGTCATACTCCTAAGTTTGGATCAGCTTTCAACATTTCATCTTTAGTGCTTCCAATGCCACGAAATATTCCCTAGGACTCCTCTAATGTGAGGCTAGTATCACTTCTTCTGGGATATCAGTACTTTTGTTACAACTACTTTCCTAATTTATGTGGATAAGTTCCCTTCACTTCTATCTAGTGTCTTAGCAGTGTCAGCATCCCACAGGCATTCTTCTATAATTATATTCTTACTCAATTCAAATTCCACTTAGCTTTTTACTTTTCATTACTTTATTGCAGTTTTATCTCTTGGCCAGTACCTTTTTTTGATTATCCATTTTTTTTTTTTTTTAAGAGACAGGAACTTGCTCTGTCACCCAGCTACAGTCAGTGGCATGATCATAGCTCACTGTACCCTCCAACTCTTGGGCTCAGCCATGCTCCTGCCTCAAATTCCTGAGTAGGTGGGACTACAGGCTTATGCCATGATGCCAAGCTAATTTTTTAATTTTTCTTTGTAGAGACAGGGTCTTGCTATGTTGCCCAGGATGGTCTCAAACTCCTCGCCCTCAAGCAATCTTCTTGCCTCAGCCTTCCAAAGTGCAGGGATTATAGGTGTGAGTCACCACACTGGATCCTGATTATGCATTTCTGTGAAATGTTACATGACTTTATAACTGGGAGACAAAGAGGCAACACAACTACAGAGTTTAGTGTCTGTGCATAAACTAAATAACATGCTCAGTGACCAGTCAGTGACATACTTTAAAAGAAGTGATGTGATTGGTCACTGATCATCATGCACATCTGTTATTTACATAGTGATTTGTGGACTGAAAAGCTACCCACAAAGTGTGTGCTTTACACAATTTCTGTGATAATTGGAACTGTGTTGTGCGACTGGTGTTATTTAGGAATGATAAATGAAATTCACGCATGATGGAGCAATGCAAAGACTGCCTTTATGGAGAACACTAAAAATTCCCTGAATGGCCAAGGAAAAACTAGAGCCTTATTTTCAAAAGGGTGTGCTTGTGATAGTCATGTGGGGGCCCAACAATGATACCATGTGGCCACAAGTAATTTAGCCAGGAGAGTAGCAGAGTGTATGCCCCTGTTACCCCTCTTCTCTGACTCAGATATCTCTAGGAATTTACCCATCACACAACGACTTTTGTTACTTTTCCTTCTTTGCTTTCCATGTAGCAGGTATTCAATAGAAACGAAAACAACTCTGCTGTGTACAGGCTATTCAGCAGTTCCCCTGGTGGGATGGGGGTCATGGATGCTGCTGCTTGCTGTCGGGGCAGCGGGGAGGTAGACAGTGCGAAGAAGTGGCAGAAAGATCCCTGTGTGAATTTTGGGGGGATCCAGGAATGTTATACCAGGGACCCCCTTTCAATGTAAAGTTGTGAGCAGTGAGAGGGATGAAGGCTTTGGCCTTCAAAATCTGCCCCAGCCGGTTTTCCCCACACAGGCCCACGGTGCTGTGCCCATCAGGGCTCCTATGAGATGCAGGTCATAACATGGCCTGACGGCAGCCCAGTTTGTTCACATCCTAGCTTCCTTGAAACTGTTCTAGGATTTGAAATTTGTCCTGCTCCTTTCTGAATTCCTCCAGTTTGTATTGCCTCTTAGCATAATGAGTTTCATAAAGTAACTTCCTGTCTCTTGAGGAAAAGTGAACTTGAACGTACATGACTCTGCTTCTCTCCTCTCCCAAGTGGAGGTGAGATCTGATAAACATGAAGAGGAGACCTTGGAAAATAACTTATATGTAAGAGGATATATAGGGTTTTATTTAAGGCTTTCTGTTATGCAGTTGTAATGTGGTACTGTAATCCTGTTTGACCTGTGCTCAAGATTCAGATCACATTTGTCTGTTTTCATTGAATAATTAATTTTGCCTTTTGTTTCTCCTCTATTCTCAGAAGGACCATGTCTCATACATTCCATGAATGGAGACCTGTTAAGGACCTTGGAGGGTCCTGAAAACTGCCTGAAACCAAAACTCATCCAGGCTTCAAGAGAGGGTCACTGTGTCATATTCTATGAAAACGGCCTCTTCTGTACCTTCAGTGTGAATGGAAAACTCCAGGCCACCATAGAAACAGATGATAACATAAGAGTAAGTACCCTGTAACCTTTCAGCCTTCTCAATTTTTACATTCATGTATGGGAAAGGGTTCACTAAAGAAAACTCTGGGGTTTTTGCTGTTCATGTGTGTTTGTTTGTGAAGACAGGGTCTCACTCTCACCCAGGCTAGAGTGCAGCGGTATCACCATAGCTCACTGCAACTTCAAATTCCTGGGCCCAAGTGATCCTCCTGCCTCAGCCTCCTAAGTAGCTGAGACTACAGGCGTGTGCCACCACACCTGGCTAATTTTTTGTATTTTATATAGAGACAGGATCTTGCTATATTGTTCAGGCTGGTCTTAAACTCCTGGCCTCAAGTGATCCTCCTGTCTCAGCCTCCCAGGGTGCTAGGGTTACAAGTGTGAGCCACTGCACCTGGCCCAGAAACCTATTTTTGAGTTGCCGAGGACCCCATTCCATACTGACAGAAAATGATTAGGTACCCTGAACGATGCTCATGCACCTCTCAGACCACAGCAGGTCCCAGCCATGCCGACTCCATCACTCGGCCAGTGAGCTGTGCATGAGGCCACCCATGGAAGCTGAGGACGCACCTTCAGCAGAAAAGGTTTCTTAGGGGTTTCTGAAGCCATCCTGGGTGGCTTTCAATGGCACTGCTCAGTTTTGTTTTCTTTTTAATCTAAGAAAAGTCACTGCGTGGTGTTGTTATCTGATTATCCATAAGCTAAAACAAAGCATTAGATCATACCTAAAACTGGCTTCTCTTTACAATTGAATAGGTTTGTGGTGGGAGCAACAAGGATTATGACTATTTAGGAGTAGCATCTAATTTCAGATTTGACTTCTTAACAGGACCAAAACATGTTAAGTTAAGGGGGTTGGGCTTCAAATTATGATGTGAATTAAGCAAACCTTATTCCCATTTGGCACACCAGAAATGGAAATGCAACTGGACCTTCGGGGTCTTGCTTCATTTTCAGGACAGGGCTCCACAAATATTAGAGGTTGAGGAAAAGAATAAGGAGTGTTCTCTGAGAGGCTACTTTTTCAAGCTCCTTTGTTTCTTACCTGCAAACTGCTTGGTGCAGGTTAAGGTAAAATGAAACTGGAGTGACCCTATCATTTTCCAGAATGGGGGCTGGGAATGCATGTGACCTGTGCACAATGAGGGGATCTAGGACACGTTGGGGCAGGAGCAGGGTCACGGGGGCCTCTGCCCTCTGAGTGTGGCTTTAGGCTATCTTTGGGCATTTTACTCATTGCTATTCCTGACCTGTCATTTAAGCTCTGGGCAGCTTAAATGACACAAATTCCCAGTTTCCCAGATCTAGCCTGATCACCCCTTTCTCCCAAGTAAATACCTGGGGTCAGGAAGTATTAAGGAACAAAAACCCTACATATAGGTTCCATTGATCAGATCAGGGGCCCTTGCTGTTCTGTATCTCAGGATTAATTTCTTAATTCACTAGTCAGCTTCCTCCTCCTGCCTCTCCATACTCTCCACTGTGTTCTGCTGGCCTCCTCCACTAAGGCATGAACACAAACACACTCACATTCTGCTTTTATTTTTCCCTTCCTTCCCATAATACTTCATTTAAACCAAGTACACATCAGAGGATTTTCCTTTCCTCTTTTCTTTACAATAATAATGTTGATAATCTGTCACTTTGAGTTGCGATTATATTGTCAGCTACGCTAATAAATCTGTAAAATAATTTGAAATCCCTAGCTGACTGAAACAATTTCTGTGACATTTCAGTTAGCACCAGAGGCTCTGGGAAGTTCTTTGAGGCAGCAGGAGGAAGGCTTTCTGCAGACTGTTCACACACACATGCTTCTCCTCTCTGCCCTGTAGCCATCGTTTTTTTCCCTCTGTAATATTTCCCACTGGATTTTAGGCTTAAACAATCCGTTGCCTTTTTCCCAGCACTCCTGCACTTTATCATGCTAACTTGCAAGTGGCAACTGTGTGATTACAGCAAGCTCCCCTAAAATGAGCACTACCTGCCCACGGCTCCAGAGACGGATCCTTTCACAGCTAACTACCTCAGGAAGCAAGGAGGAAAACCACAGGCTGGGGAATACGAGACATCACAGAGCAAAATTCCCCAGTTCCATCCTGCGGTCTGAGCCTATATAAGGAAAGAACACCATGGAAACAAATTAGTCATCAGCTCAGACCAGAAATTAAGTTTCTGTGAAATACCAAGAACCCCGCAGGCAGGCAGCATGGGGAAGTGGTACACTAATCAAGCCTTCCCACCTGTTTTTATTTTAGATGCCAGATTATTCAGTGGCATTTTGGTGAACAGCATATCATAGTACACCAAACAGACAATGCTTAGATGTCTTAATGAATAAGTTAAGTAGGCACCCTATACAGAGCAGCAAAGTTATTTTATCCTAAACAAAGGATAACCACCATTTCACCCATAGGAACTCATTCATTTTCTTTTCCTGAGGCTGTGTTTTAGGATGCGGTCATCCCCAACAGACTGCTGTGGCTTGCTGGCATCTCCGTAAAACCAGCACAGCTACAGTGTTGTCCAGTGCGCTCAGGATTTCATAGGGCGAGATGAACATGTCTCTGGGGCCCTCCGAAAATCTCTAGTTATAACCCAACCTGATACTGAGGAGGCCTAGTGGAATTAAGAACCATGTGAATGCTGATTTGGGTGGAAGATTCAGTAAATGTTACTCTTAGTGCCAGAGGAATTTGACAGATTTCTCACATAAGAGGCCAACAAAATACTTTTCCACTTTGGGAGGTTCATGAAATGTTTTGAATGCCGATGCATGTATAGCCCTAAAAGTCCAGGTTTATTAATAATTTCATTTCAGATGGAAGTAGGATTAGAGATTCTTTACTAGAACAAAGAATTAAAGATTAATGGTTTTAATTTATGCTTTAATATAGCACTTATGCAGTAAAAACCCTCAAGTATAAAATTCAAGTGAACCACAACCATAAGGTTAATGGATTTTCATCAGCTGTATTTTATAAGTGTAGCAAATAATTGTTTGCCCTAGTCTTCATTGCAATTCCTAGATACCCCCTAGAGATTGTCATTTGTGCAGTGAATGAGGGGAAAAGATATTGATTTTTACTCATCTTGAAAAAAAATCTTAATATCTGTGTTTAGTCAATAAGACAGAGAATAATTCTCATATGTAACTGTCTTTCACAGTTTTTATATCTTAGATATATTTTTGTGTTCTTGAGAATAAGCTATATTTAAGAGATTACTAAAAGTTGGTATGTATGTGAATGTGAATTCAATGACTTATGAAATAGTCCTTTATGATTTTTAAAAAATTTGTCAAAGGGTAAAGACTTAGGGTAACTATGCTAAAACTCTGAGTATAGTACAGTATAAATGTATTTTTCAGAAATTAGATTTTTTCCTTCCTGGCTTGCTAGCAGTCTGTATTCCCATGTGCACTGTGTCCAGGTGGACATAGAGTACAGGCGTCTACAGTGACTGCTAGAACTCCCAGTGCCTCCCACTAAAGAAAGGAAATTTGTATCTTAGTAGACTCAGAAAACAAGAGGGAAGGCCAGGAGGAGAGGAAACAGTAATAGGGTGGGACCTTTTATATCAGGGGCAGGCACACTTTTTCTGTAAAAAAGGACAGAAAGTAAATATTTTAGGCTTTGAGGGCTCTATATTCTCTGTTGCAACTATCTGTGAAAGTAGCCATAAACAAATGGGTGTGGCTGTGTTCTGATAAAATCTTATTCATGAACAGTCATATTTGGAATTATATAATATTCATGTCATGAAAAGTTCCCTTTTTTAAACCGTTAAAAAATGTAAAAACAGGCTGGGCATGGTGGCTCATACCTGTAATCCTAGCACTCTGCGAGGCCGAGGTGGGAGGCTTGCTTGAGGTCAGGAGTTTGAGACCAGCCTGAGCAAGTGCAAGACCCCTGTCTCTACAAAAAAAGTTAGAAAAAGTAGCTGGGCGTGGTTGCGCGTGTCTGTAGTTCCAGCTACTCAGAGGCTGAGGTGGGAGGATCACTTGAACCCAGGAGTTTGAGGTTACAGTGAGCTATGGTGATGCCAGTGAGTGACAGAGCAAGACTCTGTCTCAAAAAGAAAAGAAAAAAAAAGTAAAAAAAGTCATATAAAAACAGGTGTGGTCTGCATTTGGCCCACAGGCTTTCATTTGTGGATGTCCATTTTACAGGATCAAAGAGCAAACTCCGAGTCTGCATCTCTGTTCAGCACTTGCAGGAAAGGACAGGGAGCCATAGACTAGAGGTGACTAAATGACAGGCTGGAGCACTGTCAGTCCTGGGGTTTAATCACCGTGGAAATTGTGGCTCTCTCCCAGGTCCAAATACAGCAGGCCCAGTGAAGGTGCTGAAGCTGCTGGCCACCTCCTTGGGGCAGAGGGCATGTGAGGTCAGCTGGCGCTGTCTGCCACTCCTTGGCACTAAAATAGGCTTAGCGTGCCCACAGGACAACCAGAGATGCCAGGAGCTCCTCGTTAAGAGTGCTGGCCCCAGTCCACAACACACACCATCCCAGCAGCATTTTTCGAACTGGAAGAGTGCCACCTCATCCTTTAAAAAAAAATTGAAAAAGCAAAACCAAAAAAATCTCAAGCATTACCTTTGTCCATTTGATATCTGAAAAATGGCAGGTCGTCTAAGAACTTCTCAGGGTCTCTCTTCTCCTTGCACTACGGTAGCTGGCACAGTGTAAGAATGACTCTAACACAAGGTGGGTGCTGAAGTTTCCCTAGAACCACGTCACTACTGAATGTTGCTGTGTCCCACAGGCCATGCAGCTGAGCCGGGATGGGCAGTACCTGCTCACAGGAGGAGACAACGGCGTGGTCATGGTCTGGCAGGTATCAGACCTCAAGCAGCTCTTTGCCTACCCAGGCTGCGATGCTGGAATCCGGGCCATGGCCCTATCGTTCGACCAGAGGTAATACTGGAATCGTGATCTACTAATGGTAGTTTGAAACACAATACAGGGAATTTCTTTAAATGGGCTGATGGATGAGTTGAGTTGTGGGCTCACCTGTGCAATCAAAAAAGCAAATGAATATTTGGGTTCCCAAGACTCTTGGACAAAGTTTGAGTTCTCAAAGAATACACAGGATTTAAGTAGAAAAGGCTCTAATTAAAATGCTGTAAAGCTTTTTATATTTCTTTGAAGTACCTTTTTTGGTAAGTAAAATTTTAAGAGCTATAAACATATTTAACATAAAATGCCTTTGTCTCTGCCCACAGGGATTCCACTGAAAGATGTGGCTTATTTCCTAAAACCTCCCAAGTGCTAAATTTGGGGAGGATAATCTTTACCTGGCATCTTATCTCCTCTTAGCATATAGTCACTCATTTTAGTTCCTATTTTTGTTTATTGTAATAACACTAAAATTAGCCATTTAAACCATTTTTAGTTGTACAATTCAGTGGCATTAAGTACATTCACAGTGTTGTACAACCATCACCACCATCCATTTCCACAACTTTTTCATCATCCCAAACAGCAACTCTGCCTATTAAAACAGTGACTCCCCACAGCTCACCTCCTTTCTACTTTGTCTCTATGCATTTTCCTCTTCTAGACACCTCCTGTAAGTGGAATGATACATTATTTGTCCTTTCATGCTTGGCTTATTTCATTTAGCATAATTTTTTCAGAGTTCATCCATGTTGTAGCATGTATCAGAATCACATCCCTTTTTAAGGCTAAACAATATTCTGTTGTATGTATATGCTATGTTTTGTTTATTCATCTCTCAATGGACACACTGGTTGTTTCCACCTTTTGGCTATTGTGAATAATGCTGCTACACACATTATTGTGCAGATATCTGTTAAAGTCACTGTTTACAATTCTTTTGAGTATATACCCAGAGTGGAATTGCTGGGTCATATGGTAATTCTATGTTGAACTTTTTGAGGAACCCCCAAACGGTTTTCCATAGTGGCTGCATCATTTTACATTCCCACCAGCAATGCACAAGGGCTCCAATTTCTTCACATCCTCCCCATCACTTGCTGTATTCTGGGTTTTTTGATAATAGCTGTCATAATGCATATGAAGTAGTCTCCCACTGTGGTTTTGATTTACACTGCCCTAATGACGAGTGATGTTGTCTTTTCACTCTCTTTATAGTGTCCTTAGATGCACAAAAGCTTTTAATTTTTATGAAATCAAATTTATTTTTTATTTTGTTACCAGTGCTTTTGGTGTCGTATCTAAGAAATCACTGCAAAATCCAAGGTCATGAAGCTTTTCCCCAATGTTTTCTTCTGAGAGTGATATAGCTTTATAGTTCAACTTATGTTGAGGTTTTTGATCCATTTTGAGATGATTTTTTTATATAATGGTAAGGGTCCAACTTTATTGTTGTTCTTTTTCAACATTGTTTTGGCTATTGGGGTCCTTGGAGAGTCCATATAAATTTTAGGATGGGTTTTCTAGTTCTGCAAAAAACATTGGTATTTTGATAGGGACTGCATTGATTGCTTTGGATAGTATTGACATCTTAACAATGTTAAATCTTCCAATCCATGAACATGTGATGTGTTTTCATTTATTTATATGTTTTCTTTCAGCAACATTTTATAGTTTTCAGTATACAAGTCTTCTGCTTCTTCAGTTGAATTTATTCCTGAGTATTTTATTATTCTTGATGATATTGTAAATGGAGTTGTGTTTTATTTTCCTTTTGGATTGTTACTAGTGTATAAAAATGCAGCTGATTTTTACGTGTAGATTATGTATGTTGCAAAATTGCTGAATTCATGTATAAGCTCTAACAGTTTTTTTTGTGGAATCTTTAGGATTTCCTACATATAAGATCATGTCATCTGTGAAGAGAGATGGTTTTAATTCTTTCCAATTCAGATGCCTTTATTTTTCTTGCCTAATGGCCCGATCTAGGACTTTCAGTACTATGTTGAATACAAATGTGGAATTGGGCATCCTTCCCTTGTTCTTGATCATAGGGGAAAATTTTATCTTTCATCATTGAGTATGATGTTAGCTCTGGATTATTCATAAATGCTCTTTATCATTTGAGGTAGTTTCCTTCTATTCCTAGTTTATTGAGTGCTTTTATAATGAAAGGATGTTAAGTTTTGTCAAAAGCCTTTTTGGCATCAATTGAGATGATGATGTGGGTTTTTTGTTCATTCAGTTAATGTGGTTTAGTGCATTGATTTTTACATGTTGAATCATCCTTGCATTCCAGGAATAAATCCCACTTAGTCATGGTGTATAATGCTTTTATCATGCTAGTGAATTCAGTTTGCTAGTATTTTACATTTGTATTCATAAGGGATATTAGTCTGTAATGTTCTTTTCTTGTAGTGTCTTTGTCTGACTTTGGTGTCAGAGTAATGCTGGCCTCATTGAATAAGTTGGGAAGTGTTCCCTCCTCTTTAGTATTTTTGAAAGCGTTTGAGAAAGATTGGTGATAATCCTTTAAATGTTTGGGAGAATTCATCAGTGAAGCCATCTAGTCCAGGACTTTATTAGGTTTTTGATTACTGATTCAATTGTTTTATTAGTTATAAATCTATTCAGATTTTATATTCTTCAGTTTTGGTATATTGCGTGTTCCTAAGAATCTGTCCACTTTATCTAGGTTATCCAGTTTGTTGGTATACAGTTGTTCCTAATATTCTCTTATAATCGTTATTTCTGCAAAACAGTAGTGTTCCCATTTTCATTTCTGATTTTTGTAATATGAGTCTTTTCTTAGTCTAGCTAAATGTCTGCAATTTTGTGGCAAAATTTAATATTTTCAAAGAAGCAATCTTTGGTTTGATTTTTTTTTTGTATTGTCTATTTCATTTATCGCTACTCTAATCTTTATTGCTTCCTTCCTCCTGCTAGCCTTGGGTTTATTCTGTTCTTTTTCTACTTCCTTAAAGTGTAAAGTTAGGTTATTGATTTGAGATCTATCTTTTTTAACCACTTTGGTACCAGCATCAACTATAATCGATACCCACAGATGAATGCGCACCGTGACTTTAGCCGACAGCCGTGATATGAAGGCACACAGCCGAGCATCGACTTTAGTCAACAGCCAAAAGCTTTTACTTTTACAGCTTTTATCTCTGCAGTTGCAGTGTGTACGTTGAGCTAATAAGTTACTACGAATCTGTGACCTTTTAACAAGTCCTTAGTAGGAGTTATTATAGTTATTTTCCTAAAGCTGCCTGTAAAGTAAAACAAGCTTTCAGTGCTTTAAAGCTTTCCTCATCACACAAGAGCAAAACGGATTCGTCGTCAATGCACAGCACAGACTATCGTGCGGACTGTGAGTGCCGGCTGTGGGCAAGGGTTCGCGGCCGGTGAGCGCCGTACCGAAGTGGTTAATGCTTGTGTTTATAGCTATAATTTTCTTCTTAGCACTGCTTTTGCTTCATCCTGTAGATTTTGGCATGTTGTATTTTCATTTGTCTCAAGGTATTTTCTAATTTCCCTTATGATTTTTTTGATCCATTGTTTAATTTCCATGTATTTGTGAATTTTCTTATATTGATGCCTAGTTTCTAGGATGAGCAGAAGATACTTTGTATGATTTTAATCTTTCTAAATCATTAAGATGTTTTGTGGCCTAACTTACGGTTTATCCTGGAGACTATTCCATGTGCACTTAAGAGAAATATCTATCCTACTGTTGTTGGGTGTTCTATGTATGTGTTTAGGTCCAACTGGCTTACAGTATTATTTTCCTCAAATTTTGCCTAGTTCTACCCATTATTGAAAGTGGAGTATTGAAGTCTCCAACAATTATTATAGAATGGTCTATTTCTTCCTTCAGTTCTGTTAATGTCTGTTGCAAATATCTTGGGGGTCTGATGTTTAGTGTACATATAATTTTTATATTTTCTTGGTGAGTTGACCCTTTTATCGATGTAAGTATCCTTGAAACAGTTTTTTGACTTAAAGTCCATTTTGTCTGATATTAGTATAGCCACCTCGGCTCTTTTGGTTACTTTTACATGGAGTATCTTTTTCCATCCTTTCATTTTCAATCTGTTTTTCTCTTTAGAGCTAAAGTGAGTCTCCTATAGACTGCATATAGTTGGATCGTTTTTAATTCATTCTGACTTTTGGCTGGGCAGTTTAATCTCTTTATATTTAAAGTAATTACTGCTGATAAGGAAACTGACTTTTGCCATTCTGCTATTTGTTTTCTGTCTTGCTTAAAGTTTTGTACCTCATTTCCTCATTAACACCTTCTTTTGTGTTTGATTTTTTTGTAGTGACACATTTTAGTTCCTAATTTTGATATGAGGTACTAAAGAGGATACTGAGGACCAGGCCCCTACCCAGAGCATGATGGACATAGAATATTCCTCCACAGAGAGACCACTCAAATTATGGCCAACACTCCTCTTGTTAGTTATCTCTGTCACTTGAATGTGTGCTGCTTCCTCCGCCAGCAATTACGTTGAGATTGTGATTCCTTCTTTTGATTCTGATGTCTATGCCTGAGTCTTGCCAGCACAGCCCCCCTTAGAAATGACCAAGTCTGTCTGTGTTTTAGTGACCCCGCTGCACATACTTGTCCTTTCGATGAAACAGCAAGCTATGGCTTGGATCCTTGTGGAGTGTCAGACACAGTACTCTGAGCTTATTCAAGGATACATTTTAGTCATTAAAAAAGTACCTTAGTTCTAAAATTGCAGGTTTGACTGCCATCTTCTGTATTTACCTCGTGGATTTGGGGAGGGCAGTTCTTCCTTTAATGACAGATCTCCTGGAAATACAGGTTTGTAAAACCCTTCTCTCTGTGCTTCCCCCAGGTGCATCATTTCTGGAATGGCTTCGGGGAGCATTGTTCTGTTCTACAATAACTTTAACCGGTGGCATCATGAGTACCAAACCCGCTACTGATGACGACCGCTGCTCACTGGCCCTGACCCCAGGCTGGGCAGAAGTACCCGAGCATCATTCTCTTAGAAATAGCTATCACATCTGAATGGAACTTAAATTTGCTCAGAGCAACAAAATATTTTTTAAAGTTAATTGCTATTTTTGTAGACTTTGCTTGATTTTTTGGGGGGGGGAATAGCAAAGCAGAAAACTGGCTGCTGGGTTCTGTAGTTTAAAAAAAAATCTATATTTTTAGTCATAATGAGAAGTCTATTTTCACCAATTATGGAAACATACAGTGGAGCTAGTAAACCCAATTATGAAAAAACATTTCCCATTTATCCGCAATCTTGAGAAATATATGATTTTAACATTGGGGAAATGGGTTATAATACTGGGATAGGGGAAGTTTATGCAGAAATTTGGGTCCTGTATTTTTCCAAACAATTGTGCTTCTTCAGCACTGAAATTTCTGGGATTTTAATAGTAATGTTTAAATTATGGTAAATGTAATTTAAAACATCTCAATGAATTATTTCTATCAATATTATTCTTCAAGCATGTTTTAGACCTAGAAAAGTACAGTTTGGGGGAGGCTATTTTATTTTACTGTGTGGTTAACATAAAGGGTCTAAGTTATAGCAAGTGTGAAATAGTTACCATTTTTTCCTGATCTGTCATCTTCATAGCACAACAAAATGAAATGATGGAAATGCTCTTGGGTCACCATCTTTGTTTTTCTTTTAAAGCAAATGAAAGTACCAAAGTTCACCCGAGGTGTGACAATGCCCAGGGAGGCAGGGCCATCGCTGGGGACCCCCCCTCCCCAGTTTGAGGACAGAGGCTACCAGGTGCTGTATTAAGCAATGCCTGTTTTACCTTCTATTTGTTATTAAACTATCTCCACCTTCCTTTTGATTAGCAATTTGTACTAAGAAACAATGTATTTTGGTGTTGTATTATTCTACTTTTCTAGTAGAGTGCTGTGTGGAATTCTGTGAAAAATATTTGAGAAAAGGCCTGTATTGCATAAATAAATTCTTTGTATGTTGTGAACTTTGAGTTGGAACTGACATTCTCTCTCTTATTTCTCTTGAAACTTCCCTAAAGTTGTCCCTTCTAACCTGCCCCCATATTCAGTTAATTCTCTAAAAGCAAAAATTTGGAATGAACAATTCAGTTTGACAGAAAAAATTGAATGAAATGGCATTTAGTACTTGAATTGTTATAAATCTAAATTTTAAACATTAATGAAACAGTTATTCACAAAGAAAATGCCAAACTCTGATTCAGTCATAGTTTTTGATCAATAACCAATAAGAGAGAGACTCTCCTAAATGAAACAGGAAAATGGGCTTTCTCTGGCCATCTCTTTCCATTTTATTGGGACTTACACATATCACCTAGATGTGAATCTTACAAGTGACTAAACAAGGGACTTTATGTACTATTCCACTAAGATCCATGATTTTATAAACCATTACGAAAGAAAACAAGAGATGGTAAAATATGAGGGAGGGAAAGAACTTCTTAGTATCAAAGAAATACCCAAGTTACTGGTAAAGTAACTAAAAACATCCTCACTGGCATTAACTTGTGAAAATTATACTTTGGAAATTTAGGGGGAAAACGATAGACGAAGAAAATTAGCCATTACATCATGTGCCACCCATATGATACTTCAAACTACCCTGTCTTAACAAGTCTAAAGAAAGGTTAATAAAGCAGCTTCCTTTTGGAACCTAAAAAAAGAAAAAAAATCGGCATCTCCACTGCCTTTATCATTTTTAAAACCCACAACTATGGAAAATTAACTGAAATATAAAGTAATACTTCATAAAACTAATATAGCTGGCATCTGGTTATTAATGATAGAATCTGTTTACAATATCTTATGTTTACTCAACCTTCACTTACCCAATTTTAACTCTTTAACAGAAATGACTCCAAATAAATATAAACCAATTAGGAAAAAAAAAAAAGTAAAGTAGAGGTGGGTTAGAGATGAAGCCGAATGACCCCAACGTGGGGAAGCTGCATGTTCAGTAAGTGGCCGTGGCTGGATGGGCTGGGTGTTTGGTCTAAAATGCATTGTCTCAAGAAATTAAGATTTTCCTTCCTGACATTGACTCTTACTGAAACATAATCAAGTCCCCAAGATGCTGTCATTTAAGAAATACCACTAGATCTCTGGGAAAAAGAGGGCTCAGAAAACAGAATGTGAAAATCCAAAACACACTGATACAAATTTGTTAGACAACTCATTCTCAGAGGAGCATCTTATCCCAAAGTATACTAAATATCCATAAATAAATGTCTTTATAAATTAATTCAATGAGAAAGAGCCATTTTCCCCAGTGAAGAAGCTAGCGTACAAAACAGGGAGATTCCAAATGGCCTGCACAGGGACCACAAGCAGCTGTGTTGTGCAGAGGACATGAGGTTAGTGACTTCCAACCCCAGGGTTGCCCTTTTCCACTCAGCCCTAAGAGCAGGGCTGAGCCAGAGGGTCATGTGTCCTCCCGTCCCTCATGAGAGGGGCAGTGAGATGGCAGTGGTCAGGTGAATCAAGTTTATAGGAGATGGCCAGGGAATCCCAGAATGCAGCCAGTCTGCACCTACTTTGTACCCTTTTTAGCAAATATAATTGAATTGAAACATTAAGTAACAGTTTAGAGCCACAGAGATGGGGGTTGGGCTGGAGAGTTTCACTAGGTATCTTTGATACTTTTTTACTGGATAAGATTTCAAGAGCTCCTAGCCATGCAAATCTCAAACCTGGTTTGGTCCTTCCTACCGTCTCAGTCCTGCCCCATGTTCCATCGCTGCTGAAGAACACAGCAGACCCGTGATACAAACAGATCAAGAAGCAGGAGTACCTTTCATTTAAACAGCTGGAGGAACCCACCACTGAGCTTGGTGTGTGCAAGATTACAGAGCAGCAGCCAGCCCCGTGGCCTCATGTGAAATTAGGCCAAAGATTGAGCACAAAAACAGAGAGGAGAGAATGTGACTTAAATCTCAAAATCTGCACAAACCATACATATGAGCAAATATGCCGGTGCCTCCACTTGGCTATTTCTGCCCTATCACAGTGGAAGGAAATGGTTTTTACTTCAACCAGCACAGCAACCAGCCTAGCCACCACCCTTTTTTGTAGCACAAACTCTAATCCCTGTTAATCATGTAGGCTTCACAAATTATCCTTGTAGGGGATAAAAAACCTTTTAAAAATTCTCTTCAGCCGGGCGCGGTGGCTCACACCTGTAATCCTAGCACTCTGGGAGGCCGAGGCGGGTGGATAGCTCAAGGTCAGGAGTTCGAAACCAGCCTGACCAAGAGCGAGACCCCGTCTCTAAAAAAAAAAAAAAAAAAAATTCTCTTCAATTTCCTCTCAGATGAATGGGTGCAGTATCTTTTGTATTGTTCTTTTGGATAGATTTGAAAAGTTGAGTCCATGAGGAAATTTTTGGGTCCTCTGTAGTCATAAGATGACTATCTAAAAACCCAAGACTACTGTTAGTGACACTGACACCTCACTCCCAGCCCTGGCTGCTTCGAAACCAAAAACACAAGATTGCTCAGAGGGAGGCAGACCACACTGGTCTCTCTGATGACACCAAGGTGGTTTGGCCTTAGGCAGGCTATCATCTTTGCAACAGCCAGGCTCCTCTGGCAAGGTTTGAGGACAAACTATAAACGTTTCTGTGAATTCTGAGACCTCAGCGATCACATGCCAGAAACACGAAGTGAATTATTTCTCTGTCTCAAGTTCAGGAATATTTTTCCTTGCCAAAACCACAATTTGGGGGGAGTTGGGAAGGCCTGTTATTTCCTCATACCTGGCAGGAAGAAGCTGGCTACTTTGCAGCTTTGGACTCGGATCATTTGAAAGACAATCCCCAGACCCAACTTCAGCCTCGGCACTGACAGGTGTCCAACCAAGCCACGCAACATACCAGACTCAGTCCATCCACTGTGATGGAACCATCCTGACTGTGCTAGAGGCCTGTGGTGCCCAGCTCTGCCCAAAATGACAGGGGTATAGCAGGGAAAGATGATCATCTCTGTATCAAATATACTCTTCTCTTCCTCCCAATCCGTTAATGCTGGCAAGGAACTGTGTTCAAGTTCAAGAACCTTAAAACCCCCTTGCCTAGATTAACCAAAGCTGCAGAGGACAGCTTCCCTCTAGAGAAACTGTTGTCTGACCTTGATCTAAATGGCCTCAGGACTCTTACCATTTAAGCGCCCACTTCTGATAACTTCTCGGCCTCCTCAATTTTCTACCCCTTTGTCAATGGTAGAAAACCTCCTCCACCCCACCTCTGCCTTATGACGGACGTGTCCCTTCTGATGCATCTCCAACCACCCAGAGGCCAGCCTAGTTACAGGGCACCTGCCCCGGAAACCAGAACCAGCCTGGATAAGCTCTTGGCTCTTTTGAGTTTCCTTGTTCATTAAACAGAGCGATCTGCATCTATCCCTCGGGAACGTGAGGTGGCGCAAATGAGACTGGATGAAATACTCTGTGAGCTGTAAACTTTTGTGATTGTTGTTTAGCATCCAGGCATTTCCAAGAACTAGGTGATCATTCCTTTAGAAAGCAGCTGATTCTATCACTGGACTGCTCTGTTACTAGAATCTTACTTCCCCACACGGCACTGAAATCTGACCTTTCATGCCTCCTACCTGCTGACCTCGGGCTGACCATCCAGAGCAACTAAAGTCAGTCTGCACCCTCTTCTGCAGAACAGTTCTTAATACAGCCAAACACATCAAGCAAATGTGTTGCCAGTTTTACCAACTAATGCTTCACAGTTTTCCCCACCAGTACTTCACTGCCAAAGGGCTTCAAACTCCCTCACCACGCCAGCTGTACTCTGACCTCGGGTGGTCATTGCTTTCTCTGCA
Organism: Cheirogaleus medius; assembly: GCA_008086735.1. Classification (NCBI taxonomy): domain Eukaryota; kingdom Metazoa; phylum Chordata; class Mammalia; order Primates; family Cheirogaleidae; genus Cheirogaleus; species Cheirogaleus medius. The sequence continues at coordinate 7,050,321 of VBSM01000483.1, forward strand.
CCCCACATGCGAAGGCCCCCAGGACAGAACTCCAGCCCCAGCTCAGCCGCCCATCCGGCTAATACTACACAACCTGCCCAAGCTTCCCGTGTGCAGTTACATCATGCTAACATTTAAGCAGCCCATTTGGCTCCTGGTGACTTGGTGATCACTGAAATTCTGCACTCCCAGACTATTCATATGAAACAGTGCTGTAAGGCAAGTCCCTGGGTAGCCAGGTGATAGAATCTCGTCACTCCGTGCTCTGATTTCACACCACAGGTTTGGATCAGTGTCCCAACCTGCTGACATCATTTTAAATGAGTCCATTCCATTTCAAACAACAGATAAGCATTCTTTCTACATTATCATTCGCGTCATATGAAAAAAAGGGGGAAGGTGGCCAAAGACTGTCTTCAGAGCTGCCCTGTCCATCATGGCAGTCACTAGCCACATGTGGCTATTCAGTACTTGAAATGTGCCTAGTCCAAACTGAGATGTGCTATAAATGCAAATACACATCAGATTTCAAAGACTTCGTACAAAAAAAGAATATAAAATATCTCAATGATTTTTTTGGTACTGATTACATGCCAAGATAATATTTTGGATATATTTAGGTATATTAAGTTAAACAAAATACACTAATAAGTAACTCACCTGTCGCTTTAGAAAAATGTTTACTGTGATACTAGAACACGTTAACTTACGTGGCTTGTATTATTTTCCTATGGGACAGCAAACTGCTCTAGAGCTCTTTTTCCAAGACAACATCAATCAGCATTCTTTCTTTCAATACGGTTAATCTGTCCTGAACTGTCTTCACTATCTCCTAATTCGCATTTCACCATTTTATCCATGAAGATATTCTGGAGAAGTTTTGCCAAATGCCTTCAATTCACATATTCAATACATCTCTGCCATAGCAACCTTTCTGAAAACAGAGAGAGAGAAAATGAGAAACGGAACTCTTGGCCCAAATGCTAAGCCCAGCAGGCACCCATGTTCACCTCAGTAGGTCACCACTTCTCGTTTTCTTCCCCTATTCAAAGGGGTCAGTTTCTTCAGACATTGACCTCCCAGCTTTAATTATGGAAATAACATAAAACAGCACATGCCATTCTCTCTGTGCAGGATTTGAGGAACCCAGCAATTACGTACCTGTATTTAATTTGGATTCTGAGAACAGAATTAGAGTTTAATAAGTGTTTGTTAAATAAATGGGCAGGCCCGGTGTGGTAGCTCACGCCTGTAATCTTAAGCACTCTGGGAGGATTCCTCGAACTCAGGAGTTCGAGACCAGCCTGAGCAAGAGTCTCTACTAAAAATAGAAAAATTAGCTGAGCATGGTGGTACATGCCTGTAGTCTCAGCTACTCAGGAGGCTGAGGCAGGAGGATCGCTGAGCCCAAGAGTTTGAGATTGCAGTGAGCTATGATGACGCCACTGCACTCTACCCAGAGTGACAGAATGAGACTGTCTCAAAAAAAAAGAAAAGAAAAGAAAAAAAAAAATTAAGCCCCCCACTTTTCACTCCTCCATTTAAAAAAAAAAAATGGGCCAACAAACAATTTTCTTGTGGTATCAGAACCTTTATTTAGGATCATTATTTAGATGACTCGTCACCTCCAGGCCTTGATTTACCCCTGGATAAACAAGGTACCCCCAAAGAACCTGTGCTTTAGAGTTGGGAAAAACCAACACCAAAACTGCATCGCAGTCGTCTCCTGCTAATTCTATGACCTTGGATATGTTACTTCACTTCTTGGTTCACTCTGCTGACACCACGTACTTCTCTAGGTTTTTCTGGGACTACAATCATTAAAAAAGGAAGGCTAGGCCATGCTGTTCTAGTTCATGCTACTTCCTGTCTCCATCCCATCCTCACAGAGGGTGACAGCACATGCTGGACAAGAAGGTGCCTCCTTCGTCCCGACACCAATGACTGGCACCGTCCTGGCCACCGACTGCATCTTTAGCAAATGTCTTTGAACCTCACAGTTCAAGGGATGGAGTCAGGTTTCAGGCTCTGATCAGTAGCAAAGGCATTTGTTCCATTACTGTTCTCATTTTTCTCCTTCCTTTATACCAGCTCTTCCATTCACAAAAATATTTCCATTGAAAGCTATGAAAAAGTTTGCTCATTAACCAGTCAGTGAGGAGACACAGGCAGAATGTTCTAGAGCTATACAGCACAGCTTTTTTGAAACTGCCCTTCCCCCAGAGCCTGTCCCTGCTACAGCTGTGGGCCCAGGAAGCCCATCTGCACTTTGTGACCGACTCTGGACCGGATTGAGACTCAGCACCAACCCAAACGTCACCGTGTTGCCTGGCCCATTAAGTCGTTTCATTCCTTCCACTCTCTGGACCAGGAGATCCAGAGCCATGCTGGATGGTTTCAAGCTCTAGAGTTGTAAAGCCTTGAGAAGTTGGGGACAGAGGCAGTACCAGAGTAACCCGACCCACAGGCAAGCGGACCTTACAAGGGGACAAAGACCAAGAGCCTTGCAAAGCAAGCTGTAGCTTGTGAGGACTGAAAAAAGCAGAGACAGGAGACCGCACAAGCTCTGAGACAGAGACAGGGAGACACGGAGGAGCAGCTGCCCTGACTGCCCCATTTTCTAACCGCCTGCTGTTGGCTCCCTAAGATCCCTCTGGTGTACACTAAGAACCCTATTTACTCTTGAGCTTTTGTGGAGTGAGTTTCTGCACCGCAATCAAACGCGCTTCAACCAAGACACACCTCTCCGTGCGTTCTTCCCAAGCCTTCTCTTTCCCCTTGGTGGCCCTGAGACTGCAAAATCAGACGCTGGCACCTGCCGGAACCTGGGCCAAGGAGGTGAGCTGTGATCACACGCACCCTTTGCAAGACGACAACACAGAAAACCTTTGCCCATCCCCGATTACCTTTTCTCAAGAGGGAAAAGTTTATTGCAGGTTGGGTACACTTGTAAAAGGCAAAATCTAACAATAGGAAGGAACTCTAAGGGCCCACCAGTTCAGATGATGAGCAGGTAAAACAAATACACCGATTATGTACAATCATTAAAAAGAGCAGGGTGATGCACAAAAAGGAAAAACTGCCAGCAGCCTTCCAGAGGTTACAGAGGATGTCCAGGGAGCACCTTCCCGCCCCAGTCCTGGCCGTGCCTCGGGCAGGTTTCCTCCCTCGCAGTTGGCGGCCCCTGCTCCGGATGGAAAGCAGATGATGAGAGGAGACGCGGGGACTGCTCAGGAGCCTGTTCCTGCGGCCGCGCCCGCAGCTGGCTGGGGAGAAGCCTCGCTGACACGGAGCGCAAGCCTCGCATTAGAAACCCAGGGGGAAACTTCGTCAGCATCTCCTAACCTACTGCGGGAAGGACTGGGGAAAACACGCGATGCCCTGGGGAGAAGTGACCTTCTCCAGTGGTCTGTGTACAGATAATACCCAGTGTCGTCTCAGGTGAGCCCAGCGCCCCAGCCCAATGGCTGTGCTGCTTCACGGGCGTCGAAAGCGCTTCTCAAAGTCTGGAATCAGTGTCCAGCGACCAGATTGTCCTCTTCAGTGTTTCCTTCTTCTACTGGAAAGCCAGTCCCTGTAACCGCCCTCAGCAGACCAGGGTGTCATGTCACCGCTCACAGGGCTCCCACAAAGGGACAAATGCAGTTCTAAGTCTTTTGTAAAAAAACAAAACAAAAAAAACCCAAAAAGGAGTACTCTGAGTTAACTTAAATAAGGGAGAGATCTTGATTCATCCAAAGTGTTTCTATAAAAATCCATTTAATGCTGGATAAAAGTTGCACATTCTCCTGGTGTAGCAGTAAAATGTTCACTGAACTGAAAACAGGGATGACTTAAAAGGAGTCACTCCAAGTATCTGTCAGCAAAGCTGACACGGCCTGTGACACCTCCAGGAACTAGAGGGCAGAGCCCAGCACCAGACAAGGCCAAGCTCCCAGCACCGGGCTCCGGGACGCCCGGCTCCTGGTTCCCAGGCAGCCCGTGGCGGAGGCCGACAGACTCACAGTCAGGAGAGAAAGGCCCTTTCACTCACGAGGCGGCGCGGCGCGGCCAGGCCGGGCAGAAGAGTGGGCTTCTTGGCGCAGCGATGGCAGCTTGGCCTGTCTGCAAAAGGCTCAGTCTCGGTGGCGGCGCCAGGTCCCTGCCCGCTCACAGCCGGTGGCGGCAGGAGGACAGGGGGGTGTGGGAGATTCCGGAGGGGCAGCGGCCAGGGCTGCCACCCCAGACACAGGGGTCTCCTCGGCCGAGGGAGGAACTGGAGAGGTCTGCTCCATCCCAGGTCTGCTGCTGTCGTGGCAGTGCTTGCTGCAGAAAATCTGCCCCTCCTTATCTAGAGCCGTGTTCTGAGGAGAAACCAGCAGAGACAACACGTTACCCCGGCCCAGGCTCGGGTCACAGCCACCACGACAGAGAGCACGACAGAGCATGCACGGGACTCGGAAACAGAAGAGGAGAAATAACATCAAGCTTCTAAGGGAAGCCTTAAAGGAAAGCACCGGTTTAGGGTACCCAGCCCCAGGGAACAGGCTGACCTCGGCCTTCACTCCTCCCGTGATCCGGGCCGGCAGCCCAGGAAAAACGCCATTTGGTGGCAGCTGTCCTCTCTAGCCCTGCGCTGCGCCTGAGCTCTGGCTGCTCTGCCCTTGCCCGGACTGAAGCTCAAGAGAACCCTGAGAAACAGCAAACCCTACCAGGGTGGTCAGTCCTTAACGTTCACTTTTCTGAAGAAAGTTCTCTGTTACGGATTGAAGAGTCACTCATATGTCATGTAAGTAAGTAACCCCCTCACAACCCAGTGGCTTGTGTCATCTATAAAAGTCCCAGGAATCCAAGATGGAGCCACACTGTCCACGTTTGATCCCCCACGGCCGCCTCCACTCTTCTCTCCACATGAAGGAAGCTTCTGTGGCCTGACACACCTGGAAGGTTCCAATCTGCTCCACTCCTCAGGGAGCAGAGAACAGCCACCCAAGTGTGAGGAAATGACCCTGCTTTCTGACCCTGGACTGGGAAGTGAGACCGAGTCTTCTTGTTTCCTTCTTGGAGCATTTCTTGCTTGTCCCGTGAAACCCGTCAAGCTGCCATCTCCCTGGGTTTTCCAAATATGAGGGAGACTGTAGTTCTCCGGCACCTTCAGCTAAAAGGGACGGTGGTCTGGGGGCATTCTGTAATCTGACTACCCTGGGGTGAAATGCACTATAGGTTCTCTCAGTACTTTGACCAAAAAAATAAATAAATCTGGAGAAAGAAAGAATAAGTGACAGGGCTTCCTCAGAGCAACTTGTGTGGCGGCCTTCAGGGCACCTGGTGCCAACTACAAAATGGGAGTTCTCCACAGGCCCTGCCAAGCTCAAGGCTGAACACTGAGCACTTTCCAAGGCCAACTCATATTCCCTGGAGAAGAGGTAACTGTGGAAAAGCCCAGTCAGGAGCTCAGTTTCCAAGCTCCTAGTCCCACAGGAGGCCACCCCCACCCCCAACACAGAAAACACAGAGGCAGCAGTGTTTTCTACCACAAGATTTCTCCCGGGCAGAAGAAAACAGCGACACCCCCCCCCCCCCAGTTATTTCTCCTTTCCTCTTCCTGTCCGGAGAACACGTACGTGTGCCGCAGAAGGAAGCATGGCAGTGCAGTTAGTACATACCGTCACCTTGGACCTAGGCAGAGAGAAGCAATGCAGGCGGCGGGAGAGGCAAGAGAAGGCAGGAGAGAAGCGGGGACAGAAACTAGACTTACTTTAAACAGAAGCAACACGAGCGAAACAGTTTTGTCTATCTTACATTAAGGAAGGAAACCCAAATCATTCCCCAATTTCCCTCCAAAAGGAAGCATCGTCCCCGAGTGGAGCAAGCAATCCACAAGAATCCATCCTTTCTCAGGACTGCACTGAAAGATGCCGAGCGGCGCTTTCTCAGTGTTCCCTTTCCTGCCACAAGGGGGCCTCCTGCGGTGTCTGAGGCTGGGGTGAGCCCACCGGGATAAACAAAGGAGCCACCCAGCATGCTAAGGACAGTCAAAGAAAATGAAATGTAATCCCAAACCAAAGGCCTCTCTGAAACCCAAACTTTATCCAATAAAATTATCTTCTCTTATCTCAAAGGCTGGCTGACAGTATACTGTCTAACTGACAAAAAAATTCATCTTTGGAGATACAGCAGGAGAAAGAGAGCAAAAGCCTTCCCAAAGGCACCCGTCTTATGCTGTCATACACAAAAAGACGTTTTTTCCACCGAGGTGAAAAACGACTTTTAGCAGGAGAACTATCGGAATCCTCCTCCTGCGCCCTCGCCAGCCAGTCTGGGAAGGCGGGCAGCGTGGCAAGCTGAGATGTTTTAAAAGGAAAGGTTTCCAGGGGCGCGCCTAGCTGGCTGAAAGGACGTGAGTAGGTACAGGAGACCCGCGCCAGGAAGGAGCTAGGAGCGGCGGGCGGCATCAGGGCTCTGAGACAAGCAAGCAGACCGGTTAGGAGTGGCTCTGATTAAGCGCAGCAAGTTCAATACCAGGATCCTGCTGCGGATTCCCCATTGTCTCAACTGGGTAAAGAACGAAACTCTGAGGTGTCTCTCAAACTGTCAAATCAAACTGTCAAATAAAATGCAGATAACAGCATCAACTCAACTTCATTTCACCTTTATTTACCAATTCCTATCCTATAATTTTGTCACTGCAGCCTCAGGCCTCCACTGTGCAAGAACACTGGGGTGACAGCAGGCAGGAAGGTTCCACCTGTCAGTGACACCGTCGTCTGTCGATTCAACCTCAAAACATCCATACGCTATGTCCACTCTTATCAGTATCTGCAGGAAACCACACTGGCCCCACGTACTCTAGTTATGAGGACATATGAATACCAGGAAGAGTCATTTTGAGGTTATTTTTAATATAAAAACATTTAAAACTGTTCCCAAGGACACACAGTAATGGTGAGGAGGATGAGGATGACAACACAGCAGCGTCGCAAGCTTCCCCCACACAACCATGCCCCAGACCAGGCCCCGAGGTGGGTGAGGAGCAGGAGGCCCCTCCTCCCGCCACTTTGGGAGACAAGCCACAAGTCACAGGCGGCTTTTTGGCCATGGAGAATGGGCACCGCCAGAGTCCAGCTTTACTGATTTCTCCCTTGGGAACTGAACGTGACAATGACATTCAGCAGGTCCTCAGAGCTAACCGCCTGCAGAGTTGTGTAGGGAACATGGGGTTAGAGGGACCCTGCCGGCATGCGCAAAATGACACCTGGACACACGTAAACACACAACTTTTACGATCACCACTGGAATCACAAATAAGAAACGGTTGTTCATTCGTACAAACACCCTGTTAAAGCCCAGGGGTTTGGCATTTGGCTGCTGAACTCCTTCCCCAACAAGTGCAAAATGCCGCCCGTGAACCGTACCCACGTGGGTTCTGTCTGAGGGGAGCTAAGCGTCCTTACCCAGAACAGAGCCTACGCTGGGCCATAAGGTAGAACGGCCGATCATTCTAGAACCTCTGCCAAAAGTCAGTCATGAGGAGGCTGGGCCCAGGCTTTCAGCCACTGATTCCCATCTGAGCCCCTGAATCGGAAGATGACCAAGGCAATGGCTCCCTCACGAGTCGCTGAGATCTCTCCCACGCCCCGGGCACAGGGCTGGGAAGGGTCTCCCTCTCAAAAGACTATGAAGCTTAATTAATACAGTTACTACATTTGGATCCAACAAATCTCTCTTACGGTTTTTCATTACACATTGAGTATGTCGATTTTTCATGTTTTATTTTTCTAAATGTTTCCAGAAGCTGCCTCACGACGCAGTGCACGGCCGGGCCGCACACCACGCATCCCGTCCATCAGGGCTGGCTCTCCCGAGGGAATCACTCGAAACTATTCTCATGCTGGGGGCTCAATCAAGATGGTTCTTTTCAAAGTGTTTAGGCTGTAATTCTGTGACAAGTCCGACTTCCCAGGCTTTCAGCAAAACACTGCTAAAATGCTAGGAAAAACCACCACTCAAAGGCCTTCCCCTCATTCTGGCACGGAGCACCCCAAAGTCCTGCAAGCCGTTGAAACAGCCAGTTTGCAAACTCAGGCTTTGTCTGGGGAGGGAGCCGGGGAGCACACTTTCTGATGGGGGTGCAGCTGGGGGTGGGGAGGGCCACCAAATAAACACAGCCAAACCAGCAGGTGCTAAGAATGCGGTGGACGCTCAGCACACACGGCAGAGCGTTTCACGTCCGTGGGGTCGGGGGCTGTGCGCGGGGGTGTGGGTGGTGTGTGCGGGCGCGTGGTTTCCTTCCAGCGTCTGTCTGGACCTCGCATCTTCCTGGGTAAGGTTCTGGACTACAATGCACCGTGAGAATAAGCAGCTGTTTTTCCTCTGGTTGGGCAGGAAACAGACCCTTTCCCAGAGGGTGAGAGGCCCGTCCTAGGCTGTGGAGACCGCCCATCCCCAGCTGTCAGGACCCAGTGTCATTAGGGAGGCCAAAAGGTAGGCACTCGGGGCCCGTCACCTTAGAGAGTGGACTCCCTGGCTCCGGAAGGCAGCCCCACACCTGCCGCTGGGAGCGGGCTGGGGAGGACAGAGGTCGCTGCCTGAGACGCCGGGCGGTTCGCACCCGGAGCCCAGCACAGGCGGGAGGATGCTCGGAGCTCCCCAAGCCCGCAAGTGCCCAGGCCTGGATGGCTGGGGTATGGTGGCCTCACTTCTGGCTTGATTTTATTTTTTTCTGCCCCCTTTTCCTTTTGCTTCACTTAATGTTACTTTTCATTTTAATTTATTATGTTTATATATTTAGGTAAGCTGCTTTAAAAAACATTTTGGAAGTAGAAGGGCTGAAAAAGTATGGCCATCATTGTTACTGACTTCTTATAAAATTTTACCAACACTGAAAAAACTAATTTTTTTTTTTACTTGTTCTGTACTTTTAAAAGCCCCCACACTGTCTTTTACAAAACACTGCTTTTTTTTTTTTTAAATGAAATTTGTTTAACTTTGGCTATTTCTTTTCCCAAGTCCCAAAGAGTAATTCATCTCTCAAATAATTTATTTTTGAAGCCTGGAGTAGGCAGGGAGTTATTTCCTTATACTGTAAAATCCCACCCGGGCTTGAGACTCTCTAGAAGAGAAAGCAGAGGCGGGAGTGGAAGCAGCTGCCTCGGAGGCCCTGAGCCCAGGAGCGGCGCAGCGCTGGGCCGCCGGGCTGGCCTTGCTGGCACCTGCACGAGCCCCACACGCAGCGCCTGAGGCCTGCGAGTTGGCCAGGTGAGCGCCCTCCACGTGCCCAGCCACCCGTGCGTGAAAACAGGAACATGGAAGCTACCAACTTCCATGCGAGAGCAGCTCTCGGCTACTGAATTGAAAGGATTCAGTGTTGGCTCAGCAGTCGGGCCAGACACTGCAGCTCCCACGGCAGAGCCACGCGTTCCACTCACCATGATGACGGAGACCCCAGTGGTGGTGCTGTTCTGTTTGGGGAGCGCATTATTAAAGTGCTGTTTTAGTTTACCTGTTACCTCCGCTTGCATATTATTCTCCTGGGAGGCATCGTCCTGCAGGAAAGAAAAGAATCAAATGCGACCATTGTTGATCCTCACGTTTAAAGGTTGTCTTTCCCTTAACAGTCACCCCAACCCTGACCTCTTCCTAAATGGGCCCATCTTAGCTACAGGATTAGGGAGGGGAACAATGGTCTTTCAAAAATAATTACTGTCACGCAGCAGGGTCACGCCCTCAGAAAGACCCGGGGCCATTCACTGCACCCCTGGGGACTGCAGCAGGCCAAGGAGATGGCCCCGGTCTCAAGCGGCACGAAGGAGGACAGTCTTTAGGCTTCTGAGACCTCCCGCCGAGGCACATAACTTAGTGTGATCCTTCCCATGAAAACATCAAAATCAATCAACAGTTTATCATTTGAATCAAAAATTCATTTAGCTGCTAGTCTTTACTGCTCATAAAGAAATGTGGCATCTCAGCCACTTGGTCCAAAAACCAAGTCACTTAGCCCAAGAGAGCAGCAGGTGGGGCCCAGAGATGGTACACCCAGAGGTCAGGATGTGGGGGGCAGTTGAGGTGCACAGGGATCCCCCCTAGGTCAAAAAAAGCCCTTGGCTAAGTGAATTAGCTTTGCTGTCCCAGACCCTCCAGGACATGAGGGAAGTGCAAACTCTCCCACGGTGGCCATTTGGTGCACCATGCTCACACTCCACCCACAGGCACCGCCCAAGCCCAGAGAGAAGTCTGCCCGGCTCTCAGGGTACCCAGCCTCCGCATCAACAGCAGGAGGGCTCCTGTGAGCATGGGCCACTGAGGACAGAGATCAGAGTCTGAAACGCACTCACCTGCAGGGCAAACCCCCACAACTCTCAAACCCCAGAACTGCAGAAGGCGAGAGCTGAAAGCTCACGGCCAACTCCTTCATTTTGCAGATGAGGAAACTGGGGCCCAGAAAGAGACAGTGACTTGCCCAGGTTACTCACAGAGCAGGATCTAAGACTGGGACTCTGGTGCCAACTGCTTTCTCCCAGAGAGCCATCTTCATGCTACTTGCTCATCAGGAAAGACAGGCATTTCCTCTACCACCGAACTTAGACGCGGAACTTTGCATGTGCAAAAACCACAGTGAGGAGCTACGCCGCTGGCCACAGAACACATGGACGCTCATTCCCTGGGAATGTGGGTACTTACTGACACCCAGGGGTGACTCAGGATCTGTCCCGCGGTACACCGAGCTTCGACGTTTACCTGAAGCATTTGACTGATTAATTCCTAAAAATAAATAAACAAGACCACAGAGGAGGAGAAAGGAGATAATTCCGACATAAATACAGAAATATGAGTTTATACCAAGCTCTTCAAAAAAAAAAAAGGCCAACACAGCTGCTCAACCATTCGAACCTAAACACACCATCACCTACACTCCCAGCACGTCTGCGAGGCACTGACGCAGCTGCCGGTGTGAGCAACAGCGCAGAGGAAGAGAAGGTCTCTCCCGAGTCCACATGAAACCAAGACGTTCTCTCCAGAGAGTTCTTTTTGGTCATTATTCTCATCCCACAGTGTAAAACTGCAGTATTTTTCCTTTTGGCAATTCAGTATGTCTCATGCGGTTGCTCCTATATTCTGAGGGGTGCCCAATACATATTTCTTGAATAAGTGCAAGAATGAGTGCTGAGAGCTGAGAGAGCATGAGAGGATGGCAAGGCCAACCGGTCCAGCTTTCAGAATGTGGCTGATAACTTCAGAGACCACACATGAAGGGTGGAGGAAGAGTCCCCATCAACGGACGAGGAACCCACAACGAAACACAACCCACAGAAACAGGCCTAGAGGGTACCTTGGCAGAGTCTGTGATGTTATCCCAGTAGGGGGCTGGAAACTCCAGCTTCCCAGCCAAGATCTGGTCAAAGAGATCTTCCTGGAGATTGTTCTCACTAAGCCAGAGACAAACAAATGGAAGAAAAGTCAAAGTCACCACACAGTTTTTCAACAAAATGCTCATGGGAACCGTGGGGAAAGGTGTCCAGTCAGTCTCTTTGGTTTGAACGTTTCCTATCTCATTTGTGTATCCCAATTGCATTTCTGATGACGAACTTTTCCTTTTAGACAATGAACCCAAAAACATTTCTATAGGCCTGGGACTCAGCCAGAAAGATGGAGACAGAGACGATGATGCAAGATATTTGTTTAATGAACACAGAGTTTCAGTTTGGGAAGATGAAAAAGTTCTGGAGATGGATGGTGGTGATGGTTGCATAACAATGTGAATATAACCAATGCTACTGAACAGTACACTTGAAAAATTTTTAAATAATAAATTTTGGCTGGGCACAATGGCTCATGCCTGTAGTCCTAGTACTTTGGGAGGCTGAGGCGGGAGGATTGCTTGAGGTCAGGCCAGGGTAACATAGTGAGACCCTATCTCTACAAAAAAAATTTTAAAAATTAGACAAGCTTGGTGGCACAGGCCTATAGTCCCACCTACTGGGGAGGCTGAGGCAGGAGGATCATTTCAGCACAGGAGTTTGAGGCTGAAATGAGCTATGATCACACCACTGTACTCCAGCCTAGGTGACAGAGTGAGATCCTGTCTCTAAAATAAACAAATAAATAAGTAAATTTTATGTTACATATATTTACTGCAATTAAAAAAACCTTAAGAAAAAAAAATGGAATCCACAAATAATGGAAATCCTTATTTCAGGGGGAAAAAAAAATCAGCATCTGCCCTCACTTAATCTCTCATGGCAACAAGAATGGAAAAGCAGCAAATCTGAGCCAGATCTACTTGCCCTTCCTTTTTCTACTTTTCCAGTGAAACAGCCAAAGATAGAGAAACAGCCAATGTATGAAAAAGCCGTAAGGAGTTCAGAATCTGGATAAATCATTCATGCAATAATCGGTTCATCACGAGAACCTGACTTCCACTGAAGCGCAATGCGAGAGAAGAAGCCCAGCCAAGGGCTCCAACTGGAACTGCACAGGTGGAGACGAACCCACCCCTGCTGCTCAAGGGGGGGGCATCCCTCCCCAGCCCGAGTCCGACTGTCCCACCCTCAACAGGACACTTCCACACAGTTGGTGCCTAATGAGTAAATGACAACTGGACTTTGATGGGAGGTGCCACGGAAAGGTGAAACCGCCACTGGGAAGATGTCCCCAGCCTCCTACACAACTTCACCTCCACAGCCATAGAGCCCTCCCCTCATCTGGTGGGCGCATCGACAGCCAGAGCGAGGAACAAAGTCGCTAGCTTCCCAGGCCGTTACGAGGCCCCTGTAGAAAGCTTCTAATGGGCTACTGGAGTCAAGTTCAAAATCCAGGAGCGTAAGTTGAGTATTACCTGGCAAGTGTGCAACACTTCTTGGAATTTCTCCACTTAGCCTTCAGGGTTTTGCTACCCACCCCCTCAAAGAGGAACAAGAGTAAGGGCGGTGTCCCTAGAAACAGATCCTTTAGGATAGTGTCTAGAGACAAATTCAAGGGCTGTGTGATGATGTATGTGGCTGCCTCATTGCTGTTCTATTAAAAAGAATAGAGTCTGTTCTATTTGTGAGCTTTGTGAATATCCATGACATTTAAGCAAGCCCAGCTGAATGGACATCTGCTGGTCCCCAGAGTCTGGTCAAGAGGCAGAAAGTCAGGCCAGATAACTCGGTGAGGCAAGAGATCCCCTTGTACTCGTGGAAAGTGATTTTCTTTGATTGGGCACAAATTTCTTTCTAGGAGTCAAAATGTTTGCATTCCTTTTCACTGTTATCTCCCTGCTGACTAAACTCAGTTCAACGCTCCTTCAGAATGAGTGAAGAACACATCTGAGAACATACAATGAGATTTGACAGAAACCTTTAGAAAACCAGAGGGCCGCCAAAATATTAGAAGATATACAAAATGACCTATTTCCAGAATTGTTCCTTTTGGTCATCCCTCTCTGTTATTCCACTCAGCTCTCCTTTATTTTTTTCTGGAATCTCAAATAACTTATACTTTGTTAATCCATATAGCTTTTGTTTTGTTAATAAATAGCTAAAAAGCTGGAAATGTGTCCACAGCAGTCCTTCGCAGCAGTTGGTTCTTGGCAAAACATCCTGAGAGTCAACGAACAAAACCCTAAGGCATCTCAGCGATCAGAAGGGGACCCTGGAGGATCGAGGCTATGAACCGCAAGAACTCTGACAGTCCCAGTGAGGCTGCCCCGCACGAGAAGAACACAAAATGAGAGGTAATTTATCCTTCTTAGTAGACATGTGAGAAAAGCTACTCTGATTAAATCTATGTTGAATTTTTGTATCACATTTTTACTCTACAATCTGGCTGAGATGCTTTAGGGAACTGTTTAATTCTAAAACAATACAGCCCTGGGACCAGGGTGCTATAAGTCTAAAAATTATCCATTAAAATATACCTCAGTGAGTGCAAAAATATAGTTAGAGCGAACAATATTTGATAGTATAACAAAATGACTATAATCAACAATAAGTTAGGGTAGGCGGGGCGTGGTGTCTCATGCCCATAATCCCAGCACTCTGGGAGGCCAAGGCCAGCGGATGGCTCAAGGTCAGGAGTTCGAAACCAGCCTGAGCAAGAGTGAGACTCCATCTCTA
>VBSM01000483.1:7064568-7105124 GCA_008086735.1 Cheirogaleus medius
AACCAATAAGTTAGGGTATACTTTAAAATAACTAAAAAAGTAGAATTAGTATGTTCCTAACACAAAGAAATCATAAATGCCTGAGGTGATAGATACCCCAATTACCCTGAATTTGATCAATCTGCATTATATGTCTGTATCAAAACATCACATGTACCCTATGAAGATATACAACTATTATGTACCCATAATAATTAAAAATTTAAAAAATAAAAATCTCAAAAATAGCAAAAGCATATATATACTCTCTCTTGTCAATGATGAGTCATTAAAGATCAGAAAAGGTAACCTGGAAATGATGTAAGCTATTTCACAAATCGAAGCATTTCACTTATGGTGGGGGGTGTGTGTGTGTGTTTGTTAGAAATATAAAAAAATCTTAATATGGTCATACAAATAATACTTTTTGTCAGTGGACCTAGAGTATATTTGCTTAGGCAACAACTAAAATGCTGAGAGCCTCTGAAAAACAAATCTCCTTTTGAGTAACAATGAGTCTGATGTGGAATGAGAAGACTATAGGGAGAACACATTTCAAGCAAACACAAAAACCTGAAAAGCCTGAAAGAAGAATGAGAGATGCTACAGTCAGAGAAGCTAAAACTATAAATTTCAAATAATTTTAGTGTAAAAGATTTGGATTAAAGTTGTCTTTTGTATAAAACAAAGAAAATATTTTGAAATATTTGTTTGAAGGATTTTGGTATAAATTCATATGGATAATCTATTTTATACCATAATTATTTATCATCACTTCAGTACCATTTCTGTAATTTCTATGTGCATTTTTATTTTATAGTAGGTTATAAAATCTACCCAGAATGCCACCAAGATGCTTCTGAGCTACTGTTTAACACTGTGGATTCTCTTTCATCATAATATGGTATGAAAAAGGGAAAGCATTTTCTTAAATTTTGAAAGTAAGCTACCCGGAGTTCTATGATCTGCTTCTGAAGATAACATATGAGGACAGCTGCTTTCAGAGTGTAGCTTTAGTGCTTTTGATTAGCCAAACTTATCTCTAGATCCCACCAGGAAGCCACTGCCCCCTGGGTAGAAATCCATGATCAATACATTGTTCAATCTGAGTTTTACTTTTGCTAAAAAGTAAAAAACGAAGAAAAAACTCTCAGGCTGTACTGGCAACTGGAAACACTAGAGGGAGTTGTGAGCACGCATTCCTCTAACATACCCTTTTCCAACTGATCTCCACTTGGGTTAGCCAGGAAAGGGAACTCGGCTATAACTGGCCCCAGGATGATCTGCTTTCAAAACACACTGCCCTTCGACACTTGACTAATTCAAAAACAGGTCGTCACTGAAACCAGCCGGGGCCCAGTGTAACTGTAAACATGGCCACAAATCATTCCCCTTCCTCCCCGCATTCAGTCCATTTCTTCCCCCACCCACTCTAGGCTTATCAATCTGACTTGATTTGGTCAATGAGACATCAACAAGCATGAGGCAAGCAGAGATTGAGCAGTAGAACGTGTCCTCTCTCTGGCTGCTTTTGGGAATCTTGATCCACTATCCTGTGAAGCCCAGGCTAGCCCGGGGACGACAAGAGGCTCATGGCCAAGTCATCTCTGCTGTCCCAGCCGACACTGAGTCAACCTCCAGACATGCGAGTGAGGCCACACTAGACCACAGAGGCCTCACTGAGCCAGCCTAGGTCACAGGAACCACCTAACTGACCCACAGAATTGTTTTACTTTTGGGGCAGTTTGTTACTCAGCAAAAGCAAACTGATATGTGCAGTAATCCTACAGTCTGTGTAACCCACCTGGGCAACGACCTTGATGGAAGACCACGATGCAGACAGCCAGAGGGAAAGAGCTTTCTACCTATAAAAACTCCACTCGTACCATAAGTTCCCACTCAAATGCCACATCCTTCACTAAACCTTTTGTGATTTTTGGCCCTCAGTTGATTCTTCTTGATCAATATTCTTGCAATGTGTCTTTATTTATATCATAACCTGTGTCATTCTTGTGCTTACTTCAATGTCAATAAAAAAAACTGTTTAGGCCGGGTGCGGTGGCTCACGCCTGTAATCCTAGCACTCTGGGAGGATCACTCGAGGTCAAGAGTTCGAAACCAGCCTGAGCAAGAGCGAGACCCCGTCTCTACTAAAAATAGAAAGAAATTAATTGGCCAACTAAAAACACATATAGAAAAAAGTAGCCGGGCATGGTGGCGCATGCCTGTAGTCCCAGCTACTCGGGAGGCTGAGGCAGAAGGACTGCTTGAGCCCAGGAGTTTGAGGTTGCTGTGAACTAGGCTGACGCCACGGCACGCTAGCCCGGGCAGCAGAGTGAGACTCTGTCTCAAAAAACAAAAAAAATTGTTCAACTCAATTGAAAAGCAGAATTTAAAAAAGATAAACCTTTCAACTTTTCTGTACGTTTGAAAGTTTTCATAATAAACTGTTGGGAGGAAAAGACGATAAACTATCTTTCACTTGTTGACCCAATACAACACTATAAACACTATGCCACAGAAATCAATGTTTGTGTCTCCCCAAAATTCATATGTTAAAACCTGATCCCCAATGTTACAGTATTAGGAGGTGAGGCCTTTGGGATGTGATTAGGTCATAAGGGTAGAGTCCTCATGAATGGATCAGTGCCCTTATAAAAGACCCCCGAGATCTCCTTGGCCCCTTTCACCATGTGAAGTTACAGCAGGAGACGGCTGTCTATGAAGCAGGAGGTGAGCCCTCACCAGGCACCAAATCTGCTAGTGCCTTGATATTGGACTTTCCAGCCTCCAGAACTGTGAGAATTAAATTTATATTGTTTATAAGCCACACAATTTATGGTATTTTGTTATAACAGCCTGGACAGACTAAGACAAATCACGACCACAGAGACTGTTTTATCTACCACTTTCTTCCCAGCACTTAGAATAGTGCCTAGCACATAGTAGCTTCTCAACAAATAGCTGTAAGATGAACTTAGGAAGGAATTAAAATGAAGAGAAAACTCAAGAAAACTAAGAAAAAAAAACCACGTCCTTAAATGAACTCTGCTTCAAAGTCATTCATTTGCTCCAGAGGGGGAGATAAAACTGATCAAAAGAGCAGCAGTGGCCACGTCCCTTGCTCACACCAAACCAGGACTGAGAGGGTAGTAAGTGGGTCCTCACCCCCAGCAAACTGTCTGTGGCCACCTCTGCTCCCACCACCAGGTGAGGTATATGTTACCAAGAGTCTGTCTGTTCCCAGGCCTGTTTACACCAAGTGTCTGTAATTCTACTTCTCACATAAATATTGTGAACTGATAAAAATGCATTTAAAAAGGAAAAGCTCCTGTTTCCATGAGAACAAAGTTGAATGCTTTGGAAACATTATATAAAACTGAGTTTTAAAAACTGCCGTCAAATTAAGTAAGCGAGATAACTATCTAGATCTGGATAAAAGTATACCTGGAAGGATTCAGACTGCTTCACAAGGATTGTTAAATCCTACTCTCATTTAAAGAGACTGAGAACACTGGAATCGTACATACTATATGACAGGTATATTTAAGAAAGAATGACCACAAAAAACTCAGAAGACCATACAAAAAGCAAAGGCCTTGGCCTCACATCAAAAGTATGATAAATTAATATACATTAATAGGTCGTGAATTAATGTAAAAAGTGAAAGGTGTGCTTATATAATTTTTACCTGACATTTTTACTGACCAACCAGTTTCTAGTCCTGAATGCCAGGAGTCAGGCATCTGCTTCTGGACCGAAAGGAGAGAATTTACAATTCAAATACGGTCACCCGAAGGCCACTGACCTGCGGAATGGTGGGAATCCACAGAGAAGTATGTACGTGATCACACCGGCGGCCCAGATGTCCACCTTCAGGCCATAGCTAGGAAGACAAAGTGGGTGGGAAGGGAAGAAATGATGATATGAATCCCCAGGAACCTTCCACAGTACTGGAGTATTGCCTCTGTTAGGACCAAAAGGGTCTTTTTGGTGTCAAATTGTTCATTTTACATAGAGGAATTAATTATCCATTGGAAAATGGCATCTGTTCTTTTCCCAGCCCAACCACAGTCTTGGTGACTATTGCTATATTCAGGAGTGGCCTGGGGACAAAAGTCCTGGCCTACGGCTCTTGGCCAGACAAGCACAAATGGCAGTTCCTGAGGCCAACGCCACAGTGCCGGCGACAGGCTTCTTCCTCCCGGTGTCCACCTTCACAGCAGGCACCGATACACCATCCACAGTAGCAACAAAAGCAGATCCCACCAAAGTTAAAGTACTACCCAAAACCACCTGGAGCCTTACCCAGTTTCAGCAATGATTTCTGGAGCTACGTAAGTTGGTGTGCCACAGACTGTGTACAAAGGGCCTTCCACCACGGTGGCGAGCCCGAAGTCTCCCAGCTTCAAAGACTTGGTTCCGTCGGGATACTCACACACCTGGAACACGAACCAGCCGGCAATTAGAACTTGGTTTTTTCCCTCAACAATTGCAAGACAGCCCTTAGAATTAAGTAGAAAGGACGCAGATACATTTACTATTAAACTCCAATGAAATCTCTCCTTGTGCCACCAACACTGTGATTTCTCTCTGTTGCTTTAAAGTGCTGAGTCTTCTGAGATTTTGCGCCACTGTGTGAAATTTAGAAAAGACTGCATTTTCCACCTTTGCAGAAAGTTCCTCACTGGAGAGCATGATGAACACAGGTGCTTACGTAGTCGTTAGGGTGCAGACGGCTGTTTACCTGATGTGCTGGAGAGAGGCGTGTAAATGTGGAGGTAGAAGACTGGCCTTTATTTCATTTAGTGTTTACCGTGTGAGGTACTTGATAGGCCGAGAAATGTTATTTATCAAAATATCCACCAATGCGCTAGGTGTTCTCCAAGAGACTCCCATGTTTAGTTGAGAAAATAAAATCAGCAGCAGGAATGGGGGCCTTGTTTCCTGCACCGTCAATGATGGGAAATATAAATATTATGGAGTGGAAAACCTTGGAAGTTTAGAAAGAAAATGACATTTGGGATCAGACAGCCTGTACTTGAATAACAACTTCACTCATGTCCTGGTTGTGTGACCTTTGGAAGTCACGTAACCTCTCTGAGCACGTTTGCGAAGTGGGCTAATACCAGTGGGATAATAATACACCCTCCTCATGAAGTGGGGGTGAAGATAAAATGAGACGAAGCTCAGAATAAGCCCCAAAAAATGTTCCTTCCATTTCCTGGAAGGACTGGTTGATTAGATTATATACTTATTATATTGGGAAAGGTTTAAAAATTCTGATGAAGATGTAAATGTTTATGCTTAAACTGAAGAACCTTTCTGGAAAGCATTTCAGCAACATATATAAAATTTCTTTAGATCATTTATAACTTTTTACCCAGCAAATCTACTTCTAAAAACCTATTCTAAGGGAATAGAGATGTACGCAAAGATTATACACAAGGCTGGCAATCTCAGAATTTATAACTTTTAAAAACTGGAAGCAGGATGGGTATGGTGGCTCATGCCTATAATCTCAGCACTTTGGGAGGCTGAGGCAGGAAGATCACTTAAGACCAGGAGTTCGAGACCAGCAACATACAAAAAATAAAAATAAAAAAATGTGCTGGGTGTGGTGGCACCCGCCTGTAGTCCTAGCTACTCAGGAGGCTGAGGTTAGAGGATCACTTGAGCTCAGGAGTTCCAAAGGCTGTAGTATGTAGTAGTTAGCTACGATCACATCACTGCACTCCAGCCTGGGCAACAGAGTGAGACCCTGGCCTCTTAAACAAAAACAAACAAAAAAGACTAGAAGCAACATAAATAGCTAATAGGGCAATGACTTAGTAAATTATGGTATAGCCCTATAATAAAATATTATGCAATCACTAATAAGCACTTATCAAATAATATTAGTCATATGGGGAATGTTTACTACATTACATGGAATAAAAAATATTCACAATTATATATAAAATATAATGTTCCAAAATATTAACAAGTTTATCTCTAGGTGGTAGCATTAAGAATTACTTTAGGCCGGGCGGGGTGGCTCACGCCTGTAATCCTAACACTCTGGAAGGCCGAGGCGGGTGGATAGCTCAAGGTCAGGAGTTCGAAACCAGCCTGACCAAGAGCGAGACCCCGTCTCTACTAAAAATAGAAAGAAATTAATTGGCCAACTAAAAATATATATAGAAAAAATTAGCCGGGCATGGTGGCGCATGCCTATAGTCCCAGCTACTCGGGAGGCTGAGGCAGAAGGATTGCTTGAGCCCAGGAGTTTGAGGTTGCTGTGAGCTAGGCTGACGCCACGGCACTCACCCTAGCCTGGGCAACAAAGTAAGCCTCTGTCTCAAAAAAAAAAAAAAAAAAAAAAGAATTACTTTATTGGTACCAAAGTTATTTTAAAAAAAGTAAAAAAGAAACTATTAATTTTCAGTAGTTTTCAAAATGTTTACAGTGAACACCTACTGGTTCCATAATTACGAAAAATTGATTTTATATATAAGCAAACTTCCCTTATAGGATAAAAGCCTGAAAGTAACATTCTAAATGGAAAGTTTGGGAAGCAAACAAGTGTATATGATAGCATAATTCAGATTTGACTGTATAATCCTTCCCTTGCTTATATGGTCTATTTGCCTCCTGAGTGTCCATTTTGAAAACACCGAATTTCAAAGAATAACTGCAGTGACCTAGTCTATACTCATGTAATACCCTTTTCTATTTTTATATTTTAAATGTGCTTAGTTTGCTTTTCTTCCTATTTTACTATGAACTGAATCAGATTTTTATCTCAACCACTAATAACTAAAAGAGAAGAAAAAAATTTACAAAATGATTTTTTTTCCCCAAGATAAGCATGTTAACTTCCTCTACTAGTTCAGCACTTAATGAGGGGGAGCGATTGAAATAGCCATCAAGAACCCCAGGGGACCCCCACGCTGATGATTCCGAGCTTTACAGGACTGTACCTGTGATGTATAAGAACATTTTTCACCCTAGTATTTTAATAAATTCTTCCACTCCTGTGTAATATACACATCCCCAGCACACATCTCTATGACTTTAAAGTTTCACAGGAGTAATGATGAAAGTTTTGAGTCTTTCACAGATATTTATAACTGAGTCAGCCCACATTCGGCTGAAACATAGTCAAAGCTATTAATGATTTACCCTGAAGTAACAGAATCCAGATCTTTAGTCATGCCACAGTCTTAGGACAACTTCCCATCCATTATATTTAATGTAAACATTAACGAGAACAATCTGATATGATTACAGTTAGAATTTATGATGCATTTACCGAAACCCAGACTTTAGAAATTCCGTAAGTAATTGCAGTGATAAGAATATTATAAGCACAATTTCCTAAATGTCTGTACCATGAGAGTAAAAAAAGTTTTATTAATGTCATTGTTGTTTTGTTCCTACTACTTACAAATACTTTCATTAGGTACAATTTTTGAAAAATAGTGTTTATTTTAAAACACTCAATTTAGAGATGCCTAGGGGTAGGGGTTGTTGTCAGATACTCAGAAGTCCCAGAAGTGCCATTTTTCACATCCCCTATAAAGAATTCAGAGTCAGATGCAGAAGCATAAATTGAAAGGGACTGAACAGTCTATAATCGCTGAATTATGTCTGGGAGAGTAATACTCCTTGGCTAAACATCAAAAAGGAAAGGCAGACAAGCCTGAAATAATAATATTTTATCTGATTCATCTCTCCCCAATGCTAGCAAATATGTAAAAGATAATAAGAATACATTTCAAATCTTAGCTGGAGATTCTCTTCAAAGCAGGAAAAAAAATTACATATAGATAGAGATAGATAGGTATACATAGAGAGACATACACAGCATTGCTTTAAGAAACTAATGTTAGCCAGACACTGTGGCTCGTGCCTGTAATCCCAGAACTTGGGGAGGCTGGGGTGGGAGGATCGCTTAAGGCAAGGAGATCAAGACCAGCCTGAGCAACAGAGTGAGACCACATCTTAAATTAAGAAAAAAAAAGAAACTTATTTTAATAAAGGCTACCAGGGACTCCAAAGGCTTTCTGGCAGAGTTCAGTTCTCCCCAGTAACTGACATTCTTAAAAACTTAAAAGATTTCAATATTCTCCCCAAACGATATATTACTAGACTCCTATAGTTACTCCACTGGGTAACTAGGAAAAGAACTGTTACCCTTATTTTACAGATGAGGAAACTGAGGTTACTGGTAAGTAGCCAAGCAGGGATTCCAGCCAGAACCATTATTCGTTCCACCCTACCATTCTGCAGTAGACTCTGTGTCTGAAAAATAACTGGGTAAACCCGACAGAACCCTGACTGCAGCCTGCACGGCATAAAGATTTTGAGCGAAATTCTACAATCACAACTGCGAGGACTCCAGCCCTGCAGTGTTCAGACGCCCCACCACAAGCTGAGAGATGCTTCTGTCAGAAGTTGCTCTCGGGATGCGAAAATAAAAAATGTGAGGAATGCAGATCCCACAAAGTGAACGCTGCACATTCTCTAAATAAAATGTCAACATAATGATTTAGAAGGACTTCAAATATGAGAAACCAACCCTCTTCTCTCCCCTGTCCCCAGAACTCCTGGAAAACCTGAATTTATCACTGGTCTCTCGTAGTTACCTCTGACAGGGCACCACCAGGCTGTAACTCACAGCATTAACGGCCACCCCCGTGCTCCCTGACACGGCGACCCATACATCTCCACTGTCAGGGTTTTAAATTATGACACTGCTACCAGAGAAAGGGATGCAAATCAGATGTCTGAATGCTCTGGAGTTTAAAAACTGCATCAGTTCTCAGAGCAGAAGGAGGCTGACGGTCACTCTGGGTGTTTACTTTAGTGCCTCAATGGTAGCTGCTCCTCCTAGGCCGATGCCCATCTGCTGACCAAATCTAGACATAGCTGAGTGATCTAGCTTCAATGACAAACATGTATTTTACTTAGACATGTGTGGCTGAGGTAGTTTCTGAAGCCAGATCACATGGCCTTTCTGCATAGCAAATTAGCCTCATCCAGACGTCAGTTTTGTCATCTTCTTCCCTCTTCTCCCCTTTGGGTAGCACCAGGGGGCTGGCGCAGGTTTCGGAGAAAAGGTGAACACTCCTAGGGCAGGTTACACTAGATGAGGAACGTGCTTCCGATTTCCTGGCTACATTCTGAGACACATGACATTGGAGACCTCAATCCCTCTCACATTAATGACTCTTGATGCATGATGAGAGAAAAGGAGCAGAGTCAGATTCCGAGGAGACTTTATATATGCTAAGAACTGTGCATGGAAAAGAGAAGAAATGGGAGGTGAGAATGGGATCCGTGAGAGCTGGGAAACAGACACGCAGTGGTTTCCAGGGAGGTTCACTAATGCTTCAGCCACCTTCTTCGCTGGGCCGCAGTAGGACCCAGGTTGGCTCCAGAGTTACCAGTGGCTCCTCAAAAACTAGGGTCCTCGGTAATTACATAATACCTGTAAAGCTGAGATGAATGGACTACTTCCAAAATTCTGCCCTGCACGTACACGAACCCCTACGTTCTACTTCTGCCTCCTATGAGCCTCTAATTCTGTCTCCAACTTATTCTTCAGAATTTTTTGCCCCATAAAGTGATTTTCCTGCTCACCTTTCAGTACCATCAACCAAAACATAAATAAATAAAATGTATCTTCTAATGTCTGATAAAAAGTAAATGTAGATCAATTCAAGAAATCCATTAGTCTTTTATGGTTATTGACATGAATCTTGCTGATTTTCCCAATTTAAAGTCTCTGCAGGATTGATACAGACTCTAAAATGACATCGTTCGCATATAATTGTGATCATTTTAAAAGAAGAGAGGCAGCAGTTGGAACAGAAAAAGCAGAGTTGACATACCAAGAGATTCTCTGGCTTGATGTCTCTGTGCACAATGCTGAGGCCGTGGAGATACCTGAGGGCGTTGGCGAGGTTGTACACCATGGCGCTGCCATCTCTCTCAGTGTACTTGGTTGAAGAAGTAATTGCATCAAAGAGATCTCCACCCTAAAGGATACACAAAAGAGCATATCAAAACACCAAATGTGCAATCCTATGAAGGTAGGAAAGATGGTTTATCAGTCTGGAATAGATGAAGAAAACGACACAAGCATCACTAAAATAGATGATTATAAACAATGAAAGTTACAAGGTAGCAAAACACTTTTCTGATTAGGTTCTTCAAGAATATTGTAAGTCTTGGGATTAGGCACCAAGGAAATTTCTCCATCCTTACTTTGACCAATTCCATCACCAGAAAGAGCTCTGTCGCTGTCTCCATCTCCTCCACCAGCATGATGATATTGGGATGTTTCACTCGGCGCAGTATTGACACTTCATTCTCAATCAGGTGTTCCTGCCAAAAAAAGGGTGTAAAGAGGGGGATCAGAAATCACAGACCTTCTGCTCTCTCCCTCTGGCCTAGTGGACAACAAGACAAACACAGTCTGTGGATCTGATGCCACCAGAAGCATCTCTGTCGGCACAGAGACAACCAGACCCTGGCCTAGCTGGTTCCCACAGGGACAGGACAGGTCAGTCTGGACATCTTACTGTCACTACCAAAAAGAAAAAGTTTCTAAACATCCCCCAAAAGAGCTCAGTTGTGCTGCCCTGGCACACTGTCTTCTATTTCTTCAATATTTCCAACACCTTAAGAGGCAGTGATGCTATGAAAGCTTGGGCACGCAGCACTGTGCTTTGTAATTCGGCCGGAACCACTTTTAATTAATAATTTCAGTATACACTCAGAAATAAAGACTAGGCATATCAGAAAATGTGACAGACTTATGGCATATAACTTCTAGCATTAAACATTTTTAGTTTTTAAATCATTACCAATATGAACTTGAATTTCATGCAGAAATTCATGAAAAAGAAACTTTCTTCCTCTGTGATTGTGAAATCATTCATTCACCAGATGGATCTTCCTTATCATCTTGTATTTCAGAAATCTGGAAACATACAGTACCATGGGGGCTACTATTCCCATTTTAACTCTAATCACTTCTCCTCTGAAACCACCACCTGATAATCACTCCCAGTGAGTAATGCGGTTCGGATCAGAGCTGGAGTAAAATATTTACTTACAGAATTAAGGAATTATCTCAATACATCAACCCATGAATCATGAACGACTGCTCTATTTTAAATGAGACATAAAAACCTCTCAACAATGCCATATTGCCATATTCATTGGTCCTCATTAACTTTTAATGACGAATTCTCTTGAATTTAGAGCATACACTGTAAAATTTGCTAATTGCCCTCTTACATGTTCTAGTATTCAAATATAGCTTTTATGTAAAATCCACCTTATAAGAGATGTCATTTGCTATCTAACTACACTTACATGTGTATATCCATGTAGATACATGTATGTGTGTGTATTGCTCATATTGTCCTTTTTGCCTTTGCTATAATGAATCTGGGACCTTAGTGTTCCAATGCAATAATTTATCTTACCTCTAGTTCAAGATAATAGTTAAGGTTCCCTGCTTATCTTTGTATATCCATGTGTACATGCCTTTTTTACTCTAAGCCACCTCAAATTCTTTTTGATCATAGCTAGAGGTATAAATTATAACAAATGAATGAGCAACATGCAGAGAAAATCTGTTGCAAGCTCCTGCACATGTCTGGTTGGGCAGTGAATGCCCGGTGCTTGTCCAAGTAGTCACTAAATAAATGTTGGCAAATGACAGTGCAAACGCTAACCAGAAGTAGGGGAAAGAAAAGAACCAACATTTACTAGTCACTATAGGACTAGTGATAGGAATCTAGTCACTATTTGTCAGCAGCTGGGTAAGGTATTTGTGTGATATTTTAACACTTTATCCTTAGAACAGTCCTTGGAGATTGAGCATAAACCTACGATTCAGCATCCAAGCCCACATTTCTTGTATTATACATAATCACTTTTCAAAGAGGAATACTTCAGTAAATGTCAACTTTGGAATTTTTTCAAAATGAAGATGATAGCTAGAAAGCGGAAAATATCCAGTTTTTTGAAAAGATAAGAACAAGTGTATCACACTGAGTTGGGGGTTAGGAACCACACCAGGCTTTGTGCAAGGAGGAAAATCTATGTTCCTTTTAATGAACAGGGCTGGGACGTCTTTGACTGGCGTAGGACTCAATAAATGCTCCCAAAGCTCCTGAAATAATGGTGGTTCTTAGATCCCCAACAAACCACAACTGGGGAGCCAAACATAGGGTCTCCTACCTGTTTCCAAGGCCCATCTGTCTAAGTTACAGAGCAGCAGCACAAAGCAGCAGAGAGCACCCTGGTCCCTCCCCAGGGAAGCAGCTGTACAGCCAACCCCTCGTGGTCACACAGACAAAGAAAAGACTTGGCAAACCCTCCAGGCATTGATTCACGTGTTTTAAAGCTTCCAGATCATCTGTGCCAAGCATGTCCTTAATCACACTAAAAAGCAGGGTTAGATATACTTTTGTGAACATGTAAAAGCAAGCAAATTAATTTATTTCACCCTCTGTGAAGCAAAGACAACAGAAGTTACCACCATTGTAGTAAAATGCTTTTTATTTTAAAAGCTAAATGGATCTGTCACTTGAATTCTCCTCCTTGCTGCTCATTTTCTCCAAAGTTGGTAGAGTCTATAAATTTGCCTCTTTAGGGCTCCATTTGTGATGCTAATTTAAAATGATGTATGTAAAATAACCCCCTCATCAGTACCCCAAGAAGCTCTCAAACTGGACTTAAAATGAGATGTCTACCATGTAAGGAGACTACAACTCCCAAAAGTTATTATCTTCTTCAGTAAAAGGCACAATGGAAAGTCTTCTGAGATACACTGTAAAACTTCTGCTAAGGGCCACTGGCAGTGTTACATTTCAAATACTGAAGGAGAATCACAGCAACATTTTCCACAGCATTATTTATTATCCCAGCTTACTGTACGCTACACTTGACAATGGCTAGTATTCTAAGCAGAGTGAATGCTTTTGGTGGAATGTGGGAGATGTTAGCCTTTGTTTCTTAGCCTCTTTGTATCCTTATAAAATTGTGAAGGAAAAATTTGCTTTTTAAACTAATCATCATCAGAAACAACAGTGTTGCATAAAAATCTTTACAAAATGTCATATTCCTATTTCTTATGCAACCCATATGTAGTCTTTGTTTCTAATGTGTAAAAATACTCTCTAGGTTAAATTTTCCAAGAGAATATTTCTAATATGAATATCACTTTTGTCTTGAACTTACATTATTCAATCATCTACCATTATTTAAGTGATTCATGATTTTAACTCCAAATAATTTACATATGAATCATTTCATGGCAGTGTTCCACGGTTCTGTGTGAGAGTAAATGACAAAGAAAACTGCTAACTTGGCAAAGGAAACTGCCTTATCTTTGGCCATGGTGATTTTCAATGTACAAAGAGAGAGAAGGGGCTGAGGGGAGATATTAGGAGAATAAACTCTCCCAATCTAGACTAATCATACTGTCTTAACCCACCCCAGCCCCAAAAAACAGTCTTTTCCTCTTGTGCTCTGTCTCACTGAAGGAACCTGGCTGCCCCAAGCAGAATGAGAATTTTACCCTGATCCCTCCCTTCCTTCATCCTCTAATACAGCAGTCCCCAACCTTTTTGGCACCAGTGACTAGCTTCACGGAAGACAATTTTTCCATGGACAGGGGAAAAGGGGGATGGTTTCAGGATGATTCAAGTGTATTACTTTTACTGTGAACTTTAGTTCTATTATTATTACATTGTAATATAGAATGAAATAATTATACAACTCAACACAATGCAGAATCTAATGCCGCCACTGATCTCATAGGAGGTGAAGCTCAGGTGCTGATGCAAACAATGGGGAGCGGCTGTAAATACAGATGAAGCTTCACTCACCACCTGCTGTGTGGCCTAGCTCCTAACAGGCCGTGGACCAGTACCTGTCCAAGACCCAGGGGCTGGGGACCACAGCTCTAATACATCCACTATCCCTGGCCATCTACTTTCTCGGTGTGCCTCTGAATCCATCCATTGACTTCTCTCTAGACCTCTTGCCAATCTCTCATCTAGACTTGTAGACCTTTGCACAGGTAGTTTTCTTTGTCTAGAACTTACTTTACCCACTTCTTAGTGAACTCCTGTTTACTCCTCAGGACCAGGTTAGATCACTAAGAAACCTCCCCCTGCTCACTCAAGGATGCTGGGTCAGGTACCCACTTCTCACGTGCTCTCACCGCTGCCTGCACTTCTTCCAATCATAGATCCGTCCCACTGTCTTTTAATTGCTCTTGTGCCAGTCTGTAATGCTCTGTAACTGAGGGCTTGTGGAGGTTTCTGTTTACATCACTCTCCAGCAACTAGCACAGTTAGTTACTAAAACACAGTAGGTACTGAAGTGCTTGTGTGAATGAATAATCACACCGTGCAATGCTCTTGCCCAACAGTGGCTCTACAGCTGACACTGACGTTGCTTAGTGAATACTGCTGAAGACAGTACAGTAAGAAAAATTGTTCACGTTTCCATATGTGATATATACAGATTGAATGGCCACCCAAAGATATCAAGTCCTAATCCCTACGATTTGTAAATATTAGCTTACTTGGAAAAAGGGGGCTTTGCAGAGGTGATTAGGATTCTGCAGTGAAGAGATAACCCTGGATTATGTCGGGAAAGGGGTGGTAAATGCCAGCACAAGCTTTCCTATAAGAAAGAGGCAGAGGAAGATTTCACAGACAGCAGAGGAGAGAGAAACACAGAAGAGAGGGCGATGTGTAGACAGAGGAAGAGACTGGAGCCACACGGCCACAGCCCGAGAATACCGTCAGTCGCCAGATGCTGCTTACAGGCAAAGAATCGATTCTCCCCAAAAGCCCCAGAGGAAGCGTGGATTTCTGACTTCTAGCCTCCAGAACTGTGAGAAAATAATTTTCTGTTGTTTTAAGCCACCAAGTTTGTGGTAATTTATTCCAACAGCCTGAGGAAACTAATACAATATACTTTTGGATTTATGTCCTGCCTGGGCCCATGTAGATGATGAATGCAAAACTATATAGGGTGGGAAGACAAAGAGGGACCACTTCTAAGTACCGTAACAGAAAGCTCAGGGCTTTGCACACTGTGGGAATTCAATAAATATTTATTTAGAATGAAAGAGAGTATTAGAGCTGGAAGAATTCTTAAACTTACAAATACCATAGCCTTCTTAATAGCCTCCATAAATCAGGCCCCAAGGCAGCTCTTGCGATAATCTTCTACTTAGAAGGACCCAACGCACTTTCTGTCCTCTGGGCCTTTGTTTCAGCTGTTCCGGCCACCTGGTAGAGGCTGTTCTTCCACTGCTGCCTATTGCAATCCTACCCCTATTCCTACTCCAGCTCAAATACTTCTTGCTCTCTGGCATCTTCACTGGTCACCTACTCCTTTCCCATATGTTTCCTCTGAACTCCCATAACACTATTTGCAGAATTGGTATTATTTGTTTAATTACCCTGTTCCTAACAGAGTGTGTTGCATATAGAATACACACACCAAATTTTAGATGATTGAATAAATTAGCTTAATAATGTTCATGTACATTACAGATGAACCAAAAGAAGGCAAGAGAAAGAATTTTTCAGCCGTGCACAATGGCTCAAGCCTGTAATCCTAGCACTCTGGGAGGCTGAGATAGGAGGATCGCTTGAGGTCAGGAGTTCGAGACCAGCCTGAACAAGAGCGAGACTCCATCTCCACTAAAAACAGAAATAATTAGCCAGGCGTGGTGGTGTGTGCCTGTAGTCCAAGCTACTTGGGTGGCTTAGGCAGGAGGATCACTCGAGCTCCGGAGTTTGAGGTTGCCATGAGCTAGGCTGACACCACGGCACTCTAGCCCAGGCGACAGAGTTGAGACTGTGTCAAAGAAGAAAGAAAAGGAAAAGGAAAGGAAAAGAAAAGAAAGAATTTTTTCCAGGTTCTTATTACAATGAAGAAATTAATAAATTGAACTCACAGAGGAATCATGGTAGACCGGCCAATACTGTAAACAAATAGCCCAAAATTCCAGTCATTGCTCTGCCCCTGTGTGACTTTATGGAAGCTATTTGAGTCTCTGTTTCCTTATCTGTAAAACTGGTACATCAGTTTGCAAGTCATTAAACGTAATTTGCAAAGTTTCTATATATCTGAGTACGGATAAATAATACATTTTAACAAATGACACATATTTTCAGTATTATTAATTTTCTGTATACAACAAAGGTGACCAACAGGCCAGTTAGCTCAGGTGGAAAAAATAAAATAAAAAGAAAAAATAAAAAAATTTAAAAATATATATTTTTTAAATAAATTTAAAAAATTTTTAAAAAGGTGACCAATAATATCCCAGAAAAGAGGCTGAGTACCACTCCCCATAAATTTCTTTTTTAAAAAATTCTCCATATCATTTTTTTCCAAATAATAAAATTTAACGGGAAAAAAAATCAACCTATTTATAATAAGTTTTAAAATTATAACTTTATATAATTTTAATGTGAAAATAGTTGTTCAAATAAGCAAAATGTAAGGATGGAAAAAACATGATTATGGATTATAAAAATAGAATGACATTCAATAACAAGAAAAATAAGATACAAACGTTTGAAGTGACCTATACATTTGCCTCAGCACTTAGTGTACCAGACTAAATTTTTTGGCATACAAAGATTTTTTTTATACTATGGAAACAGCCGTTTACATTTTAATCAGGTAAATAATATCCATGTCAATTTTTTTTTACTGTTTTGAAAAATATTTTAATATGTATACAACCAAGCTCCCCAAATTATGACACTTTCTGCTTAAATCACACAATACCAAAAGGAAAGAGCAACACTTACTTACATATGGTGAAAAGGCTACCACAGTTGGAAAAAGTTAGTAATGTTGTTAGAAGAATAAAAGCACATTAAAGTATTTGAAGAAAATTAAATATAAAGAAAAGAAAACCTTACTTATTCAAAGAAAAGGGGGCATTTTGCAACGGCCTTTGCTTCAATAAGCATCACGGTGTAGGAAAAAAAAAAAGTAAATGCCAAATCTGCCTCCCACATTTTCTATTCTGAGGTTCTAAGATTTTTCCTAAAATTTTACCATAATATTTTAAGTTTTCTATTAAAAATATGCAATTTTGTAGAAGTCCAATGAAGACGAGTTAAGGAGCTCCATACCTATAAAATCACTACTATTACATCAAATCCTGCTAATTATAAATTTTAAATTCCTCTGGCATATTAATAATGTAAATAGTTAACATGTTAAATTCTTAGTATATACTGGCATGTTTCTATGTTTTCCCTGCCTTAATTCAATAAATCTTAACAATAACCTTATGTCTTAGTTATTATTAATAACCACATTTTAGAAGAAAAGCAGAAGCACAGAGGGGTTGAATACTTTTTCCAAGGTCACACAGCAAGAAGAGGCAGAGCCAGGATTAAACTTTTTATAATCTGACTCTAGAGCAGCAACGTCCAACAGAAATATGATGTGATCCATACATGTAATTCTGAATTGTCTATCAGCCACATTAAAAATGCAAAAAGCAGGTAAAATTAATTTTAAAAATATAACTTACTTAACCCAATATATCCAAAATATTTTCATTTCAACATATAATCATTTAACAATCCTTCCCTGAGTTTAAAAAGAAAAAGAAAGAGAACAAAGAGGAAAATATTTTTAAATAATTTTAAAAAACCCATATAATCAAATATTCTTTTTTTAGGACTAAGTCTTCAAAATCTGGTGTGTATTTTACACTTATAGCATATTTCAGTTCAGACTAGCCACACTTTAAGTGCTCTGTAGCAGTATGTGG
The DNA here is from genome assembly GCA_008086735.1 of Cheirogaleus medius. Taxonomy (NCBI): domain Eukaryota; kingdom Metazoa; phylum Chordata; class Mammalia; order Primates; family Cheirogaleidae; genus Cheirogaleus; species Cheirogaleus medius. The sequence goes on from VBSM01000483.1 coordinate 7,082,381, forward strand.
CTAGCAGCTTCAGTGTCGGACAATGTAGTTCCACCAGGGCCTGTTCTCTTAACTGATATACTATCACAAAGGAATCCAAAAAGGTCTTTGTCATCACTGTTATAGAATTTTTTTTTTCAAATATAGTTAAAATATCAGTAACTCTAGCAGCATTTTATCAGTGGATCTTCTCTAGCCTCAGTCTCAGTGGGACAGAAGAAACAAGTTCTTCTTATTGGGGAGAGAATTCTTCACGCTGTTTCTGCTCATTTTTGTATCAGCTTTTGTTCCAAACTATACAGCAAACACCCCTAAAATACAGAGATAGGGGCAAAGGGAAGATATGTTCCCTGACTAGAATAATGAAAATAATGTTCTCCTCTGGGGCAAAGGTTTAGCAGGTTTGCTGGAAGCCTCCTCCTAAGCTTGGGGTTCCTCAGCTATGACACAAACCCTTTGTCTATACATCCAACTGGACCCACTGCATCCTTTCAATAGGACTTGGGAGGTAAGAGGAACCAACACAGCCATGTTGGTTCATGTTCACGTTACCTGCTATGCCATGAGTCGTGAAGTCTTTTGTCTCTGACACAGGAATCTGGTGTCTTTGCCAGCCTCTATGGAGCTGGAAAGCTAACTTGTTTAGCTTGACAGTAAAGCCCGAGCACCCTCACAGTTCTTGACATAACTTTTGAGTGTTGCTGGGTTTTGAAACAGGCATCTCTCACTCAGAGAAAAGAACTTACATTTTTTAGTTAGGACCAAAATCAAATCAATTCACTGTTTTAGGATTCAAGTTTCTGAAAAATAGCAGGGGAAAAAAAGGCTTCACTGTTTTCCCCACTATTATTGGTGGTCTATTCCTGCTATGATTATCTTTTCAAGTCCCCATTTAAGCTCCTTCATCACAGTACACATCTCACCGAGTTATTTCAGTTTCTTTTACAAAGCAGTTATGTATACTGTACCTTTCCACAACATTTGGCTTTGTCTATAATCTTTAGGGCAAACTCCTTTCCAGTGGACCTATGGAATAAGTAGAGGAAGACCATTTAAAGACATACGTGAAAGATACTATCATTCCTATTTTTCTTCTACAGCACAGACTCACAGAAGAAAAACTTGACTTCTTCCTCTGTGCATCAAAGATAATGCTGAGTGGAGTCAAGCGAGAAAGGTACCCAAAAAACAACAAAAAAACCAAAACAAAGTCAAAAAACAAAGCCACGCTTTATGTTAAATATCCTTTTATAAATACTAATAATTATAATATTAAGTAACTAATATTTAAAGTATTTAAATTCTGTTGTATCAGTGATAAGAAAAAATTTTTCCATACTTAAAATCTCAAAATAGTTCTCTTAGGAGACAGAATAAAATTAAGAAAAAAATGCATCAAATTTTCTGAAAATTTATTATCAAGGTATCTTTACATTAATATATTAGTTACATTAGCCTATAATTCAACACGGAAAAGTCCCCAGACTTCCATTATTTTATTCTCAGACAATACTTCAGCTATGATCTGGAGCCATGTTGTTTGCACTTTCAAATGCCCTTATCTGGCACTAGAGAGATCATTTACTTGGACATAGAATCTTGATGTTATTATTTAATTTTTCAATCACCTTTAACATGATTTAATTTGAACATGCCAAAAATATCTGTTAGTATAGGAAGGCAGTTCAATAAAGACTACAGTATTCTTAGACTACATCAGTTCTCTTTAAGAGCAGTTTTGCCAGGTGGTCATAGTACACGCTGATGACTCAGCTTGGGACAATACCTTTTATTTAAATTGCTCTCACCGCCCCTCCCCCCGCCATAACATAAAGTAAACCCTGCCTTGGATTTCTAACGAGTCTTTAGAAGTCATATTTTGGATGCTTACTGTGTTACTTAGGTGGCAATCTGTGCACCGGAGCTAAGTTAAAAGGCTTAGAGAACAGGGAGTTATCTTGTGTACCAATAACAAGCACTGACGCCTCATTAGAAATGTAACAAAATGGAAAAACTGTAGTTATCAAAACTTTCTGGAAAATTCCCCCAAAACAATGAAAATTATCACTTAGAACAGGTAGGATAGTGGCCCATAAACATGACTCTACTCTGAGTCTTTTCTTGTTTACAAAAGGCTTGGAACAGGCAAAATAGGCTGATTCTGATCTTCAATAGTGAGAGCTTATATACCCTGAACTACCTGCTATAATCAATTAAGTTATAACTGAGAGGGGGGGTTATTGTGGGAATTAAATGACTTAATACTAGTACAGACTAAGAATAATGCCTGCCACGGGTAAATGTTATAGGAGAGTTTCTTTAAAAAAAGACTCCCATTCTTTCCGATTCCTCTCTGGCTCACGGTTGAGACCTTATATATCTCTCAGCCCAAATGCATACAAAACAGTTTTAAACCTTACTTGTAGACATATATCTTTTTCTTGTTAAATTGCCTGTGGGCATGCACAGTGGCTGGCCTCAGGGGTAGACCCTTTCAGAAAGGGGGGGGGGGGAACTTCCCAGACAAGTCTTTTGTTCATTCAGAGTAAACTCCAAGAAAAAAAAATGTAGGTGAACAAGTAACTATGCTCACTATCCACTCACCTGTCCATACACTCTTTGACTACTGCAAAATTGCCATCGCCAATGACCTTCCCAATTTTGTACTTCTCAAGAAGAGCTGATTCAGAGCACCTGTTTCCATTCACACCTGCAAAAGGATAAATGCAAATTCTAAAGAAAACATCAGCATTTTATATTTATATTTGACTCCTATGTATTTATAAAACAATAAATTGCAATGCATTTATTTTTAAATCTATGGTGAAACTAAAAAAAAAAAAAATCTCTGAGCATATTTTCTGAATAGAACACCTGAATCACCAATTTCCTTTTGACCTTGTTGGTTGGAATCAGAAACTATAATCAACAAACCTAGCGAATCTCTGAAATACCACCTGAAACAAGTGGTTAGTCTTGGGTAAAAAGGATGTCTAACTTAAACCTTTCCAAACTCTTTCTGTCAATGCCTGAGAAACGGGAATAGCCAAGTGGCTCATGCCTGTAGTACCAGCCACTCAGGAGGAGGCTGAGGCGGGAAGGGCTTGAGCCTAGGAGTTTGAGGCCAGCCTGAGCAACATAGCGAGACCCCGGAGAAGAAGAAGAAGGTGGAGGGAATGGGATGGTGGTGGGAATTTAATATTTGAAATGTTCTCAAGATTTTCCAGTAAAGACAATTCTACCTAGATAAGATGTACCGTTAACACTAATTCCTGGCTCAAAACCTTCTTGAAATGGGAGAGTTAAGACTGGCCCACTCTCACTATGTGTCCTATTGCTCAGCACATAGCAAACATGAAACACACACATTTTTGTTATCTAATTGGGCAAAAGGAAATACACTTAAGAGTTGTGAGATCACTACCAAGGAAAAATAAAAAAAGCTGAAGCCTAAAATTTGAAGCTGCAATAGCCTAATTAACAACAATGAGATTTGATACATCTTGAAGTGTACCCCACCCCTACCTCCCACTAAGGCTAAACAGGCTCACAGGAGATATGACCACATTCCTGTTTTAGAAGATTGTAATTTATCACAAGTGGATTTTGCGTGGCTACCAACTTCACATGGATGATTTCCTCCATAAAGTAATGATCAGACTGAGAAATACCTTCAGGACTCATGCAACGATCCAGCTCAGGTCCACCGTTAACATTGGAAGAAGATCTGCCGTGAGCAGAAATCTGCAGAAGGAGGAGAATGACCATTATTTGTCATGATAAATGTACAAATCTTTAGCTAGCTAGCCCTTAGGTAATAGAAAATGCTTATAGGATGTAAAACTGTAATGATGCAGAATAGAGGAAGCATTCCCTTTCTTCTCAGTCAAGGAAATAAGAAATCCAAATTAAGGTTACTATCAGCCAAATTCTTAACAGAATAAAGATAAGAAGAATGTAACTCTTCTGGAAAGTTATATCTCAAAAGATAAACACAGAGATCCCTGTGGATCACCACTTGTCCCAAGAATAAAGTGATGGGGAGGTGAACTGCCAATGCATTGAATGACAGTGGAGAGCGGCCAGTTTACCTGTATGTCTAAACCTCACAGCCCACAGCAAGGCAGCCCCACAGGCGTGGGCCACCACCAGCTGGCTCAGGCATGGACACTAGGCAGGAGCCATCTCCCCTCCCAACACTCAAAGCTGCAGGACTCTGAGCAGCCTGCAGGTCCCACACTCCCTGCTGAGGCCTTAAGTCCCATCTTTGTCCCTCCTCTCCCTGAGGCCTACTTGCTCAGCTGTCCTGGAAGCAGGTGGCAAACTTCTAACAAATCCCTATCTTGAATTAATTTGAGTAAGATTTGGTTTACTGCAAGCTGTTGTGTCCTGTCTGACTCAAGGACTCTCTAGGAAGGAAGTCTGAGGAGGGGCTGGAACGCAGGCATTTTTACCCCACGTACGTTTTACCACGGCCGGGTAACTTCTTGACATGTTTATTAGTGGAGTTCCTGTGAACCATTGTTAACTTTTCCAAAGTTTATTTTGATTAAACCCCCACTCCCATCCTATCCTGATCCCCTGTACAGCCCAGCAAATACAAACCTGGTTTGTGTTGGGATCAAGGGTGATAAGGAGCAGGGAAAGAGACCAGCAAACAGAACGGGGCGGAAGCTGCCCCTCCAGTGGCTGAGAGAGCAGCAGCAACTGGGCCAAAGCCTGGAAGAGGAGGAAGCCCTGGGCCGAATGAAAGGCTACTCTCAAGCGTCCTAGACAACGGCTTCACTAAATCACCAGGAAATGCAGCTTTCCTGGCAAATGATAATGGCAAGAACATTTTTCGGAACTTTCAAATTGATGGATGTTTTTAAAAGTGTTAAGCCTCAAACATTAAAAAACAAGCACTTTATAGCGTTCACAGGAGTGACTTATCCAATTATGTACCCAAATACGTTTTTATTTGAAAATAAAGCTTTCATGAAAATAAAAAGTGTGAAAATATTTTTTAAAAATGTTATTGTAGTGCAGCTGATCAAAGAGACATAACTGGACCATGTTCCTTTCTCCTCACTCTTCAGTAACATCTACAGCAACGATCTGTGCTGTTCTAAAGGATACGGAGATGAAGACACACAGTTATTACTGTCCAGAAGTTTACAACCTGACGATGAGTCATATGTGCACTTAAATGTAAAAGGCTTCAGTGAAACCCCTCCAGTCTAGGACAGGCGCTGACGGTTACGGATGACTCCGGAGAGCCGTGAGAGGGAGCCATTTTGCCACAGCACGACCCTGCACTCGTACGCTGGAATCACCCAGCGACTGATTAAATTCATTTGACTTCCCAGTAATGAAGCTTGGCTTTCCTGAAGGACAAGAAAAGCTTGGTATTCACCGAGATTTCTGGACAGATCGCTGGAAAATGTGAAGCATCCATTGTTTAAGCACAAGGGAAAGCAGTTCCAGTGCCCTGAGAGACAGGCAAAGAGCAGCTACAATGCAGAGGATAAAGCTGTGACTTCACAAAATTCTGTTTCCTTTGCAAAATTTTTGTATTTCCCTGTCCCTTGTCAGAGAATTATTTTTACTGAAGGATTGAATTGGAACCAGAGAGATCAAATATGGCATTCGTGATTAGACCTGCCCCGTTTCTATTATCAAACTAAATTTATATTAAAGTCTCTTAAAATGCTAATGAGCGTTCATGCTTCCATCAGCAACTATGATGCTGAGACAGCACCAAGGAAAGTGCCTTGATGCTGGATGTTAGTGAGGTCCTCCTCAATAAAGCATAATGGGTTGCGGCATCTGGGCTCTTTCAAGATATCATCCATAATTACCAATTGGTTCAGAAAGATGGGATTACATTGGGGGTGGGAAGGAGGGGGGACATATATTTCCTGATGAAGTCCTGATTGGTTGAGAGGGAAGGTAACAGAAAAGACCCCGAAGGTATTACTGAGAGTGTTCTGTGAACGGATGTTGCTGCAACACCCACCTAACTTTTCTGGCAGCAGTAGCTCCATTTTTTATGGGTAAGCAAGGAAGGGAAATGCAAAAGAATCCTTCCGCTAAGAACTTTCTTTAAAAAAGATTTGAAAACAGAGTAGAAAAAGCTATACAGTGCTCTCAACAGCTAGCAACATTTAAAAATGCATTCATGGCTGACGGAGTACATTTGACGGCGAGTGACACTCCAGCTTTCTGTGTTTTCAGCCGGGAAGTTATGTCAGTGCCCCACATTAAATCTCTTTGATAGCGAATTATTACAATTTATACACCGAAAGGTCAGACACAAGTGTAAAGAACATAAGAAAATAAATTTTAAGTTTATAGAAATTGTAATCTTAAGAGAAATGTTAAGTACTACACTAAAAATATGAAGTTTTGTTCAGACATAGGCAAGTCTCAAAGTATCAAGAATGGTTATTCACTGAATTATGGCATATTATTATTGACCTTTGTGTATAATGCTGGACACCATTTCATTTTAATTTTTTAAAAAAGGAAGAAGAACTTGAACTGAATCTAGGAGATATTTGTGTGTAGTGAGTCAACTTTCTTGAACATATTTTAGAAAATGGCATCATAATGCAAGTGGTAAGTGGTCTAGACTGCAAGGGTCAGAAGGTCCAGAAAGTAATGCTAGGCTTTGTGGGTAACAGTCTCTGTTGCAACTACTCAAGACTGCTGCTGCAGCAGGAAAGCAGCCATAGGCCATATGTAAATAAATGAGCACGCACATGTTCCAATAAAATTTTATTTAAAGAAACAGGTGATGGGCTTGAGCCTAGGAGTTTGGGGTTGCAGAGAGCTATGATGACACCACCGCACTCTAACCCTGGCAACAGACCCTGTCTCCAAAACAAACACACACAAAAACCAAAAACAAGTGATGGGCTAAATTTGGCCAGCAGGCAACTCCTAGTCTGCAAAAACTTTCTTAGGAAAACTTTTCCTCCAGCATAATTCTTACACTTTCAAACTCTAGAACAGAATCACCTTCTAGGTATGGTTGTTGCTATAAAGCAATTTTCTTCCCTGCATATTAGAATCACCTAGAAAGATTTGAAAAATTCTATTGCCAGGCTGCACCCAAAATTAATTAAGGATCCCTAGGGGTAGAGCGCAGGTATTAGCATTTTTTAAAGCTTCACAGATGATCCAATGTGCATCAAGGCTGAGAACATCTGTGGAAGAATCTGCTTAAGTTCACTCTGTCACTTATCCATTAGGCTAACCACCGAAAGTCATCTATAGCCAAAGAACAACCCTCTCTGTAAGAAAAGGAAAAAAGACACCCACAGGTTTCACTGGATCCTACTTTGTGCCAAGTCCTGATGTGAGTACTTTATACTGAATGAATTAGATATTATCTCCATTGACCTGTGAAGAAACTAAAGCTCACAGAGGTTATGTAATTGTGCCCAATCGCCAAGTAAATGTGGAATCAGAATCTTAACCCAGGTCTGACTTCAGAGCCCAAGAGTTTTCCAGCTAGCCTCACACTGTCCTACCCTCTTAAGACTGTGAGAGAATTCCTGCAGGGCTATTTATTAAAGGGTGTCACCCAATTCCAGACTCATTGATAAAAATACACATTGTGGTATATTTAGAACATGTTTTCAGACATATAACTATAGTAACATTCCTGTAATTTATTCACATGATATACACATTGATAAATTCACAGCTTTTCCTCAGAGTTTCAGAAAAATTTGTTCTTTAAAAAGATGACTTCTGAAGCATACTGCAAATTTTTTAAAAACCAGCATTCTAAATAGTACTTGTAAATAGATTTGCTTCACTGTCATTTTTGTGGGTTTTTTAAACATTAGAAACATTTTCATTAAAGAAGGAAAGCCAGTGTAAATTACTACAAATGTTGAATTAGAAATGCATTTAACAGAAAGCTTTAGTACTTTTATATTGAATTTGTTATAACTTGAAATATTTCAGTATGAGTAAAGAGATATGAAAATAATCTGAAGCTAGGGTGGGGGCTCACATCTGTAGTCTCAGCTACTCGGGAGGCTGAGGTAAGGGGATCGCTTGAGCCCAGGAGTTTGAGACTGGTCTGGGGAACATGGCCAGATCCTGTCCTCAAAATACAAAACAATACAATCAATCTGAATCAGCACCTTGATGGGGGGAGGGGTAACATATGAAGTATTCTTACGTGTAGCCATACCTTAGACTTGGTTTCAGTTTGCAAAATTAGTGGTACTTTAGACTTAAATGTGATTAATAGAGATAAACAGAACTCATTGCCTGCACATGAATAAAGTTTAAAAGAGCAGCCAGCTTTTCAGTCTATCAAAGGGGCTATGTGAAACTTGCTGACTTGTGCCTTTCTGTTCTTCTGAGTACAGTCACCACCTCAGCTGACCACACGGCCTGCCAAGACCAGCATAGAACCTCTCCACATCTCCCTGAGTGAGCCTTTCTAGCAAAGTGGAATTGGAACAACAGACAGGTGGTCTGACATGCCTACTTGCTAAAAATGCTTGCATGCACTCACTGTGGGGTTATACTGATTTTAGGATGCCAGGGTGTGGGACAGGTGCCTGCTTCATCAGTTACAACCATGGAAGCTATCACAGTTGGCCACTGCAACAAACTGTAAGTCTTCACTCCATCCAATTACCTCTGATGTACTCCCCAAAAGAATTTCTAATGATCCACTTTTCATGAATAAGGGCCACTTAAGAGTAACACATGTGTGGCTTATATTCAAATGAAGTTCTTAAAATTGATCCTATTTATACACTGATTTGTTTAACAAACCCTTCCTCCAACCCCACAAAGACCGGCTTCCACCCAGATGAACCATTTACTCCTCAAATGCACCAAATTTACTCAGCAACTGCAATGTGCAAATCACTGTGCTCAGAGTCTGAGATGCATTATTGTATGATAGTTTATTTTGTTAGGACACTGGAGTCTTCAGAACTGCTTAATCGTCCCTTTTGTTTTTGTTTCTCTCCAATAAAATCAATTATTAGTATGTTCAAAGATGAAGTAGTCACCACCCAACGTTTCTGGGGTAATGAAAAGTGGTTGGTCTCTTGGTATTGAAGATTATTAAGCAGTTTTAATTACAAAAGAAAAGCCAAAGCTCCAGAGAAAAGCAAAAATGTCTAAGGTCAGCAGCTACCGTGGATTTACATTTCACAGCTTTGAAAAGAAGTGTTCAAGTTCAGAAGGTCAAAGAGTTACATTTTAGCTCTGCCAATCAGGATGAGATACTACCAGCCCTTTCATCACACTTCACAAATCTGGAAAGTCTTTCACCACCAGCAGACCCAGGAGACATCATCAGATAAAATATCAGCACATCAGACAGTTTATAATCTCAAGATGTTGGATAATGTTCCAAATGTACTTTTTTCTTCCTTCTTTCAACTGACAAGAATGCTCACAGCAGACAGCCTCCAGGCATACGCCTCAGCATCAAAACATGAGACATTCTATCCCTCAGTGTCCACAGATGTGCTCGTGACTCTGAGGCCTTAAGTTACTACTGCCTTAAAAGTCTTCAACTGGGACATGGATGATGAATTAAAGTTCAGGGAAATGCTTTCCTCATCCATCTGGCAGCTGATGACACATTTACTACTCTTTATTGCCTATCTGTCCCAAAGAAAATGCTGTGATTTAAGCATAGCAAATATTCCTGCCGGGAAAGTTATCAGCTAGATCGAAGGACGCAGAGGAAACAGAAGATCATAGGCTGAGGTCAAGGAGAAAATGGACAATCAGAAAGATGGGGATTAACAGAAGAAAACAGGTCAGCGGTAGTGGGACTCTAGGATTTGAAGAGGAGAAAAAAGAACAAGCAGGGAGTGATGGGTCTGGAGAACAAAAGGACTGGAAGGAGAACAAAGCAATAAAATTGATGGGGAGAGACTGGTGGCCCTCAGAAAGGAGGATGCTTGGGAAGCTTGGAAGGACAGGATGAAGGAGGAGGGACAGCCCCAGGCAGGAGTCTGGGGTGGCTGATAAAGAGATGAAAACGGAGAGAAGGCTGGTGTGGTTGCTAGACTCCAAAATGGCTCCCAGGAGCCTCATCTCATTTTCATGCCCTTGTGAAGTCTCTTCCCACACTGAACTAGGCTGACATGTGTGACTGCTCAGATATTATGGAAATGATGGGGTCTGGCTCCCAAGGCTAGGTCACGGGAAGGGGAACTTGTGTACAGCACTCTCTTTCTCATCACTTGGTTCTGGTGAGACTCAAGGCAACTTAGGGAGGGGTCCACACAGCGTGTAGTGTGTAACTGAGGCCTCCTGCCAATAGCCAGGACACAAATAAGTCACCTTGGAAGTGGCTCCGCCATTCCCAGTCAAGCCTGCAGCCCTGGTATACACCTGACTGCAACCTCATGAGAGATCTGCAGCCAGAACCACCCTGTTAAGCTCCTGAATTCTTGACCCACAAGAACTGTATGAGAACATAAATTCCTATTATTGTTTTAAGCTGCTAAGTTTTGGGACAACCTGTTCCTGACAGAGTCATTCATAGGTGACTAATAGGGTTGGAAAAGTGGACAGGGCAGGACAGCAGAGATGAGGGACAGAGCTGGGAGGGAAAGTCAGTAATAGAAAGGCAGAGGAGGTATAAGATCAGGAGTCTGACTTCTCTCACCTTCTCTTTCCTTCTTGTACATTACTGCATATTAAGTTTTTGCAAGTGAAACTTCCTTCATGTGACAAATGAATCTGGAAACCCCAAGGTTTACCGTAAGAGAATAACAGGCTATTCCAAGTGCTTTCTCTATATTTAATCAGTTAATCTCAACACCCTGTGCAGTAGGGTGGTATCAATTCCCTTTGCACAAGTAAGGGTGATGTACCCTGCTCAAGGTCACACAGCTTGTGAGTGGCCAAGCCAAGGTAAAACCCAGGCAGGCACTCTGACTTCACACGCTGTAATCACTGTCCTGTGCTGGGTCTGTTTCACATGGAGGAGGCTGCAGAGCATGAAGCGGGGTCTGTGCCTCATTATTCTTTGAGGCCGTCTGTGTAGCTGCACACTAGGGGGCGCCATTTCCACCTTAACACTCCGGCCTAAGTAGACTAAAGACTTGTCTTGGTTCCCCTGGGCTTAGCTAGAACAGATTGGAATGGTCACAGAAAACCTTAAGAATTAGGGGAGGAAAAAAGAAGAACAAACAAGAGTCCTAAGGAGCTATACGCCCTTGTAACACAGTCCTCGTACAACTTGGCGTGAACTGGCCTTCCTGTAGAGGCCTCGGGGATCCCCCCACCCCACCCCAAGCCCGGCTGTGAAGGCAGCCTGGCACCACCGTGGTGAAAGAGGCCGCGTCTGGCCCGCAGAAATGCCTCCTCCCTGGGTAACAGCGCCACGAGTGGCCTTGTCCTTCAGGAAAGCCAGATTCCCTAAATGCAAACAAAAGTGAAGCCAAGTTCTAACACCCAGGGACTGTGTGCTGCGGAAGAGCCTACCAGGGACCTGCTGGGTGGCCTTAGCCTTTAATATGTCATTTTACACATTTTTGGCCTGACCATGTTGTTTCAGATTATCTGTCTAACAGACCGGCCTTGCTTTCCCTCTGTGTCCATGGGGATGGTGGTGTTCACGAGCATGGGCTCTACTTTCAAATCCCAGCTGTGCCACTGTACCTGCAGTGTGGCGTCCATCACAGGGCCCTGTAGAACATCATCTCACAGCCGTGTAACCCGGGCATCTGTTGGGCCTGGACCACACTGTTTCCGACCTATGCCAATTTTGACAGTATTCAGCTCCACTGCTGGCTTACAAAGAAAACCAATAACGCTACCCTATTGTGAACTTCATCATTTTTTGAAGCTTTATAGGGTTAGGTATAAATGCCGGGCACAGTGTAGACTATTTCACTTTCAAACAGTTTCCATAAGATATCTATTAGCAAGGTCTTCCCCCGAGGCTCGCAGGAAGAGCTGCCACCGGGCCTTTTTCTCTATCTTCTGCCACTCTTCAACCAGCCTCTGCCTTGTACCAGGTTCTCCTCCCTCTTTCCCCACCCTGCCCTGCTAGTCCTCCCAATCTCTCAATCCTTTTCTATGCAGAGCATGTGTGTGAATCCAAACCCAAGCCCTCAGTAGCAAACCATCCTCCTGCATTTACCCTTCCTAAATGAGTTAGCACCACTTTTCTGTAACAATCACACGAGGTTCCTCCTGGAGCACCTGTGCTGGGGTCTATGAAGCAGGCCCATCAGTGGTGGGGGAAAGTCAGACCACAAAGGCCAGAGACAGAGACCCTGAAATGGTCAGATTCCAACTAGCCATTAAGACCTTGAGCAAGTCATTTCACATCGCTAAACCTCAGTTTCTTCTTCTGTAAAATGAAGACACTAAAATATCTGAGACTACTTCCAGTTTTCACATTCTATGTTTTCGCTAACTACTGACAAACATTCTTCTTTGTCCCTTAGCTGGGCTCTTCTGAGTCCTCTTCTTGCCTAGGCCCAAACTTGGGTTTCCCTGTCTCTCCTTGCAGACTCCAGTTTGAGCAAGAATCCTGCTAAGTCAAGTTAGGGAAGATCCCCTAACCCTTGGTACCTGACCTTGATACTAAGATGCACCTGGCTGCCTTCAGCAATAATCCCATCAAGGCAATTTAGCCAGAAACCCCTTATCATTGATGTTTCCTCTTAGTAATCGTCATCCACTGACCCCTACCCTCCACTCCTTGGTTATAAATCCCAACTTGCCCTTGTCAGAGTTGGAGTTGAGTCCAAGACCCCCATGCAGTCCCTATACTTATATAGTCCCTATACCTATTGCCATGCCCCCCTACCCCACCTTTTGAATAAAGTCTGCATTACCATCTTTAACAAGTGTCAAGAATAATTTTTTTCTTTGCTACTACTTAGGCAAAACCAAAAAATTATAACTGAGGTATAACTAACTCAGTTGTCCTAATGTCTTTCAGTTATAGGTTTAAAGAACCTTAATTACTTGGTCACCACCCTATTTTGTACACTCTTATCTGCAAAAATGTATTGCCAATTTGAAGAAAGCTTTGCGTCTGTTCCTGGCTTTGATTCAGCCCCTCGAAGAACTTGATCTTCTACAACTGTATGAAGGGGGCAGAGTGTCTTCCTCACAAGGGTATGAAGAAAACTGTGAGTACTTTTTGTGGAGAGGAGGGATATTTTTGTATTTCTCATTTCTTTTTCAAGAATAAAACGAAAGTGCCACTAATCTGTGATCAGAGATCAAACGTCACATATATCACCCTATTTTCCTTTTCAGTTCTTTCAATGTCCCCACCAAAATATAAAAATAAGTTCCAGAAATGGGCACAAATGGGGGAAGAATTTTGACGGAACACCAAATTCTGCTTACCTTTGACTTAACCTTGCTTAATTCTCTAGTGAGTAAACCCCACACAGTAAAACATCATCAGTGCACAAATCTGTGTTCTGGCAAACAGCAGTATCAAATCCTGCACATGCTGTCCTGGCTGGTTCGCTTGCTTTTGTCAATTCTCTGATTCTTTGGAAAAAGATTATCTATCTCCAAGGCATGAAAGCTTCTAACTCGGATAAATAATGGTAAAGAGTTCCTGCCCATCAAAAACAATCCTCCATTGTCAGATATTCCTTCTTAATTGATCTTAATAAGCTATTTTAAATGAAGGGGAAGGGAAAAGCATACCACTAACACACAGTAATTATCCGTAATTCTCCATCTGTAATGTCACTGAACAGAAAAAAATAACTTGATGTCTTATAATGACATCAAAATTAGGGTATTTGGTACAGTAAAGTAACTTTTACATTATTTAAAAGGCTGGTTTTCAACCCAATGACAATACATACCACAGACTTTGGGAGCTGTAGTAAGATGAAATTTCCACAGGGCATGACCCATGAGAATAGGCAGTAGTTTGGCCTTGTGGCCTAAAAGCTGGAATCAGTGTGGCAGGGATTCATTTAGCTACTAATATTTAATGTAAAATTCAGTGATTCTGTGATTCACTGAAGTGAAAGGAAGAGAAGACTCCCACGCTTCTTGATAAATTTTCTGGCAACTTAAAAGAATTATACACCTAGCATTCTAGAGGTCATTTTAAATCAAACATCCTTATTTTACAAATGAGAGGGGGAAAAAAAAACCAGAAGAGGTCTCACAGCTAAGCCCAGAGGCCTCAGGAATACTGGAGAAGGAGACGGTGTCAGGGAAAGACCACTACTCTTTATCTTACTTACAATCTCAGCTTCAATCTTGATCAGTAATCAACACTTCCCTTAATCAACAGATGATCTGTCTTTATATCTCTCTTGGTATCGATAAGCAATCCTTGAGCGCATACTGTGTGCCAACTGCTGGTGTTACTATAATAATTACAATATACCGATCATAGTAGGAGCAATTTTACCTAATGTCTCAAGCAATAATACGATTGATTAGCATGTTTTTAAAATTCCATGACTTCACTGCACAAATGAGAGCGACCTTGTGTGAGGATGTGTGAAGGAGTAGGTGTGTGCACAGAACATTGACATGTATTTCCTTGAAATGGTTAGCTGTCCAGTCCTGAAGCTGGAGTCTCAATGCTAATAAGCAGCACCAACTGACCTACTGGCAACAACAGAAAAGGACAATCTTGGGCTTAGAGTTGAAACTAGACTAGGAAGAAAGATAAGAGTTCAGGTAACCAATGGGTAACAAAAAAGGGGGAAAGCGACCATGACCAGAATAAGCAGAACCTAAGGTGCCTCACCTGATGCCCTCATGCAGCCCCAGGCCAAGGATCCCAGCCCTGCCTGGGGCAGTGACTGGGGAGAAACAGCCTTTGTGTGGGGCTCACTGGAAAGTATTAGGTTAACAATTAACCAGCACTAGGAGCCACTCGCTTTTCTTCAACAAACTATGAAACAACCAAAATTGGAAAAGAACTGAATTGTTTTTATTTTAGTTCTTTTGAAAGTTACTTGTCTTATTAACAATAGATTGAATGTACTTTCAATCTATTCTAGGGGAAATAAGTTTGGAAAGAAAATCTGCAAATAATTAGTTTATTGGAGATTTTTAATCTACATAACTTTTCCTGGAATTGACAATTAAGAATTCCATTGAAATTATATTATGAACTGACCTAAGCCAATTTAGAACTTCATAAAAATGCCTGGTTCTTTTGATAAGTATAAGGAGCTTCCAGTAATTAGAGACAGGTGAGAGCTACACACTCCCTACAACCCAAGTGCTACCAAGGTACATACGCAAGCAGGCACAAAAACAGACAATTTGTCCTTTTCTGGGTAGAATTTCTCTTTTTGTTCTCAAGCATTTAGATAAGGACTATGCTAGTTCACTCTGAGGTACACACGACATTCTCAGGGCAGAACAAGCAAATCTCAGTCAGGTGGAAAATGGAACCCTCTGACAAGCAGGGGAATCACAGAAGCTGGGCTTGGCAGGTTCTCATTCCTCACTCATGCAAGGGTGGTGGGGCACTGACCATTCAGTTCACTAACAGAAAATATTCTTCAACATCATTAAAGTAGAGAAAACCTATTGGACTATATTTGAAGCATTTAGGCAACCAACTTTGGAGAATGCATTCCTAATGATGATATATCTGATGTCAATCAAACACACTAAGGGAATTAAAGTTAATTTATGTATACACATACATGGCACTGTGTATGTTAGGTAGATAGTGAGGGCCCTCTGGTTCTCCCAGGTACAAAAGGGGACAGGTGCCCCACTTCAGATAGCCACCACAAAGGGAGGAGAAGGCACTGCCAATCAGAACTCAGCAGGCTAATCGCAAAAGCGGGTGGGAATCCGGAAGAAGAAATTCCCAAAGAGCCAAGCAGCGTAGGTACAGCAGGATCTGGAAGATGACCAAATGAAACCTCGGGCCAATTATCATGTCATTAGCATAAATCTGCATTGCACTTTTGCCACCCCACCCCCACCTGAACTTTTAGAGGTTCACAGGAAATCCAAATGTCTAATAAGGCTCAGGTTATATAACTAACACCTGTCCATCAAAGTGACAAATAAGCCACACCCGATGGGAAGTGTCCAACCCAGACAATACAAAATGGAAACTTTAGTTAACAGTCAGGGCCCTCCTGTAGTAACGGGGGGCCTGCTGGCTGGCTGTGGCGAATGTATCTTGCCTTTACTCAATAACACTCTGCTTCTGGCTTGCTTTGCTACAGGTGTGTCTTGTCATTCTCAGACAAGAGCACACCAAGAACCAAGGACAGACAGACGACCTGCCCTGGGTCTAGTGGTCAGGTTCTGTGCTCTCCACCACAGCCTAGGTTGGACTCCTCCTGGTGCAGGAACCAGATAGAGACCTGACACCTGGTGAACCAAGCCAGCCTGTGTTCTACTCCTAGTGTTCAACCCCCGGAGCAGGAACCAGATCAAGACCTGCCACATGTATACTTCAGTATTCTCAGAACACATTAACCATACAGACAATCTGATTCTTTCTAGAAAGGAAACTTTCAATCTTGAATTCCAATTATTTTATTCCAATTATTGCTACATTACCAGACAAGTTTTCTCTTATAAATTTAAATTATTGGGAGCTACTAAGTCAAATAAAATTTGTCAAAATTTTGCAGATTTGGTTTTGCTCATCATTCCTCTATAGGGTAAATGTTTATTAAACCAACTGCTAATCATGTTGTTACTTTCTATATTTTCAGGACATCATAGCCAACACCTAAGATTTATTTCTAAGTTCCTCACCAAAAATGAACATATTTTTCTTCTTACCACTTGTGGGTATAAACATTATACTAGTATTTCACTCTATTTTAGACTTTAACAAAGTTATATTACCAAAATTAAAAACATGATTCAAAATAAGGTTTTTAAAAGAATCATGACATTCTCCAAGGCTTTAACATTGCAAATCATTTTGATAATAATTGGAAAACTACTAGTTACTACTGTACTTTGCCACATTATGTTCAGTCATAACCACAGCCCTGTATTCCCACTGTAGAGATGAGGACACGTCAGCTCAGGGGAGTTCAGTGAGTTGGACAAAATTACCACCCAACACAGCCAAGTTTGCCTGTCTTCAAATCTTAAACTCTTTCCTTTTTAATTAACAAATTAAACTGCTAAACTATGCAACTCAAAATAACAAAAATCACACAAACATACCACATATCCAATTCCATACCTTTAATCCTCTGAAACTTCCCGGGCTAGTTGGGGAGGAACTGGAGGATTTCGTAGATTTAGGAGTGGAAAGTTGGCTGCTGGGTGTTCCATTCACTGACCATGAGACAACAAGAAAGACAGAGGTCATTAAAACCCGCACCTATCAGATCGTATAAAAACACTTAGTGCATGCACAATATAGCTCCAATGACGCTGCGATTCATTTAAGCTCAAAGCAGATGGCAAATCAGCAAAACGCAAAAACAATGTACCTTATTGCATTACAGACAAAAAAAAAAAAAAAATCAGACAAATAGTGAACCCAGATTTTCGGTAATAGTTTTTCAACAGTGACATAAACAAATATAAAAGACATTATGGAATTAGAGATGTGAACGAGAACTTGTCCATATATCTTGCCTGCCAGCAATGGTAGAGAAATGAATGGCTGGCATATTTGTAATGTTTACTATGAAGGCCATTTCATAACCTCCAATATCCACTGTTGTGGTGTATACCACCAACCTGAGTAACCAAGAAGTTCATATGGCTCTCCTAAATCAATTACACCATATTCCAAATACATTTTCTAAGTATGTTCTTAATGGAAAAGGAAAATTACTAGTAGTGTTCCTTCTAATACCTACTTATTAGCTTGAAGGCCATAAAAAACATTCTTCAACTTTCTTTTCATATAGACTACTTATTTGTAATTCCTTCCATTTTCTTATCTTCACAGCATAATTTCCCCATAATTTAGCAAATCTTGGTAGTTTTCTATGCACCCTCTCCAAACCTCCACACACTTCTTTGGTTAAAAGCTCTACTTAGATCCTATGCTAGGAAGAATATGGCCACTATTGTTTAGAGGGGAAGGTTAATTTGCAGATTCTATACAACAACAGAATGCTGGTCAAACATTTCAGAATGACTTGTTATGCTTACTCCTAATTGCATCATTGGCATCCATTTCTGCAGTGATTTCACAAAGCTGGTAGCTAACATCTAGTACTGATATATGTTTTTCTCCTCTAAAGAGTATTTGTAATCTCTTTTACTATTAATCTTCAAAGCTATTGCCCAGAGTAGATGAAACTGCCATTCATCTTTATAGAAAGAAAAGAGAAGTCCTTCTGCTTTTTTTTTTTAATGTGAGGGAGCAGAGAACTATTATTTTAAATGATGATAATAGGTATAAAAAGCCAAATGCAGAGATAAAGGTCCTGAATAGGTAACTCAAAAGAGTGAGCACCTGTCCTAGAGCAAAGGCAGAAATCCTGGATCAACAAGTATTAATGATTAGATGAATCGTCTCTAAATAGGGATATCTGGGCTTATAAAGTCATGTTTATTGTATTGTTCATTTAAAAAATTCAGTGAAGATAAAGAAATTTTCAGTAATTTTTAAATTGCCAAACTTCAATATTTCTGACTCAAAACCACGTATTCAAAAATAATGGTCAGTTACCTAGATTTTCTTAACAAATGTATGTGGGTACTTAGAATATAAGTAAAACACAATTAACTACATAATTAAAAACATGTAAGAGTATTGGAAAGCCCTGCTTATTTCTCAATTAAGTGAAATTTCAATTAATGTTATTTCTTTTAAAAAATTTCTTTGAAAAGTAGAGCACAAATGATTTTTAGGGCAATGAAACTACTCGGTACGATACTATAATGGTGGATATATGTCATTATAATTTTGTCCAAACTCATAAAATGTATAACACTAAGAGTGAACCCTAATGTAATGGACCTTGGGTGACAATGATGTGTTAATGTAGGTTCATCAGTTGTTACAAATGTATCACTCTAATGGTGGATGTTGATGACGGAATAGGTTATGCATGTTTAGGGAAAGGAGGTACACAGGAAATTTGTATCTTCCATTCAGTTTGGCTGTGAACCTAAAACTGCTCCAAAAAACAAAGTCTTCTTAAAAATCTCTTTAAAAGGGATTCACATAAAATAGAGATTACTGGCCAGGCATAGCAGCTCACACCTGCCAGCACTCTGCGAGGCCAAGGTGAGAGGATCGCTTGAGGCCAAGAGTTCGAGACCAGCCTGGACAACATAGTGAGACCCCATGTCTTAAAAAAATTTTTTTTAATTAGCCAGGCACAGTGGCACATGCCTGTAGTCCTAGCTTCTTGAGAGGCTGAGGCAGAAGGATTGCTTGAGCCCAGGTGTTCAAGGTTGCAGTAAGCTATGACTGCGTCACTGTACTCCAGCTTGGGTGACAGAACAAGACCCTATCTCTTAAAAAAAATGTAGATTATTATGGGCAATAAACTAGTACACTTGCTGTGAGCTGGGACTGATTTCCTTTTTTTTTTTTCTCCTCCACCCCACACAGCAACCTGCATAGGTAACCAGTTCCTAATCAGTAAGTACTGTTAGCTTTCACTGGTATTCTGGATGGCACATTCATGGCAAAGGCTTCCTTGGAATGGTGACAAAAAAGAGACTAAAGGAGAAAAATCAGTTCCTGCAGATGGTGATCTCTGTAGCAAACCAGTCTTCCTAAAGATACACTCCTGCCTAAGGATAGTTTCTTAACAAAACTCACTGCCAGGAATTTAACTTGTGTCAATAACTACATGTCTGTATTTTCCCCAAAATAACTTTCATCCTAAAGAGATACTAATCACATGTAGCCTTCTAAGATTTTGGTATCATTGGGAAGGCTATAAAAAATGTTCTCTAATGAGTAGCTCTTAGTGTCATTTGCACAGTTCTCCAGTTTGGAGAGTCTGAGTGGGACCCTGGACAGTGCCAAGTGGTGCCCACTGCCCCACTGCTGGCTGCTGCCATGTGCCAGGTGTGCAACCGGCAGCCAGCACCTTCCCCGTGTCCCATGCCGCCACTACACCCTGCATTTTCTCCCCCTACATTTTACCTCCCTCCTCTCAACTCCAAGGGAAGAGATAAACTTGGGGCCTTTTTGTTTGTTTGTTCTGAGTACTTTTTATCTTGGCAGACTATGAAAGATTCACAAGCTAAAAACCTAAAACAAAAACTTAAGACTCAAACTATGATAACCATTTACACATTTATGTTGCCCAGCTTAATATCTATGTGTTTATTACATACTGTTAG
This sequence comes from Cheirogaleus medius, assembly GCA_008086735.1. Classification (NCBI taxonomy): domain Eukaryota; kingdom Metazoa; phylum Chordata; class Mammalia; order Primates; family Cheirogaleidae; genus Cheirogaleus; species Cheirogaleus medius. Next base: position 7,102,613 of record VBSM01000483.1, read on the forward strand.
CTATTTTGATAAGTTTTGTTGAAGGATTTAGTCAATGAGAAGACTTCACTCAAAGCAGGACTTCTGTTTCAAGACTGAAAAAGTACAATGTTATGTTTACAAAGTTATGAGCTCTATTTGAAATTCCCATTAGTCCCATGGAAGTTTTCAAATGGTAACAGGTACTACATATGCTAAAGCAGAGTCTGTAAAAGCAATACCGTTGCTGGGTACTGTAAGCTTTAATAATACAAAGCTCTCTCCTTCCTGGTGGAAGAAAGCAAGCACTATATAGAAAAATGGAGTAGCTTTCTTCAGAATCACACTCAAGTCCCAGCAGTTGACTCAGGCTTTCAGTTTTCTATGACTGCAGTAAGTACTGAACACACTTTGAATGAATCTCTTAGAAAGACGACCATTTGCTCTCTGAAATGTGATTTTGAAATCTCACAACCTTTACTTAATGAACTTGTGTCTTACTCTACTAACCCAAATCCAAATATGTACTCAGTTGGGCTGGGCGTGGAGGCCGAGGCAGGAGGATCATTTGAGCTCAGGAGTTTGAGACCAGCCTGAGCAAGAGGGGGACCACATCTCTACTAAAAATAGAAAAAATTAGCCGGTCACAGTGGCGCACGTCTGTAGTCCCAGCTACTTGGGAGGCTGAGGCAAGAAGATCACTCGAGCCCAGGAGTCTGAGGTTGCTGTGAGCTAGGCTGACGCCATGGCACTCTAGCCCTCAAGCCCAGGGTAATAGAGCAAGACTCTGTCTCAAAAACAAAACAAACAAAAAAACAAATATGTATTCAGTTAAAAAATTTTTATAATGGAATGCTATGATTTTTCTTAATCAATTTCTAAGCATTCCAAATTCACATTAAGAAGAATTATTCATACATTTATTAGACTACATTATGGAACAGTTGGTCTGTAGGAGAGATGCGGCTATAATACATGCTTTTAGTTCAATATATTGATTTTCCTCTTTGGATCTCAGGGGAACAAAATTGAATTAATCATACTTGATTCCTGAACCATTCTCCCTGCTTTTAGTTAATCATTTCCCTGATGTGATAAGCATCTGTAAAGCTATCAGCAAAAACAATAGCCAGCAACCTGGCAAAAATCTACATCTACCATATGATTAGCCTAGAACAGTGCATTTATGCAAATTTCATGTTAGGTTTTCCAGTTTTAAGATACTTCACAGAGAGCATAATAAAATTTGAAATAAGGGGAACTACAGACACATATCTTCAGTTAAAAATATGCATGTTAATGTTGTCAATTGTCATATTTTTAGAGGAAGTATGTTTAGCCTATAACTTTAGGGAAATAGTTGTTTGACAACTAGAAAGATTGCAATGCTACCTCCTTGTATGTACAAGAAACACTGCCTAATCCTACTCTGGCCTATGCTATTATAAAGTACTTTGGATGCTAAGAGTTTAATGATTCCTCACTCCCCACCCATCAACAAACACGCACTTAGCCCCAGGGTGGGGAGAGGGAGATAAGGACAGAAAAGTACAATCACTTCTATTGACATTTTCGTATTCCCAAAGAACTTTAGCCTTTTTCAATAACAGATTTTCCAAAATTAACTAAAAGATGGATCCCTTGAGGCAATTTGCCTCCTCAACCACTTTGTATTTTTGACTATAACAGACATGCACTTGGCAATCTGATGATCACCGGTCCTCTAAGAAATATAAGAGGCAGAAGTATCCTATACGTTATTTCATACCACACAGATGTGCACTGGAATAAGCCAGATACATTCATGGAAATGGAGCAAAAGGAAACAGAAATGTGGCAAAAGACAAAAACAAAAACCCAGCAGAGCGACAAAGCCATAATGATCATGGCTCACCTGGGGATTTGGCTGTAGCATAGGCACTGGAGTAGTGGCCACCCCTCTTTACTGTACACATGCAGTATATACAAAGCAGAAGACAGTAAGGAGAGCGGTTATTCAGCAGGTCTAAATGTGTACACAGAAGAAGGGTAAAACAACCTGCCCTAAAGAAAGTGGGTAGGTATGGAAGGGGAGGTGGTGAAAAGTAGAATGTCCAAAAAACTTGTTCTCTTATAAAGGTTGATGCTTGAGACGGTTTTCGTTGATAATACTTTCACACATTCTAGATTCCCCACCTGCAAAATCGTGGTTTTTCACAATTCTCTCCTTAATGGGAAATATCAATAAATATATTCTTAATTACTAGAAACAATCCCATAGAATCAATATTTTGATATATTTATGTTTTTAATTTTTAAAAATGCCAAAACAGTCCAAATTATGACAAGTCTATAGGCTTAAGACCAGAAAGAAATTTAATTACAGGTAAGCCTGACTCTTAAGTAAGTACTACTTTTCAACAATAATTGTTGCTACTATTGTGCTGCTTGATGAAGGAAAAGCCAGTGGAAATTTGTCAAGTAAATGCATGTCTGTGTGGAGTGTGCGTTTTAAAACAACAAGAATGTTGGCCGGGCGCGGTGGCTCACGCCTGTAATCCTAGCACTCTGGGAG
>VBSM01000483.1:7105224-7126617 GCA_008086735.1 Cheirogaleus medius
AAAAAAAAATAAAACAACAAGAATGTTAAGAAAATAAGTACCTACAATGATATAGCACAAAATTCAAAACGCAGTATACGATGATCAAAATGTGAAACACTTCTATGTAAATACTGGAAGACTCTAGATAGGGGTCCTTAAACTTTTTAAACAAGGGGCCAGTTCACTGTCCCTCAGACTGTTGGAGAGTGCGCACTGTGGGCCCAGGACGAGTCGGCTGCTAAGCAGGACAGGCAGTGGCGGCAAAAACACCCAGCGGGCCGGATAAATGTCCTGGGCAGGCCGCATGTGGCCCACGGGCCGTAGTTTGAGGATGCCTGCTCTAGATAATCACACTGCTCTCAAGAAAATGTGTCAGAACAAAAACACATAGGTCTCTCAGAAGAATTATTATAACTTTGGGAAACAAACTTAACTTTTTGGTTTTAAAAGTCATATTTTCTATATGTTATTCTAGAATCTGGCTGCACATGAGCCTGGCAAAGACTACTAGTTCATAATAATTAAAGAAAACTGAAGGAAAATGATCTATGCCTTCTATGACCATCTATTCCTTTTCCATTAACTACCTGAAGCTGGTGATTTGCTGCGTCGAGAGGGCCCAGGGCTTTTGGATCCAGAATACTTAACAGCTGAGGATCTAGAATAAGATGACTTCAGGACACGGCATTCTAGAAAGGAACAAAAGTGCATTAAATAAATCTGGTGTTAATACTGACCAAAGGGAGATTACATGTGATTGTAAGTTTACTGCCTAGAACCATTACCTGATCATTTCTCTATTGATTTAATGTACAAAGCAACGATCCCAAAAGTACATCTGAGGTTAACTTCATTCAGGCTACACACCTGTGACATCATCTCATTGTTCCAGCTGGAGTTCTCAATGAACACAGAAATCCCAATGTCCTAACTTGACACATATACACCATGCACAGTAATCTATACACATGCAACTTTTCTTTGTTCATCAGTAGCACTGATAGGCAAAGACTACAATCTTATTATCTTCTCCAATTCTTGATTATCTTATTTTGAAAGGGTCTAAGACTCCAACTTATGAATCCCTTACTGTCTTATTTTCCATCTTCCCAAAGTATGAAGCATCAAAAATGAGGAAACTATCTTTAAACAATTACTGGTCTTTCCCTAAATAACCAAATAAAACAGTGTTTAGAGTACCAGCAGAATTATAGCTAAAAATAATTGCTTCTAATTTGAATAACTAAGAATTTGGGTTTGGGAGTCATGCAGATTTTGGATGCATCATGGATTTGACATTTGCTAAGTGGGGTACCTTGGTTAGATTCTAAGCCTGTTTTTCTTCCCCATCAAATTGGGAAAGATTAAAATTTGCTTCGTATGCTTGTTATAAGGATTAAATTAGATAACATATTGTCTGTAATTTACTTTTAAAATACTGCAATTTATACAGGAAGATTAAAATGTGGGTTAGTTTTAATCTATACCCCAGGGGCAGTAAATTGACATGTGAAGTACACTAATCAGGAAAGTACACACCACAGGCGGCTAGTTAGCATGTCAAAGACTCTAATCAAAACCTCACACAAAGGGAGCAACTTCTGCTTGATTAGCATTGTGGATGTTAGAAAGTATCCACTGTTGAAAAGCATGGTGTGTGGATTAGTTAGAAACATCTTAAAGGCACTGCCACTGTTATGAGCAAGATTGGTAAACAAAGAGCTAATAATTTAGAACTTCAGAACTACAACCTAGGTTGAGGAATTGTAGCTAGTCCTGCATTCAGCTCTGAATAGATGATTTTGTTACATGATTTAAGATTAGGTTAGCTGAATTCTGCGGATTTTGAATGGATATTTAATCCAAAATGTCGTCAGAAGCCTAAAAGGACAGAGGGGACTTGACTTCATCAAGATCACAATACACATTAAAAAACTGATTTTTAAAAAATCTTTGCCTCCCTAATAAATGTACCTGTGACAGAATTAGGTCTGAGACTTGCTATCAACTGTAATATTTTACCATGTAATGGTGGTGGCATAATATTATTAACAAGAATAACAATATAGCAGTAGACACATACTATGTGATAGGCACCCTTCTAACTGCATGACATTATGTTAATTCATATAATCCTCACAAAATCTTATAAAATAGCCATTATTATTCCCACTTTGCAGAAGGTTAATGTAAAGTTTTCTGGTTAAGAAAGAGAGGGGGGAGAGAGAGAGAGAGAGAGAATGGGGCCAAACAACATGGCTTTATTGTGCGCTCCCAGACGAGGTTCGCAGGTCCCAAGGGAGAGGGGCCAGAGAAGTCACATCCATTTGGAGGGGTTGAGAGCCTTTATACTGTTTGGCTAGGGACTTCTGGCGGGAAAAGCTGGGGATTTTCCATCGTGACCTTTGGTGGTCATTGAGAAATAGGAGGGGCTGGCGGTATTTGCGGAATCCAGGAAACAAAACATTCTTATCCAGGTGGATATCTAGGTGTGGTTGTTCTCAGCGGGGTCTGGTCTCCTGAGCCTTTTCTTTTTTGATCTAGGGAGAGGAGGGGGGCCCGACTCCAGCCTTACAGTTAAGTGACTAGAGATCAAAAGGGAAGAATAGCTCTCCCCAACCTCTAACTACTGGAGGCCATCAATCATCACCACCAAAAACTATGAATGATCCAACCAGCCATCCCAAAGGGAATACCATCTAGGTTTTGCCAAAGGGAAGTCCCAATCTGGGCACTATAAAACAAGTCACAGACCATAACACCAAATCCCTTTGCCCTTCCTTTTGCTCTCCCTTTGTTGTAACACTGGGTCTGGTCATCATCTGTGGCATATGTGTCACACTCTGTAAACCTGTATCTTTCTCCTGCTCTGTAATCCCATCTTTCTCTCCTCAATAAACCTCATTTTTCGTGCCTGCCTTACTTTGGTGTGTCTGGTCATTCTATGGCTATGAGCGCACTAAGAACCGACATTTCAGACTAACACCTGACATCACTATATTTATTTAGTAATATATTTCTAATTCTGGATTGTCAGAACGACTACAACTGGAAGTGACCTACTGTCCATCTAATTTTTTAAAAGCCAACTTTCCTCATCTATAAAATTAAAGACTATTATTTCTAAAATCCTGCTCCTCTGTGAAATGTTATGTGTGTGTATAAGTTTACCTCATTTAAAGTTGAAATTGACTTCACTATCAGCTAAAATAATCACTATTACTGAAATAGGTTTAAGGGAATTTAAGACAACAGGGTAAAGCAATACTCCCAGAATAACATTTGAAATCACTAAGATTATTGCTAAATAGTTGAAAACTGTATATATTATCTAAAATCAAGAAGATTTTTTATTCTACCTATGACTATTTTTTTCCTAAATGCAATCATATGTCACTTAACAACAAGGATATGTTCTAAGAAATGCCATCGTTAGAGAATTTCACCATTGTGTGAACATCAGAGAGTGTACTCACATAAACCTAGATGGTATAGCCCACTACACATCTAGACTATGGTACAGCCTACTCTGTTCCTAGGCTATAAGCCTGTACAGCATGTGACTGTACTGAATACTGTAGACAACTGTAAGACAATGGTAAGTATCTGTGTAAACACATCCAAACATAGAAAAGGTATGGTAAAAATATGGTACCTTAATCTTATGGGACCACCATTGTATATATGGTCTGTCATTGACCAAAATATCATTTGGCAACATATGACTATATAAACAATGCATGTTATTTTTAAAAAGTTGTAAACAAAAACAATGAAGTTTAAAAGAAACCTCAGATAATCAACAATAACAATTTAGTTATTATCTTATTATTTCTTTATGCACATACATCATGAACAATGGACAACTGTTTCAGGTTCAACACAATCCATGCATTTAAGGTGGTTCTGAAGGAGGGTGCAAGACATTTCAGAGGCAAAACGATGCTAGAAGAGATGGAACTGAACTGCTAAAAATGACAACTAGTTGTATAATTGGCCCCATGAATAAATTTCAATGACCCCATGTTTTGTTTTGTTTTTTATAGTCCTCTCCCTTAACTAACTACACAACCTTTTGAGTTGTTTCCAAGAAATGGTGAGTTTTTTGCAAGACAAAGGAGCTGAGATTTTGAAAGCCCCTGGGCACAGTTCCTGATGCCAAGATCCACCATCCCCCACAATCTGCCCTCAATACCTGTAACTCCTTGTTAGTTACACAAGGATCACCCAAAGGCACATGCTCCCTCCTCATTTAAAAGTTCATGGTCTTCTTTAGTCTGAGAAATGGATTTGAGGCTGCTTCTCCCATTCTCCCTACAAGATGTCTGTCCTATTAAAAATCCCTTTCTTCCTTGGCAATCCTCGTCTCAATAATTGAGTCTTTGTGCAACAAGCAAACGGACCTAGACCAAACCCCTCTTGCAGTTTCAACACTTGAATTAAGTGTTGGGTTTTTTTTTCCTTTCCTTTTTTTTTTAAATAACTAGGCAAATGCTTTCATGTTATCCTGTTTTTTCTTTAGTTCAAAAACAGTACTGCCAATGCCATCTTTCTTTAACATGCCACATCTCTTCACATGCACGTAGTAGCTAAATCTCAAGCCTTCATTTCAGAAGTTACGAAGATGTCAATGAATTGCGACCTTACCACTGTGATCCAGGACAAAGTCATCTTGGGCATAACGGAATTTTTCAGGTCCACATGCAATAAAAACGTCATCATCACCAAAAAAGTCTTGCAGACAAGTAACCTGGAAAAAAAAAATCATGTCCAAGAAATAAATTAGAAGTGAAATAAAAAGCAAAATTAAATATATTTTTAAGCTTCAGCAACAGTATGGAGGTGGAACAGAAAGCTGTTTTTAGTATCACGCTACATTTCCAAGCACTTTACTTTTACACACTTTCTCTTCAGTTCCGAACAACAGTGTGAAGGGATGATGGCAGGCGTCAATATTCCTGTTTTATGGCTGAAATCAATAATACATGCAAAGGTAAGCAATTTTTTCTCTCCAGGGTTCCCCACGGATGGGTGGCAAAGATGGGGTTGATGGAGGCCTCTGCTCCCAGGTGAGTGTTCTTTTCCATGCTGCCCTCTCCTGGCAACTCCAGTTCCCAGCCGTGTGACCTTGGGCGTGACTTCTCTGTACCTCTGGCATAATGCCTTGGGTTGTTTTGAGGATTAATGTATGAAAACTACTTGGAACAGTGCCTGGTGTATAAGTGCTTGATGTGTAACACTCATCCATCCCATCACCACACCACTATCATCATCATCAGAGGAAGATTTGCCATGTAGCTAATAAGACTTAAGCTTCAGGGCTCTTCCAGGGCCCTGTACCTAAATGTATAGCCTCAATGTCATATTCTCAATTTCATATTCCAACATGTTAGTTTCAGACACTACAGAATTTGGATCTATCCCAGGGAGTACATTCACCCATTTACCCCAGTGGTGACAAGAATCATCATCTTCTAGGATTTGGGGCATAAATAGGCTCTATTTTTACCTGTTTGGGCTATATAGTTTCTTTTTTAAAAAGTACTCCATTCCCAATAATAAAACCACATTGCTCTATCAATCTCAGTACTTCCTTAAGTCTTCCGGATCATTATTTAGCTTTTTATTGGAATGAAAATAAATCTCAATGTAGAATTAGAAAACAATGTTCCAGGGAGAACATAGTGAACTAGATACAATGTAGATGACTCAGATCACAGTACTTAAGTGACCCAAATGATGGACTTTTTTGCAATGTGTGCAAAATGTGCAAAAGCCCTGTGGAAAGATCAGGCGTGGCATGTTCACAAGGAAAAGCTAGAAGTCCTGGAACACAGTGAGAGAAGGGGAAGAGTCACTGTAGAAGAAGAGACCAGAAAGGTAAAGGGAAGCGGATCAGATCGTGTAGGGCCTTGTCAGCCATAGGTAAGGAAATTGGCTTTACTCTGAGATGGGAAACCACTGGATGATTTGAGCAGAGGATTGCCACAACACTACTTATGCTTTAACAGGCTCACACTGCGCTAAGGCTAGACTGTAAAAGGGCAAGACCAGAGAGCAGTTTATTTGGAGACGATTGCTACTCCAGGCAAGAGATGAGGGTGACTTACACAAAGGTGTCAGGAGCAGAGACAGCGAGCTGGGATCAGTGAGCTGGACGTAGGGATATGAGGGAACAGAAAAAATTACGATGGTGCAGGGCTTTTGGCTTGAGCAGCTGAAAGGACAGGGTTAACACTAACTCTCGCAGGGAAGAGTGCAAGATAGTGGACAAGCTTAGTGCGGGAGTGGTTTGCAGTGCGCTGGAAACCAAGTCAAGAAAGTGTTTCAAGGGAGAGGGAGCGGTCAACTGGGTGTCAATGTTACTGACTGGCTAGGTAAGATGAAGATTGAGAGGTGACCACTGAGTTTAACAACATGAAGATCACTGGGATCTTCACAGAAGAGTTTTGGTGGAGTGGTTGGGGAGAGAGCCTGATGGCAGTGGGTTTAACAGAGGATAGAAGAATTGGAGACACTGAGTACACACAACATGTTCAAGGAGTTTGGACTGCGAAGGAGGGCAGAGTAACAGGAAGGTGGCAGGAGGAGGAAGTGGTCGAGAGAGCTTGTATTTTAAGATGAAACAAACAATAGCAAGTTACTATGTTGTTGAAATGGCTCAAGAGGCAGGTGAAAAAAACTGTGACTCTAGAAACAAAGAGAATTGCTAGGGCTGTGTCCCTTCTTAAGTTTGGAGTGAATGGGATCGTGTGCAGGTGAAGGGACTAGACCCGGATGGGGCCACAGTCAGCCCTCAGCAGCAAAGCAAGTGAGGAGGCAGGACAGCAAGGTGGGACACACGGTGGTGGGGCTGGGAGGTGTTTCCATTTTCTGACTGCTTCTTATTCTACTGAGAAAATTGAAGCAAAGTCATCAGCTGAGAGTGAGGTTGGGGGAGGAGGTTGGAGAGAGAAAAGATGTGAAATTGCAATCTGGGATTGCAGGGCGAGGGCATGGGGAAGGAACTGTGATGTGCCTGCAGGCAGCACTACAGGCCCACTGGAGGCCCCACAGTCTGCACAAGAGAAATTCTTGGTTCTGAAACTAGAAAGTTGTCCAGCTTACACAGTGTTTTAGAAAAATCAGAACCTTTCAGGTTGTGTGCGGTGGCTCACGCCTGTAATCTTAGCACTCTGGGAGGCTGAGGCAAGAGGATCACTTGAGATGAGGAGTTCGAGACCAGCCTGAGCAAGAGTGAGACTCCGTCCCTACTAAAAATAGAAAAATTAGCTAGGCATGGAGGTGTGTGCCTGTAGTCCCAGCTACAGGCAGAAGGATCGCTTGAACCCAGGAGTCTGAGGTTGCTATGAGCAAGGCTAACTCCAGGGCACTCTAGTTCAGGTGACAGAGTGAGACTCTGCTCAAAAAAAAAAAAAAAAACACCACACCTTTCATGTTGGGATTATTAGTATTTCATGAGGTTGCGGCATCTAGCCAGCCAACAGAAGAAAACTGATATGAACACAGTGATACAAAAACCTAGATTGCACAGTGCTAGACTGCAATGGGAAGCCATGAGCACAAAACCTCGCTGGGACTTTTTCCATGCTTAAAACACAACTTTGGATTCAGCCCAGCTATAGCATGGGACGGAACAGGACTTTCCTACAGGGGCTGAGGAGGCCAGCCTTCCTTCCCTGGGTGGGAACAGCCTGTGGGGCAGGCCATCTGGTATGAATGAGGTACCTACCAGAAGTGGGGCACCAGCCCATTTATCTTTCGTAGTTCCTCCTATTAAACTTGAACTGAGCAAAAACAAAAACAAAAACCTACACCATGCTGATAATGTGTAACTAAGGAATGAAGGAAGGAATTTCTTTTCCTTTACCACTGTTGGTTTAAAATACAAGTCTGTGTTCATATTTGTCACATTCCACTGACCACCTTCACCTGTAGAAAATTACAGCCAAAAAATTAACATATCTTAAGTTCTCAGAAATCCTTTATGGAAATGTGACTCATGTCATATATACTTAAATATGTTTATGTACACACATTAAAGAATAAATTCTACCAACAGCTCCCTAGAATAATCATAAAATGGATAAGAAAGATTTCACTTAAATGTAATATTTCAAAGCAAAGCATTAGTTGGTATCTATATATGTAAGCTACGTGCACAAATATCAACATTTTTAGATAGTGTAAAGAAACAGAATTATAAGCATATAAATCTCATTTTTATGCTAAAATATTTATATGCCACTATACCTCTGTAGTCAATGCAGTCATTACGTGCCCATGCTTAAGTTTCACAAGTATATAAGACTATATATTTTATTTTTTCCTATTAGTAGCCCAAATTCATATGATACTTTTTAATGTAAAACATCTGATAAAATGCCCAGGGTCTGATTGATATAAACTAAAATAACTCTCTCTCACTAATGGGAGCCACATTAATTTACTACTGCACATTCATTCTAACATTAATCAAGTGCCTACTCTATGCCAGGCATAAACAAAAGACAAGCAGCACACAGTCTAGTGGAGGAGATGGACAAGAAAAACTAGTAATTATAGTTCAAAATGTCACATAAGGGTGAATGCTATTAATAAAAGAAAACTGCCTGTTATGGAAATAAGGAACACAAAGAACTAACTTGATAAAAGTAGCACCCATAAAATAAAATATTCAGTACCTTTAAAATATTTCATGTGTTTGGACACTTAGATAATTTTTTCTTTTGTGTTTTACAACAAATTCCATGTTCTTTAACTTTGGTGATCTGTTTGTTCCTTTTGTCATTAATTTTTTAAACTGGGGTTTAACACTGAGGTATAAGCCAGGTCACTAAATCCATCTCAGAAAAAAAAACACTCAATATAATGAATAACGTCTTAAAATTATTCTTAACAAGGATGAGAAAAAGTGTATCAGTTTAGAAGACATCTTACTGTTTGCTTCTCAATTCTTCCTTCAATGCAAGGAAGAATTAATACTTCCAGAAGCTCTTTGGGAATAATGGACGTCATGTGGCTTATAAAAGAAAGCTATACAAAAGAAGTAGAAGTATTATTTCTGCTAAGGTGCAAAATTAAAGCAATCAGCAGGATCTACTGGGGAAACATCCAAGTGAGAAATAATGTATCTACAGGAGCACATCTAAGTTTTCCAAATGAATGGGGGCCACTTAAAACAGTAATTTTTCTATCCTTCAATAGACAGATTAATTAGGTCAGGGTGAACAGGTGCCAGCCATAATTTCAGTGTTGGTTCTTAATAGCTTACCACAGGCACTTTTTTTCTTTTCCCTATTTGGTCTCTGTTAAGGGATATACAAACATATGTGAAAGCCCTGAGATGTGATAAAAACATCATGCATGTATTAGGTACATAATAAACCCTTTCTTCAAAAATAAAAGAAAAAAAGGTAGGGAACACGAAGATGTAATCTTTGTGGAAACTTTCTTTCTGAACAAGATGGGTTGTGTGAGGTGTCCATTTCCTGATCCGTTGGTGCACTCCGAGAATCTTGTGTTTCTCACCCTTTGCAGAGTTATAAAGGAGTTGGTGCCAAAGCAACCCCTTTCTGCTCCAAAATTCTAAAATCTAAATACTTTAGTTTATCAAAAGAGCTTTTACTTATGTTTTAGGAGATTGCTTTCAAAAAAGTTGAGTGCATTTTTCTGAGAGAAAAAAGGCATACTGTGGCTAAATCATTAATGTCCATTTGAGATTTCTTTCTGTTCAAGTTTTAGTTTCACATGTCCTCAAAGAAATCTTCAATGTCCCTCCAAGTCCAGGTGTTTCCTTAATGCTCTGTAATTTGCCCAATATAGACATTATCATTGAGGTAATCTCCTTGTTTTGTGTCTGGACCGTTTACCAGACTGTGAGCTCCATATATGTAGGATCATTATCTTGTGCATTACTACAATTCCAGCACCTAGTATTATAAATTTCTGTTAAATGAATAATGATTGAAATGCCTTCAGTTTTACCTCTTTCATGTCACCCTCTCTAGAGGCTCCATCTCACAATCTATGAATTCCTATCAACCCATTATCATGTAGGGTAGTCCTGGTTCCCAGATTTATGATGTTATTTTTCTATCCCAAGATAACCTATAAACTCCAAGCAGACCAGTGAAATCCTATAGCTCCTTAAAGAAGACATTCAGCAAATTACTTGGTTGTTCAAATTTTGGCCCTAAACAACCATAAAACAACTTCCTAAAAACTAATCTTACATCAAATAAGCCCATTCAGGAATTAAATCTCTTTTACATCGTTGTTTCGGCATGATTTGAAAAAAACTACTTATGAAACCTACTACTGCAACCATTTGGTACAGGAGATTCAAAGCAATGCAATTTGCAGTCACACTCGATGTTTGGTGCTATTTAGAGACTTGAGGTTGCATTAAGTGAGGGTCCCTTGAGACACTTTCTAAGCCTACTTTATTGAAATTTTCCAAGACCTGATAAAAATTCAAAAGGAACATCACAGGATCTCAGTGACAGACTAGTTTAAACTGACATCTACTTAACAGGGTAATGTGAAAATCTTAGCACCCTTGAAATGTCCATCTTGAGGATCAAGGACCACATTTTAAGAAGAAATAATGGGATGAAGGATATCAGGAGTATAAAATACACTGGAATTTTTAATGGATTTTCTTTAGTTTTAACTCTGTATGAGACAGAGAAGGGGAGAGAGAAAGAAAAATCCACACCTCCTGCTGAAATTAAATGCTTTCATTATCAGAAAGCTAAAACGTTGTCTCTAACAGTGCTTAAAAAAAAAGCAACACACAAGTATTTCTCGCTTCCCTCTAAAAAGAATTTGAAGGAGCTCAGAAAGAAAATCCAGTAAATGGTTGATCTTTGAAACTAAAAATGTTATATAGGCTTGTAATGGAACTGTATTGATATTCTTGATTTTTTTTCCCTAAGAAATGGTCATGTTACAAGTTAAAAAATGCCAGAAGGGAACTGTATTTCATTTTGAACCCCCCAAATAATATTCTACCATATATAATTATTCTATCATGTAAACAAATAGAAATACAACTTTAAGATGCAAAGAACATACAAAAGACAATTTTAACATATAATAAAGGATAAACCTAAAAGCTGCCTGAACCATTATCTTTATTTCTATCACCAGCAGGGGACAGTTCTTTTAAACAGACCGCCCACCTAGATACTTGAAAACTATAAAAATCAACAGATTAACTTCATTGTACCTGTTACTTCAGACAAGAACCCCACCACCACCTTTTTATTTTAACAGTTCTATTTCTAGAATAAAATTTCTGCTTAAACGAACATGGAAATCATATCTAAAATAAAGAAAAGGTAAGTCATTTGGTCCTTCCAAAATGTCAGGAACAACAACCAGAAAAACAAATTCATAGGTCAGTAAGCAGGGGCTGGGATTGTCCCCATTTCTTTGCCCTTGGCCCAGAATACAATTAGCATAAATAGCCTGCTTTGTTCCCAGTAAATGTTGGCTGGCCTACAATAAAGGGAAGGACCCCTTTCTACAGCAAAAAGAAAGCTACTTAGAATAGCAATGTTTTTCAGCTTCCTGTAAATCCATTCAGCCACCATGTGGTTACCATGGGAACAGAACTGAAGTGAAAAGATGACAGTACTTACAGTAAAGGGCTTCTCAGTGGCATCCACAGACAATCCCCTACATTTAGTTTGCTTCCATTAAAAAACACTGGACCTAACGTTCCTGTTCCCACTGTAGCCCCCTCAAAATAATGACTATTCACCAATCGAAACTAATCATGGAACACTGAGACCCAAGATTTGGTTTCAGGAAGTCCCTCTTTCTATCAATAGGATGGAAACATCTTAAAAATTCAGACATATTAAGCTACCATATATATTCTGAGAGAGGTGACAATCATCACTCTTCTCATAAAGAAGCAATTTCTAAGCTGATCCTCTGACTGCTCCCACTGAGAGCCACCCCCTTAGTCTTAATTCCTATAGAAAAAGGTATAAAACCTATTCTGAGGCTTGGAACTGCAGGGGCAGAAAGGCGATCCCATTCCTCCCCATCATAAGGGTCGTGGCAGACACTCCTGTAACAGAGACAGGTTAATCAGAGAAAAGCATAAATTTATTTAATCATAGTTTTGCATGACATAGGAGCCTTCAGAATGAAGACTCAAAGATACAGGGAAAACTCCATTCTTGTGCCTAGGTTTGATGAAGAATAGATAGTCATGTAGAAATATAATTAGACAAAAAGGGTATGATATAATGCTAATAGACTGGGGTGGAGAAACCCAGCAAGGCCTGTCTGTTCTGATTTTCCTTAGCCTTTCTGTGCACCACTCCTTCCTCCCAGGTATGGGGCAGGGCACTTTCTGGCATGAGAGTCTTATAACCTATCAAACAAGGTAGCTTCTTTATTGGCTAGCTCTTACAAAGAAAGGTGGAAGAAAGTTAGAGTAATATTTTCAGGTTTTATGGTTGGCTTTGTGGAAAAGGGGTTCTGGCTTCTATGATCCACCTTGGCGAAGAGGGATTCTAGTTTCTATGGACAGTCTGAGGGAGATTGAGGGGTGAGAGACAGGAAGGTGGAAGAAGGTCAGAGACAGACTTTGCTTCTGAGGCCTTCACTTTGGGATATTGTTTCCTGAGCCCCCAAAGGACAAAATTTTAAGAAGTAGTCAGTAGTCAGAAGGAACGTATTACATCAATGATCATGAGTTTTCTTCTAATTCTGAAGAAGTTAGAGCAGAAGGTACTCAAGCAGATGTGACTGGAACTTGAGTAAATGTTCTTGAGGACTTAGTGATCTTCAAATAATAAATAAAAAAGAAAATCATATGTGTTAAAGGCAACTGAGAAGCAAAGTAAAAGGTGGCAAGTTTCTATTCCAACAGAAAGAGAAAGGGAACAAGCATGGAATATTAACTATACACTTTAGGTGAAATCAAATTAAAGATGATTTTTTAATGTGAATAAAGTTATGTTCAGATAGTTTGTACAGGAAAAAAAACAAAATGGATGCCCACTTTACACAATAAATCTCATTTACACAGGAGTTTCATTTAACCCCTAGGACAACCTTGTGACCTGAGCACTACTATTCCTGTTTTACTCATAAAGAGGTTCCACAAGGTTAAGAAACTTGCTCCAAGTCATACAGCCACTAAGGGAGGAGATGAGATTTGAATTCTGACTAACTTGGAACATCCTCTTTATACCTGACCACATACTATCTCCCTAAAGAAGAATTAACAATATGATCAACGAAAAAAACATAAGAAAGCTTGTCAAAGTAAGTCAGAAAAGTCTTCATATTTGTCTAAAATCCAAATAATCAGACATCATTTTTCTGTCTTACTTTTATGGAGTAAATTAATGGCAAGTAGTAAGCTTATATCTAGGATTTTAAAGGATCAACTTCTAAGTAATGTTATAAGGTCAGTACAAAATCGGGCCAAACTCCTAAACCTTAGGGAATATTAAATATGTTCTGAAATTGGTATCTTCCAACAAATTGGCTAACTCTAGAAAACAAATTACAAACACAAGTTACAATCATATGGTTGTAGAAAAGGACCCTATTTACTGCCAGACTAGAAATTCTAAAAGTATAAATATGTGTCTAAAAACAGAAAAAAATTACTTGGACAACTAAAAATATATAGAAAAAATTAGCCGGGCATGGTGGCACATGCCTGTAGTCCCAGCTATTCAGGAGGCTGAGGCAGAAAGATTGTTTGAGCCCAGGAGTTTGAGGTTGCTGTGAGCTAGGCTGATGCCACGGCACTCTAGCCCAGGCAGCAAAGTGAGACTTTGTCTCCAAAAAAAAAAAAAAAAAAAAAATCAGATTTGTCCACCTTTTTGGTGTCAGTTTAACATGGTGAGCGAGTGCATCCAGGTAGTTAAGACCCACGGAATCAAGACCAAGAACATTAATGAAGGTGGCATCGGGAAACTTGGTCAGTTAATTCTACACTTATTTTGGGAAACACCAATTATTCAGCACTATCAGCACAAACAGCATTACTATGCTCTAACAGTGAAGTTATTTAGGTTTCTAGGAAAAGTATCCCTATTTAAAAAAAAAATCATGTCTGCTTTTTATATTTCTTTCTTCTTAATAAAATTATTTTCCTCCTCCCCTTGGCATCATGCTCTGAACCTTCTTATATCAAAAGACAACCCCAGCCTCCCTTTTAGCATCCCCTCTGCCCGCTTTTCATTTGTTGCAGTTAACATTCATGGGTTTAGGGAGAGACATTTCAAGATTAGAAAACTTTAGTGTAAAATAAGAATAAACTGGGTGAAGGTTAGGGGCTTTGATTAGAAGGAAAGAAAATAGACTTTAGTGCCCAAATGTCACACTGCCTAATGACAAATTTCCCTCTGCTTATTTCCTAGTTATAAGTTGTGGTCTTGTCACGTGAGTAGATTAGATTTGAGTCCAAAATAAGTTCTGCAGTTATGTGCTGCAGAACACATAAGACTTCGCTTTATCTATTTTTCACTTGATAAGGAAAATTTTTCATTTTCAAACCAACATAAATCCTACAAGAAAAATGAGAAAATTTCTTCCCAGTGCAGTCTTCTTAGTAGATGAAGGTCTCACTTCTACAGTAAAAGAAATCCTCTGAATAAATTACATACCTGTGGCTATTCGGAAGCGAACAGCATGCCATCCCATTTGAATTATTTATGGCAACATTATAAAAGCGAAATTGATATTGGCTGAAGCAAATACCACAATTAAATTTTCCTGTTTACAAGGCACCTGTTCCTGAAATACAGCCAAAACTTGTTACGCTGACATATATACAAATGGTTTACAAATTGTTAGAACAAATACCTAGTTTAGGAGAATTCAAAGCAAGATAGTTCAGCAGTTGGATTGGTTTATCAATGCCCATTCTAAAAATGCAAAGATCTACAGAAGGGTTATGTCTGTTGTCTGTCCCCATTTGTATAGAACTTGAGACTGAAGGTAGAAAAATCTTTTGTTTCATTTTAAGATACTTTATATATTTAAGTAATTTAGGATTAAAAAGTACATTAAATAATGCCCTGCCACCAGAATTAACAAATATTATTTTGTTATGTTTGCTTCAAGTCCCTTTAATAAATAGAAACAAAACAATCTAAAGCCTCTTTTGTTCCTAAGGGCCAGCCCCCAAACCTCCTCCTCAAAATTTTCATGTAAATTACATCATACTGAATGTATCATCCTGCAATTTGCTTTTTGAACTCAGTATTGATTCTGAAATCTAACCAAGTCTTAGTTTTTCTTATTAATGCCTCTTTTTTGGCTCATTAATCCATTCCTCAAACTTTTGTTTTCAAAAGATTATCATTCTACCACTAACATTACTTTTGATAAATTGCAAAGATAAATTCTTCCTACCCTCAATACTTCCAAACTCTTTCAAACAAATTCCTGTTTTCTCAGAATGTTAGATTTAGTGTATATATTATAACCATTCCAGTGACCAAGTTCTCAGATGGAAGATGTTTGAATCAACTCATTCTCTGCCCACAGACTTCATCTCCAACTAAGAGAAAGGAATGTGCAGCAAATGCTTGACATTAAGACCTAGAGATTTAGGTATAACTGTTATTCCAAAGAACAGGGTTTCTTGACCAAAAGGAATATCAACTCTGGAAAAAAAAATAATTTTAAGTAACTAAAACCCCACATTATTCATGATAGAGCTGTATTTAAGCTTTTGGGAAAGAAATCCGCAAGATGGTTTAAAATCAATAATTCACAGAAATAGTTCCTTCAAAAGACAAAGAAAAGGAAAGAAAAACAAAATCATATGAGATTTATTCAACACTATAACACAAGACAGGATTTAAAGGCACGGGAAACTTCTATTTCACGGGGAATGCATAAAAGGAATCCCTCCCTGAAGAATTTCATTAGCTGGGAAATACTGATGAACTGTATGCATGTAGAATTTCTTATCTTTTTTTTGCACCCAGAGACATGATATTCTTTCAAAGAAACATCTATTTATTTTTTGCAAATCTCTAGGGGTGTCAATTAAACTGGGACTGGGACCAGCAAGTAAGGGAAGTTGTCTGTAAGCATTTATCATCAAGCTATATGCCCTGCTTGAGGAGCCAGCTGTCTTAAATAACCATCCCCTCCCTTGGGCCACAAGTCTGAAAAAGAATGCTGCTCATGTCAGAAACTCATGTCATAAGATTAGATTCGAATGGAAAAGCAAAGGGAATGTAGTCTCTTTTCTCCAGCTGGGATTGATTATTCCCTTCCCAACAAGGAGGCTATTATTCAGCCTGAAAAGAAGAGGCTACTTACGTCTTGGATATTTTCCAATCCATCTTGGAACCTGAATGACTTAGAGAATACCCTGCCTCGCCATGGCTTTAAGGCCTCTCAGCCTCTCCAGGAAGATGTTTTGGTACATTATTTCTCCATTATTATGAATAGAAGTCACCCTTGGATTCTCGTAGTGTGGCAAAGTAACTTGGGAACCTAGGCAGGTGGGTAAGGCCAGATTGAATATCAAGGGTGGAGGCTTAGGCAGGACAGCACACGCTTGCAACAAGCCAGGAGGATGGGAAAACATCCAGCACCTGGAGACTGTGTCTATCTTTCTCACTCTTGTGTCCAGAGCACTCAGCACTGTGCCTGCACTGTGGACACTCACGGAATATTTAGTAACAAGTGAGTGGATGAACAGCACAAAGGCAGGGGACTCCAGGCTCAGGACTCACAGTATTAGTTTCATGAGGGGCAGCTTTTACTACTAGGATACACATGGAAATGGCTAAGGAAAAGCAGAGGGCTTAGGCAGAAAACAGATGGGATGAGATGCGGGGAGGGAAAAACAGCAGCCTAGTAGCAAGGATTTGAATGCTAGCAGGATCCCAAATGTAAATAAATGTTTTTATCCAAAATAAACTCATCCGCCTATCTTCTACTGCCATAGCTGGTTTGTCTTGAGCAACTTAAACAAGTTAAAGGGAATCTTGGGCTTTTAGCAAAGGCAAAGATAAATGGGACCCTGTGTAGACCTCAGTGTCAGGAGCTCCATCACGGACAGGAAGAATATGCTAAGAGAGTAGGGGGAAACCCAAGGTACACCTGAGGGGGGCAAGGGCTTCTCCAACGTTGAGAGGCAGGACCACTTTTGCCTTACTAAAACACGAAGAAATACCAAAATGGGTTACTGAGATTGTGATATATTCTACATTCAGTGCAACAAATTATTTAAAACACCTAAATTACAACTATATAAATTCATTAGGTGATCATTTTTCAGGACTAAATATGAAAGGTTCACAAACGTGAGGCCTGGGACAATGACCCACAAAGTCCTCACCACCACCTCCACTGGTTGGAGACAAACCTGGCAGGGGAACAGGGACCACCCTGCTCATCTCCATTTCTCACGTGTTCTGCCTCAGTCTGTCATGAGTCCCAACTCCCCACCATGGAAATATTCGTTCCATTCTCCTCCAGCCACAGAAGGACCAGCCCATAGACTGGGAAATCAGATCCATCTTTAATTTGAAGACAACAGTTGTTGCTTCTGTTCAGTGTGTGGCGGTTTTCTTCAGTACTTCCCGAATAGTATTTGGAAACTCAGCCAGTCTTCTCACAGATAACTGTTTTGGGTTGAAATCTTCCTGGGCTAGATAATCTCACCAACAGAGGAACTTGATGAACAAAGCTTGTATTTTTTTTTAAGTGCCATTTTCACTTAAACAAAACATTAGTTCATGATTTATTCAGAAATGTGGGGCTCCAAAATGACTACATTCAGGTCCCCCTTTTAAAATGAAGCATGGTTGGCAGGGCCTGGTGGGTCAGGCCTTTAATCCTAGCACTCTGGGAGGCCGAGGCGTGAGGATCACTTGAGCTCAGGAGTTTGAGACCAGCCTGAGCAAGAACGAGACCCCATCTCTACCAAAAATAGAAAACTTAGCTGGGTGTGCCGTGTACCTGTAATCCCAGCTACCTGGAAGGCTGAGGCAAGAATCACTTGAGCCCAGGAGCTTGAGGTTGCTGTGAGCTAGGCTGACGCCACGGCACTCTAGCCTGGGTGACAGAGCAGGACTCCGTCTCAAAATAAATAAATAAATAAAATAAAATGAAGCACGGCCATACAAACAAATGAAAATAAAGCAGCTCACAGTTGCATCGATTCCCAAAGTCAGTCCCAGCTTCTGACAAACATGATTAGTCTGGGTATGGCATGGGAGACACAGTTTTAAAGTATATGGGACTATGTTAAAAAAGAAGCAATGTATTTTTTGTTTTGTTTTGCTTTGTTTTTTAGAGACAGGGCCTCACTCTTCGCCCAGGCTGAGGTGCAATGGCACAATCATAGCTCACTGCAGCCTCTTGCCTTGGTTTCCCGAGTAGCAGAGACTACAAGGCACGCACCACCACACCCGGCGAAAAGAGAGGCACCATTTCTACGTTCTTCACTGCTTAGGAGACCACCTTGGGCACACTAACACTAAGAAGCAACAGCTTCAAAGAGGTCTGACGATGGGAACAGATTCCAACACTTCCACCCTAGGACAAACAGGATGCTGCGTGGCTACTCAGATGGGGAAGCGCCACACAAAACAAAGAGGGCTGGAAGGACGCGTGTCCCGAAGCTGGGTCTGTGGGTGTGCATGTACATGTGCCTGTCTGGGGTGAGTCCGTGAGGGAAGCACTTTCATCTGTGTAGTGGTGACTGCAATTCCCGGGACTCATTTCCCAGGTTCGCTGAAGTGCAGTGCTAGAGGACTGCTACTGTTAACAAGTCATGTTTTGATATACCCACCTTCTTTGCCTTCAGTACAGGCGAATTAATAATCGTGGAAGATTCATAACCCTTTCCACTCCACCAGAGTTTGGCAATCCTTCCCTCTTAAATCATCAGAATCGTTGTGGGATAAATAATTTGAATATGACTCTCATCACCGCCATGAGCCGTGCGTGTAATAAACTCCCTTCTGCTCCTTTTGTTTGAATTGGCTTGGCTCTCTTTCCTCTCCCAACCCCATCCAGGAGCAGTGCTCCCATTAAAATTCATGATGTTTCCCTCAATGCAAGTGTCTGATTGCAGCTGTCAGCTCTGCAGTTCAAGGATTTTCATACTGCCTGGGAGGACAATGCCAGGCACTCACTGCTAAGGAAAACAGGTCAAGCTCAATTTTTCTATTTCAGTTCTGCTGCCAAAAGTGTAGACTTTTCCTTCTAGAAAAAAAAAAAACACATCCTTTTGAGTCGGCTCAGCACTTCAAAAGAGGTGAAGAGGGCACATTTCTTTCCCTCACCAGAGGGAGCTGCCATGGCTTCAGCGTCACACAACACCTCAATTCCTTAGGAACCTTTATTCCATTGCTAGAATTCCATCTGAAAACGCCTGTCTTTTTGCTCTTTGTGTTAGTATGCTTCACAGACATTGAGACACCACACAGACTGGACCACAGCAAAAGAGGAACTGAAGATAGGGCATCTAACACCAAAAAGATTCTTGATGTCCCAAAGTCTGAGATCATCCTGTTGAGTCAGGTGGTTTTCCCCCTCTTATGCTGCCCCTAGGCACTGAAGAGCAGGAGAGTGGACAGCACCAGGTCTGTTCTACACCGTAGCCCAGGTCTGTCTCCCTCCCCCACTTCCTCCCTCCCCCCACACACACGTTTATATGCTTCTATTGAGGTTAAGTATGAAATGTCTCATTTCCCTAAGTACTAACAGTTGATATCTCTGACATTTCACTTTGACACTTCTCGTTTTATTTTTATTGTGAGGGTACATCCTCAGTCTTTCAAACACATGGTTTGACTTGTGATTATCTTTCTAATTTTTTTTAGAGGGATGTTTGTGAAAACATGGATAGGTCAAATTTCGTGTTATTTTCGAATAAGCGTTCCATCACGGAACCAATGCAGCGCAGACAGCTTGAAACATCAATGAAGTATTTGAGAAGGATGTGGCTAATGAACCCACAGTACGTCGATGGTTTGAGAAATTCCGTTCTGGTGATTTTAATCTTGAAAATGAACCACATGGGCAACCTGTGACCAAGGTGGATAATGATGAGCTGAAAGCTGTAGTAGAAGTGAACCCATCTCAAGCTGCCCGTGAATTAGCAGTAAGGTTTGATGTTACTATTCCAACAATATTGGACCATTCGAAACAAATCAGCAAGGTAAAGAAGCTGGATAGATGGTTCTGCATGAATGAAACAAGTGTCAGCAGAGAAATCATCTCGAAGCGTGCATTTCTTTGCTGTCGTGACAGAGAGTTGAATCATTTCTACACCATATTGTCACGTGATGAAAAATAGATTCTTTTTAACAATCACAAGCATTTGGGCACAATGGTTGGACAAAGATGAAGTGCTGAAACACAGTCCAAAACAGCTAATGGTGTGTGTTTGGTAGTCCAGCACTGGTAATATCCACTGCAGCTTCATGAAACCTGATCAATCGATTACAGCGGATGTCTACTGCAACCAATTGGATGAAATGGGGAGGACACTTTCAATTAAGCAGCCAAGAGTGGTCACTACAGACAGGCCAATCCTCTTGCAAGACAATGCTCAACAACATGTCACACAAACAATGTTGCTCAAACTACAGAAGCTGGTCTTAGAAACTCTGTGTCATCCACTGTATTACTCACCAGACCTTGCACCACTGACCACCACTTCTTCCAGGCTTTGGACCACTTCTTGCAAGGAAAAATATTCAATTCTCAACAAGCTGTGGAAAATTCTTTTTGCCATTTCATTGCCACTACTCTCTGGGCTTCTTTGCTGCTGGCATAAACAAGCTACTTTTAAGATGGCAAAACTGTGTCAATAGTTTAGGTACACACTTTGTGCTGCTTCTTGTTTGAGATATAATAAATTACACTTTTGATTCGAAATTGGACATTTCATATTTAATGACCTAATACTTCTGGCAAAAGCTGTGGAAAGAAAGATTTTGTGAGAGAGAAAAAGGAAAAGAATAGAACATTCTTGAATCCTCAAAAAGTCAATATAATTCAGAACTATTGCTAAATTACTCAATATAACTGAATATAAACTTTAGCAGAGTTTACATAGTGCTAAACTAAACTCCATGCCCATCCCATTTTAAAAATGTAGAAACAGAGCTTAGAGAATTTAAGTGAATTCTCTAACACACAAATGTAGTCCAGGATTAAGAAGAAGCCAAGTTCCCTGACTCCTGGGTGTTCCTTCCATTAAAACTTCACTCCTAAGACAATGAAAGGGTAGAGGCATGCCGTAGAGAGACGGATAATTAAACACCTTGGATCCAGCAAATTCTCCCTGTGCCACCAGGTGAGGATGAGAAAAGCAGCCTAGAAAAAGAACACTCTAGGCCAGGCGCGGTGGCTCACGCCTGTAATCCTAGCACTCTGGGAGGCCAA
>VBSM01000483.1:7126717-7163530 GCA_008086735.1 Cheirogaleus medius
GACAGTGAACTGGCCCCCTGTTTAAAAAGTTTGAGGACCCCTGCTCTAGAGTGAGGAGACCTGGATTCCAAGGCCTAATATGTGTTTAGTAACTTTGAGAAGGTTATTAACCATTCTGGGTCTCAGTTTACGCATAAATAACTGGGGGCTGAGGGCGCATGATCTGTGGATTTCTCCCGTCACACAGGTCCATGTTTCCACACACATGTTCTCTGAGAGCTGCTTTATGGTCCATGCTGCGGCAGGCAAAGGGCAATTAAAAAGACGATGAATAAGGGAAGGCACCTTCCATACAAGAACATTTCCATTTTTTCCCTGTTATCACCTAAGTAAAGCCAAGCCTTCAAACGTATGGAGGGAACAACAAATGGCTCAGAACAAACTATGTTATCGAACACCCACCACATAGAAGGCACAATGCTAGGAACAAACTCAAACAAACTCACAATCCCTTTATGCAGGAGATAGGAGACATGCCTGGGAGAAAGAAGTAACTTAACATTACTGAGCTGTATTCCAGATGTGTCATAAGATGGACTCATTTGCCAATGTATCTTTTATCCAGTCAGATGATGGAGTGGCCAAGAGGACTTTGAAAAAGCTTCCTTTGAGAAGGGGTGGAATGAACAGACTAGCCAGTGTGAGAGGTTCAAGTAAAATTGTGGAAGAACTAGGGGCAGGGACAACAGAAGTTGTGGTGGTGCTATTTGATGCTATGTCCAAGCACAGATTTTGTGCTACACCAATGTTTGGTTTTCTAGAACATTCCATGATCATTTTTACCTCCGCACCTTGTTCATGCTTTTCCTACTACCTCTGCTCTCTCGCACCCACAATCTAGTGCTCAGACTCTTCTGCCCTCTTAGAGTTGAGTTCTACTCATATTCTTCAGGAAAATTCACACCAGTTAATACCACAGTCCCTTTCCTTACCCCTGACAAAATTTATTTTCTGCATTAAGCATGTTGAATTTTAGTTAATTTTAACTTTTAATTTAACTTTAGTTAACTAAAATTAATTTTTGAACAACTTTATAATAATCTCTATTTTTTGTGGGTATGTCTGGGTATTTACGAGACTATAAATTCCTTAAGAGAAATTCAGACATTACAGATTTTTGAGTCATAGACTTAGAAGTTATTACTGAAATCATTTAATCCAAATTCCCTTAGTTTATAGAAATGCTATCTATAGGAGACTAAATAAATTAAGAAAGAATAAATGCTGAGAGCATTGTGAATCCGGTCACTGCAAGAGAGAGTACAGTTCCTGAAACTGAGAAGGCTTTTTTTTTGGGGGGGGGGGGTAATTGTTTCTTCAGTTTCTGTAGTAATCACTTTTATGTAAGAAAGCTCTCTTTACATGTCTTCATTATCAAAAGTACTTGATTTTACAAAGATTGACTCTAAACTTATGGTATGTCAAAGTCTTGCCGTACAGGTTTTCAGAAAGGGACGGTCAGAGACCAAGGTTCTGGTCTTTGTTCAGCCCCTAAGTGACAATGAAAATGCGGTCAGGTAAAGCAGCCCCTAACTATTTCAGTTCCAATTTCCTCCTAGGGGAGATGATGGTATCAGACCAAATAATCTATAAAGAACCTTTCTAGCTGTAAAATACTATTTTTAATTTCCTAGTATCAGAGGGAACATGTTCATCTTCTATGAACTTTGCTACTGTCAATGTGCTTTCTCCCCATTTCCCCTATTGTTTCTGCCTAGTTTTGAATTTTTAGCTTATTGTAAACTGGACAGAGGTCAACTTTCCTCATAGTTGCCGTACTCAGGAAACACTTCTACTGATTTTCTCCCCTCTCACCCTAACTAAGTATCAGCAGGGTTATTTCTTTATCTTTCTCTTAGAGAGAGAGAGAAAAGAAAAAA
Organism: Cheirogaleus medius; assembly: GCA_008086735.1. Lineage (NCBI taxonomy): Eukaryota > Metazoa > Chordata > Mammalia > Primates > Cheirogaleidae > Cheirogaleus > Cheirogaleus medius. The sequence continues at coordinate 7,128,598 of VBSM01000483.1, forward strand.
AAAAACCTGCATCTAGGGTGGGCAGATAAAATAGTTAACACTAGTTAAATTTGAATTTCTGATAGGCAACAAATCATTTTTTAGTATAAGTATGTCCTGTTAAATTTAACTAAATTTGGCCTTAGGCTGCCTCTGTACTTGCAGTCCCTACATAAGGAACTGCAATCTAACTTAGTATGTAAACTAACTGAAAGCTTAACTTAGCTGTACTGCATATTTTTATAACAAATAGCTGAATTTTGGTCAATCACAGGCAGTCAGCTGATCAGATCATGTTCAATGAGCCGAATGCCCAGCTGTAACCAATCAAGCTGTTTCTGACCTCACTTCCATTTTCTGTGCATAAATGCTGCACGCCCACGGTGTGGAGTGGAGCTCTCTGAACGTCTTCTGGTTCTGAGGGCTGCCTGATTCACAAATTATTCTTTGCTCAAATAAACTGTTACGTTTAGTTTGTCTAAAGTTTTTAACAGTCCCATATAATTTTTTTTTTTTTTCGAAATCTGACGAGCCTACCAGGATTAGTCACTTCAGTCTTAAGCAAGGATTTTTAGAAATTTTCAAGTTGGGAATATTTTGGCCATTTTCCAGAAGGAAAGGTCCTACTTGTGTCAGATGAGAAGTTTCTCCACTCTTAGTTAGCACTCCTGGATATGGATGACCACTCTTTTCATCTAGAAAGGCTGAGGGAAGGTCCAGGGTTAAGAGGGCACACGCTAGACAGAAGTCTTTGCCTTATGCAAAGAAGTGAAGAACACAGCATGTGTGAAATCTGACCAACACAATGAGTTCCAGAGGTGGACCCTCTGGCTTCCAACGTGTAGTGATGGCAGGCCTTGTAGCATTAAAGAACAAGCCCTTACTGAGCCCCAGGATGGGACTGCTCATAACATCTACTGAACATTACATTTCCAGATCAAACCAAATCATATATTTGATCTTCAAAAACAAGATCACCATGGGGAAACTGAGCTAGCCAGCTTCATAATCAGCTCGATAGTCAGAATAAACTAAACTCCAGAACTTATCAGTGAGAATTATGGACTGGCCATTTCTATGGCACTAACTATATGAAGGAAAACACATACAATGCTAAGTGTCATTGCCAATGCACTGCAAAGTTATTATCCAATAAGTATTAATGGAAGCCTATTACTGTTTTAGGATGGCAACAGTGGCCACACATACAGAAGTATAGATCTTGGTTTCTGTCCTGGTTGACTAAATAATCCAATGGTAGCACTGCACCAAAGAATAGCCCCTCTCCCTTTTGTTGGGGGGTGGGTAAATAGAACCCTAAGATATGATGGCCTTGCCAGCTTTCCCACTCAAGTATTAGATTTAGTCTCAAAAGTTAAATTCTATTAAGGCTTAAGGCTTTTTCCTCTATCCTCCTTCCAATTGAAATAGATATTTTTTTTTTGGCATATTTTTTCCTTGAAATCAGAAAAGCACATTCTAAACTGCCTTTAACTAACTGATGGGATTCTAATGAGTACAATTTATCTCCTGAATATAAAAGAGAATTCCCCCAACCCCACCCCCAGGCAGCCCACGGAGCTCCTCTTTAATCAGAGGCTATTTTACATGATCATAGTCATCATTAGGCAGTGTCCCGCCCACCATTTATCCCCATGTCAAAGAAGAATCTTGAAAAGGAGGCAAAAATCCCTGCCATTCAGAGAGATGTGAAAAAAGTCAGAAGGGTTGCTTTTTAAGGGTTGTCTCCTAATCAGAAAAGGACCAGCAATCAGCCCAGCAAGAGCCCACCTCTTCATGACAGTGCACAAGAATTGCATGAGTTAAAAAGAACTTTTAATCACTGCTTGGAGTGCTGTGCCCTAATTACAAACTTAGATAAAATATGCATTAACATTTGCATCTTAGATACTCATTTGTTACACACAAAGAAAACAGGAAAATGTTTACTCATCACACAAGGCAGATCCCAGAACTTCACCCCTTTAGAGATAAAATATCAGGGAAACACTCTCCATTTCACAAGCAAAGAATGTTAAGGACAAGTAGAACCTTTGGTTAGATTTTTAAACAAATTTTGTGCTGGTATTAACATTTAAATTCTTTCCAATGATTAGAATCCAGACGAGACATTAGCTGTCTTAGTCTGCTTTGTGTTGCTATAACACAAAAGCACAGACTGGGTAATAAAGAAAAGAAATCTATTTCTCGTAATTCTGGAGACTGAGAAGTCCAAGAGCTTGGCATTGTCATCTGCAGAGGGTCATCCCATGGTAGAAGGGGGAAACGTAGGTGAGCGCATGGGACAGAAAGGCACCAGGGCCCAAACTCACTTTTCAGCAACCCACTCTCATGATAACTCTGCCTTCATGACCCAATTACCTCTTTTTAGGCCCTACCTCCCAACACTGTTGCATTGGGGATTAAGTTTCCAACACATGAACTTCTGGAGAACACATTCAATCCACAGCATCCAGCAAGCCAATTAAAATGAATATAGGTACTATAAATGTAACAAGGTAGCCTTCCATCAGTCCTAAGTAGGTGACTCATAAATCTAACATCCTAAGGTTTAAGGTTTGTGTTTATTTATTTATTCTTTTTACAGGCCACGTTCTTTTTGAAATAGGTTCTCTCCCCCAAGCAACATTCCCTATTCTAACCATAAAATGTTTACCATGTATTCAAGCTAATAGGCAGCGTGCAGCTGCTTATGGCAACAACTGTGGCTAACACGCTGCACATTTAAAAGCAATCTTTAGCAACTGGAGCAAATTCTCCAATCTAACCAACTTTATGTGGGAAGACAAATTAAAAAAACCCTCAAACCTGGGCAATTCAATCAGCAGTTATTGTATATAAAATTACCACCCAATTCTCAGCAAACATGCATGGTATTTCTAACAGCTGCTAGATGTATAGAACAGAAATAGTGCTGGTGTACTAGCAAAGACAAAGATCAGAAGAAACCACAGAATTAAACACTCACAGCTCAATGACCACTTTCATTTAATCATAAAACCACAGGCCACAGTTGTTAAAAGTTAAAGCTCTTTATACAAGGAAGTTCTTTTCCTGAAAGTATGTTCCATCATTACAAGCATGAGGAGTATTCATGCCCTCAGGGAATCTTCCCTGAAGGTTATGAATGAACTTGTCTCAGAACAGCTGAACCCAATTCTTGGCTACAAAATCAGATTGTTCATGTAAACCAAAACAAGTGTTTTTATAAATTAGTGTGATCAAAATCTTATCTTTTTAGAGACTGGGTCTCACTCTGTCACCCAGGCTAGAATACAGTGGCCCAATCACAGCTCACTGCAGCTTGAACTCCTGGGTTCAGGTGATCCTCCTGCCTTAGCCTCTTGAGTAGCTAAGACAACAGATGCGTGCCATCATGACTGGCTATTTTTTTTTTTTTTTTTTGTAGAGACAGAGTCTCCCTATGTTGCCCAGGCTTAAGGCCCTGGCCTTACGCAATCTTCCTGCCTAGGCCTCCCAAAGTGCTGGGATTACAGGTATGAGCTGCTGTGCTCAGCCAGAAAAATGAAAAAACATTTAAAGAACAATAAGAGTCTTACAGAGCAATGAGAATCAAGGAATTTTTGTTTTCTCTATACAATGTTATTGCATCTCAAAATGAATCTTTAGTACCCAAGGAGACATTATAGTTAATCTATACTTAATAAGATACAGATATCAAATATTTTTTATTATTTCAAAATGTTAAAGGGGCACAAATGTTTTTTTCTTATGGGATATCTTATAAAAGGCGGAAGTTGGGGCTTTTAGGGTGCCCATCACCAGAATAGTGTTCATTGTACACAACAGGTAAGTTTGTTTACCCTTCACCCCCTCCCACCCTCTGCCCTTCTTGGATTCCAATGGCATTTGTATCTCTTTGTGCCCATGTGCACCCAGGCACCCATCAATTAGTTCCAAATTATTAGAGAATACATGTGGTGTTTGTTTTTCCATTCCTGAGATACTTTGCTTAGGATAATCATCTCCAGTTCTATCTAAGATGCTTCAAAAGACATTATTTCAACATTTTGAGAGCGCCGAATCCTAACCACTAGACCACCAGGGAGCGACTATTTCAACATTTTGTTTCACTGATACTTTGTATTGTTTTCTTGGTTTCCATTTCATTATTTCTTTTCTCCTGCTGGCTTTGGGTTTAGTTTGCTCCTCTTTTTCTAGGTACCCTAGATGTGACATTAAGTTTTTCATTTGTGATCTTTCTGTCTTTTTGATATAAGCCTTTAAGACTATAAACTTTCCTCTTAGGACTGCTTGTATCCTATAGACTTTGAAACTTGTGTTCCCTTTGTCATTGAGTTTGGGGAATGTTTCGATTTCCATCTTAATTGATCCAAAGATTATTTAGCAGCAAGTTGTTTAATTTCCATGACTTTGTGTAGAATTGAATGTTTTTCTTGGAATTGATTTCTAGTTTTATTCCACAGTGGTCTAAAAAGATACATGGTATGATTTTGATTTTTTTACATTTGCTGAGACTTGTTCTGTGGCCTAAGATAGGATCAATATTAGAAAATGTCCCATGTGCTGATGAGAAGAATGTATATGTATATATTCAGTAGTTTTGCAGTATGTTCCATAAATGTCGGCTAGATCCATTTATTCTAGAATTTCATTTATGTCCAGGGTTTTTTGATTTTCTGCTTCAATGATCTGTCTACTTCTGTCAGTGGGGTGTTGATGTCCCCAGAAATTACTATGATACTGTTTATTTCTTTGCTTAGATCTAGTAGAATTTGCTTTATGAATCAGGAAGCTCCTGTGTTAGGAACATATAGGATTATGTCTTCTTGTTGAATTGCTTCCTTTACCATTATATAATGACCATCTTTGCCTTTTTTAAATTTTTTTTTTTTACCATTGTTGATTTAAAGTCTATTTTATCTGGTATGAGAATGGATACATCTGCTCACTTTTGGTTTCCATTTGCATGGAACATTTTTTTCCCAACCATTTACCTTGAGTCTGTGTGAGTCTTTGTGAGTTAAGATGTGTTTCTTGGAGACAGCAAATACTTGGAGTGTGCTTTTTCATCCATTCAGCCAGTCTATCTTTTAAGTGGGGCATTCAGATCATTCACATTCAGCGTTAGTACTGGGTATGTGGGATACTGTTCTGTTCATCATGTTGAGTGGTAACTTATTTTGTTTTCCCTCCTGTGCTATTGTTTCATAAGAGCTGTGAGTTTTAACTTTCGGGTGCTTTCACCCTGGTACATATGTGTTGTGTTGTTCCATGTATAATGCAGTTCTGAGTATTTCCTGTAGGGCAAGATAGGAAATACTATTTGTCACTAGCAGTGACAAATTCCCTTAGTGTTTGCTCATCAGGAAAAGTCTTTATTTCTCCATTTACAAAACTTAGTTTTGCAGGGTACAAAATTCTTGGCTGGAAGTTGTTCTGTTTAAAAAGACTAAAAATAGGACCCCAATCCCCTTTGGCTGGTAAAGTCTTTGTTGAGTTAGCCTCATGGGTTTTCCTTTGTAGGTTAGTTGTTGGTTTCATCTTGCAGGTTGTAGAATTTTCTCCTTCGTTTTGACTTGGCCAAGTTAATGACTATGTGTCTTGGTGATGTCCTATTTACTATGTATCTTCCTGGTGTTCAATGACCATCTTGATATCTGAATCTATGCCAATAACAGGGAAGTTTTCCTCAATAATTCTTTGGAGTAAGTTTCCATGCCTTTTGCTTTCACTTCTTCTCCCTCAAGGATACCTGTAATTTGTATATTGGTTTGCTTCACATAGTCTCACATTCCTCTGATTGTTCATTTTTCTTTATTCTTTTTTCTGCATCTTTGACTGGGTTAGTTCAAGAGCCTTGTCTTCAAGCTCTGAAATTCTTCTGCTTGGTCTAGTGTGCTGCTGAAGTTTTCTGCTGTATTTTGAAATTTACTAAATGATCCTTTCGTTTCTTTAAGTGCTGTCATACCCTTTCTTATGTTGTCTAGCTTGTTAGCAATTTCTTCATTTTTTTACTGATATCTCGAAACATTTTTTTTTTTTGCCTTCTTTGTGTTGGTTTTCAACTTTCTCTTCAATCCCATTCATCTTATTTGCCATCCATATTCTGAATTCCATTTCTGACATTTTGACAATTTCATTAGGTTGGAGTCCATTGCTGTAGGTCCATTGTGATCCCTTGGTGATGCTGAACTAGCTTGTTGCCAGAGTTCTTCTGATGGTTTCTTCTCATCTGAAACCTCTTCTCTCAGCCCATGGCAGACAGGTTTGCAGCACACCTGTTCTTGTTTGCTGGGAACTCATCTACTTAGTGAGAAGGAAGAGTGTTCCCTAGATGGTGTTTTTGTGACCTGGCAGGGGAGGAGCAAATGCACTGAGAGCCTGTAATGCAGCTGATCTGTGTTGTCCCTTTCCCCTGTGATTATCACACTCCAAGGCCGTGCTGAATCATCTTTGTGCAGAGTGGTGGGCTGTTCCCCAGACCGTTGTTGGACGCTTAGGTTCAGGTAGGCAAGACCCTCTCCAGAGAGGCCGGTGTTGCAGGAAGTTGCTCTGCCTGGGTTTCCCTCTGAGATGGTAACAGCAGCAGCTGGGTGAGACTTCCCAGGCAGTGATCATGGGTGTCAGGACTGGAGGCATTTGCTTCAATGGGGTCCAGGTGTGATGGTGACTCAAGGCCACCAGGTCTATGGCACAGCATTGGACCATGGGGGCAATTCCTGTCACGCAGCTGGTGGCAGCCACAGGGGTGTGGACATGGCTCCAGGTAGTGGTGCTGTATCCTCAGGGGTGGGCAGTGGGTCCAATGGCAGCAGAGCAGCCTCAGAGGCAGACCTGTAGGGCCCAGCAGTGGTGTTCAACCTCAGGGGCAGAGCCATAGGGCCTGACAGCAGCAGGGAAGTCTAGGAGCTGGGACCATGGGCCCGGTGGAAGGTCTGCGAGAGGGCCTGGCAATGGTGCTGGAGCCTCAGAGGTGGTGCCAGGCAACTGCACAGCAACAACAGGCACAGAGCCGCAGTGCCATGTGGCAGCTTAGAGATTGCAGGGGCAAGGCTGTGGGACTGAGCCAGTGGGTTGCTGGAGCTCTCCTCCCCTGCTGAAGTCCCATAGAGTCAACCACCACAAGGTTTCTCACGTGATGTCTGTGGTGCCTGATCTGTTCAGATCTGTCATGAGAGGAGGGGTGCTCAGTTCCCTATCACAGGGCATTCGAGAGCATCCAGTCTCTTTGCTCCCTCCCCAGCCAGCTAGTGTGACTCAGAGGCAGCTGCAGCAAAGCCAAGCCCACACTCTGGACCCGAGAACTTAGAATGGCATTAGTAGCAGCAACCTGGGAATGGGAGCCCTCAGGTCCTTGCTGCACCCACTCTCTGGTGCAGTGTTGCTACACAGACTCCAAGCAGCCCCATGATCAGTCCAGAGGTCTGTGGTGGTGTTGGGGGCCCCCTCACAGTTCAGGCCACAGTACTCATGGTGGAGGGAGAGGAAGACGGGAGCATGGAGCCCCAAGGTTCTCTCCTCCTGTCCTTCCCCACATGTGGATGCCTCTCCTAGGTACCTTCTGATCTTGGTGAGTGGATGACCCCATCACCTTCTCCTTCACTCTGAAAGCCCCCCCTCCATCACTTCTCTGATGATTCACAATGCTCTTTCCAAGAAGGCCTATCCATAGGTGGGCATCCACCTGCCATTTTTGATCCTCTCCTTGAGAGCAGTGTGTGTGGGCTCTTCCTAGTCTGCCATTTTGCCTATTCTCCAAATATTTTCAAATATTACACACTTAGCTGATTCATCTGCCTAGTATTAATAGCTGTAAATCTATAGTTCATTTAGAATTGCTGCAATTTGCTGTTGAGCTCTAGGCTTTTAATTTGGGAGCAGGGGATAGGGGGTGGGTTGAGGGAGGTGGGGGAGGTGTGTACACTAAAAAGAGTGTTCTTTAGATCAGTGGTTTTTACCGTGGCTGCATAGCTCAAAAGTGCTGATGTCATAGGCCCCACCCCAGACCATTCAATCAGACTCTCTGGGGCATGGGGCCAGGCATCTGCATTTCATCAGTAGTGGTCAAAATCTCTCCCAGGTGATCCTAATTTGCAGCTGGGGTCAAAATCCACTGTCTTAGAGAAACAGACATTATACTGTAGTTTTCCAAGGCAAACCTAAAGGTCACCTTTGTATTTCTGACATAAAAACCATAAAGAAATGTCAGGAATAAAACAGATGTGGCAAAGGGTTAGAAAGGTGGTTTAATAGGTTGGTAATGTCCTTAACCATGGAAAGTTGAAAGTAATTAAAAATAAAATAACTTCCCAAGATTCATACAAAGTTTACTATCTTAATAACACTCATTTTCTTACTTTGAAGTTCAAATAAGAATGCAAGCCAGAACATTTTAGCAATTGAAAAATCTGATCCAAATTACATAAGTTATGTGTGTCTCTCTATAACCTTGGGCATGCCAACACAATGTTTTTGCACGTAGTAAGTTCTTAATAATAACTAATGTTTACTGAGTCCTTGCTATGTACTAAAGCCAAACAGAATGTATCCTGGATGCCACTTTATTTAATCCACACAACCACCTTGAAAACTGGGCACTATTAATCATCCTTATTGTACAGATAAGGAAATGGGCTCAGTGATTAAGTTACGTAAGTCACACTGCATGGGGGTGGGGTGGGCGAGGATCCTCGGCTCTGAGCTCCTCCGTGATATAGCTATTATTCAATAAAAAAGAGACTGAATGATGATTTAAATGGCTGGTTTCAAAAGATAGGAGCCCATTTGATTCAGTGACTGCCCTGCACAATGATTAACCAATTGTTATCTTGCCAATTTTGGAAGAAAGGAAGATGTGCCACACAGCCATAGTCAATTCTCAGTACCATTATCCATCAGACAATTTTAATGTTGTAATAAATATTAAGTTGAATGATGGGACCAAGAGGCAGAATAAGGGAATGAAAAGAGAAGATCTGTCCAAATTTGGATCTGAGTTATAGCCCTGTATGTTGCAGCTACTTCTGGTTAAACAAATCAATGCCCTAGGAATCAAAGACCATCTACATACAGCAAGGAAAGCCTTTAAGGTAGGCAGAGGTCCTCAAACTTTTTAAACAGGGGGCCAGTTCACTATCCCTCAGACCATTGGAGGGCTGGACTATAGTTTAAAAATAACTATGAACAAATTCCTATGCACACTGCACATATCTTATTTTGAAGTAAAAAAAGAAACGGGCAAAAACACCTGCTTGTGGCCTGCGGGACGCCTAAACATTGTAGGGAGAAAAAGCTCAGAAAACATAATTAAAGAAAATTATCTGTACGTTTGATTTGAAATTATATTCACTAAAATACTTTAAAATACCTAGATGTTTATCATGGTTAACTAAAATTAACATTCTGATCTTTCACAATATTTGTCTAAAATTTTATAAGAGAAGCTATATGAATATATATGGAAGATAATACTAGTTAATAGTTTGAGGCTGGCCCTAAATCCCAACCCTTAAAGAAGTATAATACACAGGGTCTGAAGTTGCTCCTCTGTCTCTAATAATCCAACTTTTTAATGTATTAAAAATAAATTAAAATCAATAAATGGAAAGTGGTGACATGAAGAAAGTCACAGGAGATATCAAAACTGTTCACGACTCTGCTGAGTCTTGACAACCTTGAAGCATCAACCCCACCATAGATGTAAGCAGTCAGACACAGATGTCAGACATATCTAATTATTTTCTTTTAATTTAGGTTCCCTGGACAATTCAGCTCTAAAATAACAGTTTCACAAATTGTGTTCTCCTATCTCCCATTGCCCCAGCCCTTTGTAATTTGCCAATGTAGTAAAATACTTACAAATGGAAACATACCTTTGTGGACTCTGGGAGCATCTGTGCATACTTTTCAATGTATACAATCTGACTTCCTTTCCTCACAAACTGTTAATATTTTAGAAAACCAAACTGATTCCAGAGAGCTTTTGAGAGTTACTGCACTGAATTACGGGGTGTCAGGTCGTCCTTTTTCAGTTTCATGTCTTATAAATTATCTGATATAATCTAAAGAAGTGGGAACTATCTTAGACCTCTGGGAACCACAAAATTTGTATTTTGTTTCTTTGTAATGCACATCCTAGATATATTACCCTCTGAACACACAAACACAGACTTATATCCAACTCTTGAGGAAAGACCTATCAAGTGCCTCTGTAGGTGTCTGATTCACCAGTATCCATTTATTTTTCTAATTTATAGAGGTTAGCTGAAACTGCAAATAGAAAGCACATTTATTACTGGTTGACAAGATCTTTATGAATTAAAAGATAGCGAAGGCAATTCTATGCTGATTTACATCACAAAAGGGAAGCTTCCTCACTTACCCTTAAACTAAGTTTTCTGTATTGACTGATTTTTATAGCCCCTGTTTATAACCTATATAATTTAAACTTCATAGAAGTAATCAGATGTTCTACTAAAATTATTTCACTCCTTTTGTTATTTCCTTTTAATGCAAATTGTTTTAACTAGCTCAATGAGTTTTTGTTTTTATTTTAATTTTTTTTTTTTGAGACAGAATCTTGCACTGTCACCCGGGCTAGAGTGCAGTGGCGTCATCATAGCTCACAGCAACCTCAAACTCCTGGGCTCAAGCGATCCTCCTGCCTCAGCCTCCCCAATAGCTGAGACTACAGGCCTGTGCCACCATGCCCAGCTAATTTTTCTATTTTTTGTAGAGATAAGGTCTAACTCGTGCTCAGGCTGGTCTTAAACTTGTGGGCTCAAGCAATCCTCCCACCTTGGCCTCCCAAAGTGTAGGGATTACAGCATGAGCCACCATGCCAGGCCTATTTTTTGAGACAAGGTCTTGCTCTGTCACCCAGGCTGGAGTGCAGTGGCACAATTATAGTTCACTACAGCCTCAAACTCCTGGGCTTAAGTGATCCTCCCACCTCCAAGTAGCCGACACTACAGGCATGTGCCACCACGTCCGATTAATTTTTAAATTTTTTTTGTAGAGACGGACTCTTGCTATGTAGTTCAGGTTGGTCTTAAACTCCTGGCCTCAAACAATCCTCCCACCTCGGCCTCCCAGTGCTAGGGTTAGAGGCGTGAGCCACCACCCCCAGAGTCTTAGTGAGTTTTTGTATGTTTGTTTTTTAAAGTTATAGGGATAATATATTAATTGAAAAAACATTAAATTTGGAGTCAGGAGTCCTACCTGTCACCAAGCAGCTATATCATTTCAGCTAAGCTGCAGCCTCTCTGGAGCATAATTACCTCAACAATAAAAGGCAGGCACTAGAGTAGAGGATTTCTAAGGTTCTTACTACCTATGAACAAATAACACAAGTATTTTCAATATGCAAGGCAAAAGGACCCTTCCTTTTCCTTCTCTCAGAAAAAGTCCAATGGGAATGAACTTCCGGGTCCGATGGGATAGTCTGCCCAATTAGCGTCTTGCTCAACTTTGGAATCCTAGCAGAACATACTAATGCACACCAGTTCTTGTTCTATCCCAATTTTCTGTGAAACAAAACCAATCATTTAGCTCATTAATACTGCCATTTTCTCAGCCAAGCAATACCCTTGTAGAAGCTTGAACAAGTCATTTAACCTCCCTGAGTTTTTGGTTTTTAGCTGCCCAGGGACATCAAGAACCTCAAGATACACAAATGAAGTTCACTGACATCCTTGGGACCTCCTGATCACCATGGTGCCAGATTACAGAATGCAAATAAAATTGTAAGAGCTGAAAAGTAACAAACATATGATTATCAGGGGAGAACAATACTGCCCTTACAGCACTCCCCACAATGACAGTCATCAAAAAGGGTCTGCAAACACAGAGGGTAAAGAAAAAGGAAAGAGTAGCCACACTTGTTCATTATCTTTTGTACTCCGGACCACTGTGTGTTTTACATGCTTTTCTCATTCCTAATTGCCATCCCAGGGGTTCCTGCTCTTTCTAGCAGAGCACAAAACATGAAAGCATGCTCCTCTCTCCTTTGCTACCTTCCCTCCCAATGCCCCAATTCCCATTTAATCCAAATTCCATTTTGCCACCAGGATTATTTTTCTAAAACACTTATCGTATCAATTCCACTGTCATTACCCATTCAATTTACCTTTGTGCAAACTGGGAAAAGGATCCCCTTCTGCAATGAAGATTTTAATTTATTAAATTCTTTCACCCCATGAAAGCCTGCTCAGGAAAGCTTTACCTGAACAAACAGAAGCCCACTCTGGCATCTTTTCACAACACCCACACACCAGGGCACACATGCCAGAAGTGTGTGCAGTCCCTTGTTCCACGCCTACTAGAGGAGGTGACTATGTCAGGTTCTAAACTGGGCAGGAGACGGGGATTAGGCATCTAAGAGTGGCAGGTGGGTAAGATGTCACCTTCAGGTACATCAGAAGGCAGATGAACTGGTGCAACAGACAAATGAATGAGTGCCATAAAGCGTATGCATGGAGGACATATGTGCATAGAGGGGTGAGCTGGTGGAGTTTATGCAGGAGGAGTTCCCCTCTGCAGACTCTCATGTTAGCTCATTGTCTAGGGTGTGAGTGGCACTCCCTCTGGTAGTGTGTCTGTCCTTCCAAAGGACACAATCTAAGCATTTTACATGGCCTCCTCATTTAAAATGTCACACTCCAGCTTCCTTTGTGAAATTTCTCATTGCTCAAAGAAAAAAAAAAATCAAGTCCCTTAGCAAAATCTTATTTGATATCCTTCAGAATCTGGCTCCATGCCTATTTCTTCTTCCCAACATACTCCATAAGGTTTCCAAGTACTATACTGTGCATGAGTCTTCCAATACGCCATGCATTTTCACTCCTTCATGCCTTTGATTCAGCTGTTCTTTTGCTTGGAATGTCCTTTTCTAATATTTAAAAATCCAATTCATCCTTCTTGAATTGTCACTTTTCTTGTGAAGTTTTTTCTAACCTTCTTCCAGCAGAATTAGTCCCCTTATCACTTCAATTATTCACTCAAGAAATAGTTATTCAATATCTCAGTCTGTTAGTATATTTATCCTATTACAGTATTTCAGTTTATGTGTCTGAGAGTTCCTTAAAGACGCGTTTATTTATATTCCTAGAGATTGACACAGTGCCTAACATATATTAGGTGCTGAATAAAGGAACACACCTTTATATCCCTGTACTCAATCCAGTTAGTGAAATACAGAATCATCTTTATTAGCTCATGTGTTCTCAAAGGGGCAACGGTGGCCCTCAGGGGGGCAAAAATGGGTTCTTGAGACATGTTATGGGCTGAACTGTATCCTCCCAAATCCATATGTTGAAGCCCTAAACCTCAGGACCTCAGAATGTGACTGTATTTAAAGATACAGCCTTTAAAGAAGGAATTAAGATTAAATGAGGTCGTATGGGTAGGCCCTAATCCAATGTGAACAGTGTCCTTGTGAGAAGAGGAAATATGGACACAAAGAAAGACACCAGGTGTGAATAGACAGAGGAAAAAAAATCACGTGAAGACACAACCAGGAGAGAGAGAGCTCTCAGAAGAAACCAAACATGATGACACCTTGATCTTGAACTTCTCACCTCCAGAACTGTGAGAAATTAAATTTCTGTTGTTTAAGCCACCCAGTCTATGATATTTTCTTATGGCTGCCTTAGCAAACTAATGCAGGGGGCAAAACACTTTAGATGTTACAATGATTTGTGGCCATCCAAAGTTCAACCTGTCTGACAAAATTGTATTCCTCAATATTTATCTCATTAGAGTGAAATTAAGAGATTTTGAGTTAATAAACACAATTAACATAATTTTTCTCCTGAAAGGGCGATAATGAAAAAAAAAACATTGAGATACACTAAAATAGCTAATGCAGAGATGTATCTATCTTCTACCGCAATTTTTTTTTTTTTTTTTTTTGAGACAGAGTCTCACTCTGTTGCCTGGCTAGAGTGCCGTGGCATCAGCCTAGCTCACAGCAACCTCAAACTCCTTGGCTCAAGCAATCCTTCTGCCTCAGCCTCCAGAGTAGCTGGGACCACAGGCATGGGCCACCATGCCCGGCTAATTTTTTTTTTCTGTATATTTTTAGTTGTCCAATTAATATCTATTTTTTAGTAGAGATGGGGTCTCGCTCTTGCTCAGGCTGGTTTCAAACTTCTGACCTTGAGCAATTGGCTCGCCTCAGCCTCCCAGAGTGCTAGGATTACAGGCCTGAGCCACCTTGCCCGGCCTATTGCAATTTTTGAGTTTGGATTGATACACACACTAGACAACAGTCACTGCCTAGAATCTATATACACACCTATCCCTTACACCTTCCTTCTCATTACAACAGTGGCAGCATCCCTCCCTGTGGTGTGCTCTGAAACCCACCTGCCTTCTCAGGAGCTTGTCAGTTTTAGTTTCTTTATGGGATCATCTGCAATAGCACTTACCTATTTCTCAAGTTTTTCTCACCTCAGAAACAAAAAATCTCCACAAATCCCACTTAGCCTTCCACATCTGCCCTCCTGTTCCCGGCCCACATTCCTGAGATATTGTCTTGCTTCTCCATTTCCTCCCCGTCTGAGAGCACGCGAATGTGGCCTTTACACAGCCGTCCTATGCAGAAGGCTCTCGATCGCCTCCACTCAGCCAAATCCAAGGGGTCTCACCTCACACCTGCTTGGCAGACGTGTCCACTTACCCCTCCTTCCTGAAAGACTCTCTCCCTGGACTTTCCCCCGCCCACACACACACGTTTTCCCCAGCCACGCAGGCCACTCCATCTCTACCTATCCTCCCCCACTGGCTATTACTGCTGGAATTCAAGGCTCCATCCCAGGCCTCTCCGTTCTTCCTGCTTTACACTCTGTACAAGTGATTTCATTCATGACTTCAATTCTCACATTTAACCCTCCTTCAGGGCTGCCTGTTTTCCCGAATGCACCTCTATCCACCCATTTGTACGGTCTTGACTCTGCCCTCTACCCATTGCTCTGAGGGTAAACACTCAGCAATCTCAATCTTATGTGGTGGGTACAATGCCCACCATAACCTATACCTATGGAACTCTCAAGATTCCTGCCCCCACCCCCATGCCTGGAAGCCTTTCTCAACACCTGCTGGCAGAAGCCACTCAGCCTCTCTACCTCCCTCCCGCTACTTCTGACCCTCCAGAGGGGCACCCCTATGGCCGAGTCCCATGGTCACTGTCCAACACATTTTCAGACAGGCTGCAAGTAAGTAGTTTATTCACTTCTCAGTATCAGTACAATCATTCTCTTCCTTTCATAAAATAGAGCTTTGCTGCATATCGAGACTGAAACACTTGAAAAACATATTCCAACTCTACAGTTGATATGGACTAATTATATACTTCAGCTTGTATACTGAAGAAAAATAAATGTTTTGATCCAGAAGAGAATTATGCAGCATAACTTATCTGTATGTTGGTAATGCTGGTTAGTTCAACCTTCTGAATTCATTTTCTTTTGAGTAATTTTCATGAGCTACTGTTATTTAAAGGAGAAAGTACATTCACATTGTGTGTTGCTTACAAAAATAAGTTTTCTAACATAACAAGGACAAAAATAAAAAAACAAAAACCCATCACCCTACTTCTATTTCTGCACACTTCCCTAGTGGAGCCTTCTTACAAAGAGTTGACCAGTTTCCTTTACATGTTTCAAGGCACATGGTAATTATATTAAGCTTGATTCTAAAAAAAAAAATCATCAAAACAAGGAAATAAAATATTCAACATTGGACATAAAAATTCACTGGATCTAAAATTTAAATCTCTTTACAAAATGAAGTGTCTAGATATGAAGCCCTACTAGTAAACCAGAGTACTTAAACCACATTTCTGACCTGAGTCCCTCCTTCCAGGTAAGTGACTTAAAAGAACAGGATCCAAACTGGTTTATCTTTGCATCCCTAACACATAGCAAGATTCTCAGTAAAAAACGGGTGTTAATGTTATTGAACTGAATGAATGAACCCTTGATTTCAAGGAGCGCCTAGTCTAGTGGGGGCAAAACAGTAATTAAGGGATACTTCGATCTATGTCCATTGGCAAGTGAACACAAAGAGTGACAAATTCATTACTTGAAAAACCGAAGATGAGGAGCCCTTTGAACCAGGCCTGTGTAACAAGTTGGGTTTTGTCACCTAGCATCCACGCCCCACATTCCTGATAACAGAACAAACTTTTTTCTAAGGGAACCGCCCCTCTCCACTCAGTACAGGAGGGCCTTTGATCAGTGCCAGCGGAGCACCGAGTTTCCAATTACACAGTTTTATTCTGAAATTACACCGTAGCCAGAGTTTATTCGGAGATGCTTGCTGGAGGGATGAGTGGAACCTGGAGCTATGTCAGAACAAAGAGCCCTGAGGCTGCCACAAGGAAACACACTGAGTCCTGATGAGCACGGTGGCTCCTGGTTTTCCATCACAGCTAGATCTACCATGAGCCAATGGCAGCTCCATTTTTCCCTCAAACCAGTTTGTGCCTGGTGTTCTGTTTTCCTAATGGAAAGGGTCCTAACACAGACTTGGCAGAGGTGTAAGAGTTTGCCAAGAGGACAACTGTGCAAAAACAGGTGTAAAGGCTGGGGTGTCTGAAGCATTACTCCAACCCAGCGACAAGGGCTATGGGGCCAAAGTAGGCACTCCCGAGGCTTCTTGGCTGCCTTCGGCAGTGCCTCTGGCCTCCCACACAAGATTCATCCCTGTCACCAATTCCTGCCTCCCCCTACCCCGAAACCTGCTCAAAGGCACAAGAGCACACACGGCAGTGGTGGACTCTTCAATGCTTGCCAAGTACTCCACGGACTTCCACACATCTTGATGCCTTTGCTTAAACCACCTAAAATTCTCTTTTAGGCCTTCACCAATTAAAGTCGTGCTCGCTTGTCAGAGCCCTGTTTAAATGTCCCAGCCTTTGAGAGGAGGGAAGATCCTCTCCATCAGAGTGAATCATTCCTTTGTTCTCACAGCACTTTGTTTAATATCTTAAAGCATTTACTAAGCTCATTATTCAGCTTTTCTTACTGACAAATGGATAATATTGGCCTTGAATTTGTTCTGTAAGCCTGTTCTATTTAAAGCACTATTTTATATATTCAAACACCAGCAAGATGGGAGTCTTTTTCTTTTTCTCTTCTTAAAGAGGTAGGTTTTTTAAAAAAAATTTTTTTTTTCTTTGAACAGTAATGATGCATATTTTTGGTTGTACCTTAACCATTAATTATAGTCATTTCCAAAAATTAAACCTAAATCACCATTCAGCTTTTCTGAGGGCTGCACATGGGGAATTCATTGTTTTGACCAGTTATTGGGCTTTCACTTTCTCTGTTCTGCAAATAGAAAAAAATAATTTTATGTCACGAATGCTTTTAAATTATGTGCGGTTTTCTCATTCCATGTTGTTATTCAACAAAGGCTGACATCCTAAAAGTTCATGGGATCTAAATCTCATGGATGCTTTCTTTTCTTTCTGTTCTTATAAAAATCAATGTATATTTTTTTAATGCTTTCCACACTTCAGTGAACAATTCTGAGATTCAAACTGATGTAAAATGTGAACTGAATGAGCTGTATTACAGTAACATTAATATTATACATAGCACCTCATTTCATTATCTATACATTTTATCTAGAGTCACATAAAAATCTTAATCAATAAATTACTGGGAAACTTCACTGGAGCTTTTTAGGTCATATCTAGAGACACAATTTTCATTTCAAGCTTGCTTCTTGTGGAATAAAATAAAGCATTCAAAATGCTATTTTCCTAGACTTCCAAAGCAATTAATTCAAGAGTTCTTATCTGCAGAAAAATGCCAGGGGCGTAGGAAAGGCAGCAGCCTCAGCCGAGAAGCTAGCCCATCTCCACTCAAGTTTTCTCCTTTCCAGGGCATGTGGAGGTTCTATATGGCCATCCAACATGCAATGTGAAGATCTTGACTCCTCTGTGAGCTAAGTTGACCAGGATGCTCCCCTAGACCCCCAAATCATTCAGTCCTCTATAAATTCTGTATGTTAGTTGCCCTCTCCAGAAATGAAGGTTGCAGAAATGTTGTACACAATGTTTTTCCTCCTTCCTATATAGCTGGAGTATGATGTGCGAGGGCTGAAAAAGGATCAGCAAACAACTCCTTTGGGAACATTTCTTCATGATACAGTCATCCACACTAAAAACAGAATAAAAACAAAAAAACACCCAGGACGCCTGACAGTCGGGAGGCGGCAGGGGAGCCGGAGACAAGCAGGGAGCAGGCGCCGAGGCACTGCCAACCCAGAGAGCCTTCCCTGGAAGGGCAGGTGGCAGCTACTGTAACCAGGAAGATGGTGCAGCCACAGCCTCACTGCTGGGAAAAGGAGAGAGGTGAGGGAGGAGAGGCCTGGCCAACCTTTTCAGCTCTGACCTCCTTTATCTCAGCTGGGGAAAGTTCCCACAAGGGGCTCCACAGAGAGAAATTCACAGCTCATTAATGGCCAGCAGTTCACCAGACAACAAAGGCCAAGATGCAGGGCTATTAGTCCCTTAGCTATAATTTCACTCTATTTGGGGGCATTAGGCAGGAGATGGGAGGAGACAGGTCTGAACAATGTGCCCAGAAGTGCTATTACTCAGCAAAAGGGCAGTAAGCCCTACATAAATAGACGTGTCAGGCTCAATGGTAATGGTATAGAGCGTTCAATTCACCTCTGTATTTTTAAAACAATAAATGCTACATTCATCAAGTTCTTACTCTGACACAGTGCTAAATGCTTTTAACATGTTATATCTCACTGAATCCTGACATCAGCCCTATGAGGTAGGTATCACAATTCCCATTTTGTGGATGAAAGAGGCCTATCACCATCATGTTACAGAAGAAGAAACTGAGGTTCAGAGTGATTAAATGCCTTACCAGACATCACCTAGGCTAGGCTTTGAAACTTAGGCTTCTGCCTCCAATTCCAATGCACTTTCTATCAAGGTACATGTCCTCCCCATTAACAGTGAAAGAACATTATATGGACCATTCTGAAATGGCAAGAATATGCATGACAAAGTATATCGATTGTTCAGTTTTTAAAAAAAAGAAGTTTATTTAAAATACATTCGGTTAAACCTCCCATTAACATTGGGAAGTCTATGGGAGGGGAAAAACAACCTCTCTCCATTTTTGAGAAGTCAGCATATTATATATTAACACATACTCATGCACACTTCAACTATGGTTTTTGTCAAAATGTTCTTTGAACAAAAAAGCAAAAAGACATTCATTTAAAAACATGAGCAAATTTAAAATGTAAAGTTTTATTTGGTCTAAAATTTGGGTTCTTTTGGTTTTATAAAGATTGTTACATTAATTCAGTAAGACTTTGAAAATCGCCCGACTGCCTCATTTCCATTCTCAATCACCCTGCCAGGATTTCTTCCACTCAAGTCCAGAATCAGTGATTTTAGGTATTAAACACAATTGCAAACCTCTCTGAGAGACATTCACAGTGGCAAAGAAAAATGTGTTCTTGCTTCTTGCCCCATGAGAATAGAAGCTTTTATGCTGTGAAATAGCACGTTTGCCAAATGACCTTAAGTTAGTCTTCACAAAACATTAACCAAAAAAAAACGCCACGAACCAAAAGCCAAAATACCTCACTTCGTGTCAGGCTCCTTATACCCAATTGCCAAAATAAATGCTACAATAAAACTTGCTGATTCTCTCTCCACAGTGCTCTCCATTCCCTTTGCAAAACATTCTGGCTGAAGGACACTGAACACCCAGAACTCACAGGCTACTTTCTGGTACCCAAACACAATGGCTTCCACCAGCTGAGTTTAATACATTCCAAGAGTCAGTCTGTTTCTTCCTAAACCTGTTTACATCAGCAGTGCTTGCCAACGTTATTTAATTAACTATTATATAAATTGAAGAAATATGAATACGGAAACAAAATTATTCATTGGAAATTTAACTTGAATGATTTGGAAAAGCTCCATAAAGATAAATTACTAAAATAAATTGCTATTGAATGAAATGTTGTCAAGACATGATAAATTTGGGGCAGGGGGTCTGATAAAAATTTAAATAGATTCTGTCCTCTGATTTCACATGTATCTAAGGTCTCCCTTTATTTTAAAGAACTAAAACTAGGAATGATGAACTCTACATTGTGGACGTGGTTCATACAAGAAAGGTAAGGCAGAACTTCCTTCAACTGATCACACTGAAAAAGCTTTGGGTATACATCAAATAGTTGGTGCATCAAAGTGTACTTACTGTTTTAACTTAAAATTTACTATAAAAAGTACGTGTTAGCTGGCTGTGGTGGCACACACCTGTAGTCCCAGCTACCTGGGAGGCTGAGAAGGGAGGATTGCTTGAGCCCAGGAGTTTGAGGCTGCGGTGCACTATGACTGCACTTATGAATAGCCACTGTACTCTAGCCTGGGCAACATAGCAAGATCCCCCCATCACTAAAATATTTTTTTAAAAATTGAAAAAAAATACATGTAATTTTTATGATCCTTTCAGTAAGACTCTTGATCCACTCACTAGATCAATTATGTTAAAATAAGAGATTTTCTACTGCAGTTCTTACTGTGAGCAAATTTTTAGTGCTATCCTAGTTCACCTTCTAGGGCAACCCTTATTTCAACACTTACCCTATTCATCACTTGACAAAATATTTTTTCAATGCTTTACCGACAAATATTGCCTAAATTGGTATCTCGCTTAACCTGTTTATTATTAATACAACACTCCACCAAACGTAAAAATATCATGGCTAAAAAGAAGGGTAATGCATTGACAATGCTCTCCTCAAACTAGACATGCCACTGAGTATACAACGGATTGTACACCTGACCCTGCATACTTCCAGCTAACTTCCCGTGTACGTTAGTTCCACAGGCAGGACAACTTTCTCTCAAGTTCAGGCATTTCTTCCACAGCCCAGTTTTCATAACACAAATTGTATATAATTGGGACTGAATAACAAAGGGAATACAATTTACATTATGAGGAATGGCACTGATCTATCATGATCAGGTCAGGGTCAGGAACCAGCAAGCACCAAGCACACGAGACAAAGTGATTATACAATCTACTGTTTATGCTCGGGCTTTCTTTCCATTTTATTCCAATTTGTTTATCCTAACGATGATATAGAAATAACTGAATTTTGGTCTGGTCTTTCACATACCCAGCTTTATGAAGGTAACTAAGCTCCAGCTCCCCATACAAAAGGGGCTGTCAGAGTGTCATTTCCCACCTGCTGACTTACAGAGTACAACACGTTTTTATTATTTCAACTGACCTTCAGAAAACTATCAGGTAGGCATGGTATACATCATAATCTCCACTTTACAGATGAGGTAGCTAAGCCTTAAGTAACTTTCCTAAAGTTATGCAGCCTGTCAGTGGTGCAGCCAGATCTAGAACCAAAGCCTTGAAATCCTCTTTTCACTACATGACCATTCTTCCTTCTCAAATACATGAAATCGTGCCATATTTTAACCATTTAACTCTAAGTTTTAAAACTCTTGGATTTTTTTTCCCCTCTTTATAGATAAGGTCTCTGTCACCCAGGCTGGCGTGCAGTGGCTAAGTAATAGCTCACTGCAGTCTCAAACTCCTGGGCTCAAGCCATCCTCCTGCCTCAGCCTCTCATGTAGCTGGGACTATGAGCACGTGCCATCACATCCCACTAATATTATTATCATTATTATTTTTTTTTTTTAGAGATGGAGTCTTGTTATGTTACTCAAGTTGGTCTCGAACTCCTGGCCTCAAGTGAGTCTCCCACCTCAGCCTTTCCAGTTGCTGGGATTGCAGGCGTGCCACAGTACCCAGCTTCAGGATTTTTAGTAGTAAATAACCAACACCTCCTGAAGGCTCACTGTGTGGCAGGCACTGTGCTAAACACTGACCATGTATGATAGCACCTAATCCTTATTACAGCCCTTTGACAAAGTTATACCAAATTTCATACAACTAAGCAAGTAGGGGAGCTGAGACTTGAACCCGGGCAGCTGGACTCCAATGACAAGTTCTCAACTGCTACACTCTTCTCTTCTGAACATTTTTGCAGTCTGATTCAAGAGAGCTGAGGCTGAACCTGAGATTCCGCATTTCTAAAAACTTTCAAGTAATGCTGATGTTGCTCCATGGACCAAACCTTGAGTGGTAAAGCTCTAAAACACATGCTGTTTTTCTCTCACAAACCTTGTCATTAGCAAATGACTTTCTTGGTTTAGGTATTTTACTGGTTTTATGTCAGAATGAGTCAAGGGCCCTTAACGTCACTGATGGCTGGAAATCCGATGGCCTCCAGCATTTAGCGGTGAAGAGGAGGCTAGAAGTAGGAATTTGTTTTGCTCAAAATTTTATCTGCAAATATTATTTGAATAAATTAATTTTGCTTGTGAAGTTGTGCAAGTTCTTCAGGATCAGAAGCTCTAGAAACTTTGATACTCTCTGCATTTGTCATAAAAAATTCTCTTGATAGAAAGCTTTGATACTTTGCCTTTTTTGAGCCATTTCATAACTATTTCCTTAAGATATTGAAGAAACTCAAGCTTTGGAGTCAAAAAAGATCAGGAACTGGCATTCCAATTCTAACTACATAGTAGTTGAGTGACCTCAGGGAAACTGATGCTCAAAGAGGTTATGTTATTAATACTTTGTTATCAAACTGGGCTAAGGCTACCTAATTCCTTAAACCTGTCCTGAAAACTAAGTGAAATAACATATCTAAACCACCTAACACAGTGTCTGCCACACAGTAGGTTCACTATAACTATTATTTTAGTATAACCCTTCCCTTAGTATTTAGAAAAATTATTTCCTACAATGCCAGTCTGTCTTAAGTGGCAAAAGTAAATAACAAAATATTTTTGCCAACACCTGGGCTTTAAAGGAAAAACAGTGTTAAAGTAATAACAGATAACATTTGCTCCATTAGGGCACTAGGTACTCTTGGGGGAGGGGCCTTTCTAGTACCATCCTCTTTTATAAGTAAAGAAACAGACTCAAAGATTACATAACCAGCCCAAGGTCCCAATACTGCCTATCTCCATGGTTTACTCCCTTAACAACTGACTACACCTGCCTCCCAGCACACCATGGGGAGAGGGGTGCTTGGTGATGCAGAGGAAAGCAAAGGCAACCCCAAGGAGAGAGTGAAAATCTGACTCAGCATTCCTTGAATCATCTCATCTCACTCTCTGCAACATTTCCTTCCAAGGCTTTTCTCAAGAAAAACTTTACACAGAAAAATCAGGGTTTTAGTTTTTCTTATTGAGGCTGTTTATTTTGCCAATTTAAACATAAGTTCACTAAAGGTACAAACCATGTCTCTTAAGGACTTTTGTGTGTGTTAAACATAGAGTCTTGAATCCAGGGGTGCTCAAATACTTGATTTAATATATTATTTCCTCTGGAGTTTGGCTCATTGTTAACTCTAGCACAGATCCCATAAATAAAATGAAGTCAATTCTGATGTCAACAAATACCAGAGGAAACTGACTCTAATTTGGAACATACGTGAGGAAAATGAATGCTGTAGAAATTTAGCATGCTAAATAATAAATACAGCAAACAAAAGAAACTAAAAACACACAAAAATAAATACATACATAAATGAAATGAAAAAGAAACTAAAAACATCCAACTAGTAGCTGCTATATTTCTTTCAAACTCATATTCTATTCAACTAAAGGGGTGCCACGGTTTAGGAACTATTATTGTACTACTATCCTTCAGAGAAGGAAGTTCTGGGGTCAATCATGACATCTCAAATTACCCAATCATTATCCCTGTTCAGTAATTCAGATGACACCATCTAAGACACTGTTAATTACATACATGATGATGACAGATGTGCTCCTGAAAACTGATTGCAGATCTAAAGAGGGAGTACTGAGAGATTCATAAAAGAATATTTGTCAATGCAAGAAATTAAGTGGAAACTTCACTAAATTTCATTCACAACGACAAGTTCATAAACAGTGTTATTACTAACAGAGAAAAATATTCATATATTTCTTGATCCCCTGTCCAAAAGAAATATATTAAAACATAGTATGATTTTATTGTTACAGAAATTTTTCCTGAAAGAGATCTGAAGTATTTAATATGTCAAGCATTAAACCTCAAACTAGGGTTTGGGCCAATTTAGTGTGTTATAATTATAGCTGTATGGTTAACCACAATTACCATACTTCAGGGCATGGAATCATGCTACTCTCATGAGGAAAGACTCCTCGTCTTGAAAAACAAACTCAACAAAGCACACACACAAAAAATCTTGCAAAGGCATCTTTCAAACCTTTGTAAAGTGGTTCACGTTTGCTCTGGAGTCACACTTTCCTTCACATCTTTCTGACAAGAAATGGACGTGCACCTCAAGTTTATCACTCTCTAATCCTTAATATGTTAAAAATTCTCCTCTGTGCCATGACCTGTTTAGATACTTTCAATGGTAACTCTGTAAAGGAGAGAGACATGAATATTCCCAGAAAACTGCGGTCTTGTGAAGACGCTGATAAAATGATAAGACCCTAATGCTCAGAAACAAAGTCCTACCCACCAGGTGTCTTTGAACGGTTTCCATCTCATAAAAACTAAAACTTTAAGTGCTATTCTTCTGTTTCAGTGCTCCCTCTTTTGACCCCCTTTCTAGATCTACAAAATGAAACACCAACAGGAACACCTGAGAAATAAAACCTAACTCCGTCATCACAATCACTGCTGGCAGAGACCAATTCAGTTTTCAGGGAAATAATCCATGCGCCAAACTCTAAATATTTCACCTTAAATTGCAAAGCTTTTCAAATACAAGTTTGAAAATGACTCACCATCCAGGGAAGCAAGGATAGCATGAATCATCCTAGAACTTTTATAAGATTCAATTTCAGAGAATTTACTGACACATTGCCTAGTGTTAAGAATTTTAAAACATCATGAAATGAAAACTCTTAGGCTAACAAAATGCCATGCCAACTTCTGTCACCCTGAAACAAGAACACCCAAAGCCACATACAGTTTCCAGTTGGGTTTCAAAACCATATGTGAAACAGCTGATTAACTGAATCAGCATGTTTGAAGGAAGAGAATGAGTTAGAATGAAGTGGTATTCTTCTTTCCCCTGACTAGACAGTTTTGTAGGTAAACACTTAAACTCCGAATAACAAATAAGTTTCTCATCCAACTTCTTTATACATTTTGCAAAAGTTTTGAAAACCATCGAGTACACAAATATGATATTGTTAGTTATAATCCAGTATACATTTACTAGTGCCAATCATTTCATTGTTATTCTCAAATAATTTTAACTTCTTTATATTTCTCATCTTGATATCTAAAAGGATACACTAAATTTTGACAAATTTTTTAAAATTAAAATAAAGCAGGCCGGGCGTGGTGGCTCACGCCTGTAATCCTAGCACTCTGGGAGGCCGAGACGGGAGGATCGCTCAAGGTCAGGAGTTCGAGACCAGCCTGAGCAAGAGCAAAGCGAGACCCCGTCTCTACTATAAATAGAAAGAAATTAATTGGCCAACTAAAAATATATAGAAAAAAATTAGCCAGGCATGGTGGTGCATGCCTGTAGTCCCAGCTGCTCGGGAGGCTGACGGAGAAGGATCGCTTGAACCCAGGAGTTTGAGGTTGCTGTGAGCTAGGCTGACGCCACGGCACTCTAGCCCGGGCAACAGAGTGAAACTCTGTCTCAAAAAAATAAAATAAATAAAATAAAATAAAGCAGCAAAACTTTCACAGATTCCTGTGAAAAGCAAACAGGAAAAGAATAGGAAGAATAAACAGTATATGAAATTTCTCACTATAGCACACTGACTTATCTTCAATGAGATATGTCTTGAGCACAGGCCAGGGTATACTTCATGGATACTGCAAAGCCTTTTGTGAAAAAGTCCATTTCTCCTACGCAGTGTGTTTTATGAATGACTTTCCCACATGCTCCTGGCCTGCCACACATAGTGTCACCACTGGGGACCTCAACCTTGTAGACGCCTTTGCTGGTATTGTCTCCTGGGTCCTGGAGACCCGTGGGTTTGCAGGAGGAGCCTCTGTTCTTACTGGGCGAGGCCTAGTACATATTTATTTCCTCTTCAGCCCCACTCAGCTAGGGAGAACAAGGTTAAAACATAGCTAATTTCTTTAGTAGAAGCCCAAATTCTAAGAAATAAGGCATCACAATATAACAATTACAGAAGATAAACAAGTCATCCTTCTATTTAGTTTTAGACTTTCTTTTGAGTTACTCTAACAAATTTTTGTTAAATAAAATATGTTTATTGTTTGTACAAAGGGAAAATTGGATTCTACAGTCCCCTCTTTGACTAATTACCAGAGTCCTTCATTCTATTACATACAATAGCTCATTAAAGCTTTATTTTTCTGTCATATTGAAATACAGACCAACATCCACCTTTATAGACTGTATTAAGCTAAGCTGTAATTAAGCAGAGAAATTTTAGAAACATAATTTTCTTATAATATTTGCCAAAATGTAAAAAAACAAACCGTGTCACTTGGACAGAAAATGGGCAAAGAAAATTAATTTTATATAAACTTTGAAATTATACATTTAAAAAGACAGATTGCAAAGACAATAATGACCAAATAGACTGGTGATATAGTTTGGATATCTGTTGCCTCCAAGTCTCAGGGTGAAATTTGATCTCCAATGTTAGAGGTGGGGCCAAATGGGAGGCATTTGAAACATGCAGTGGATCCCTCACGAATGGCTTGGTGCCCTCCCTGCAGTCATGAGTTCTCGCTCTACTTGTTCACATCAGAGCTGGCTGTCTAAAAAAAACATGGTAAAGCCCTCCTCTCCGTCTTGCTCCTTCTCTCACATGCCTGGCTCCTCCTTCGCCTTCAGTCATAAGTAAAAGCTTCCTGAGGCCCTCCCCAGAAGCAGATGCTGGTGCCATGCTTCCTGTACAGCCTACACAACCGTGACTCAAATAAAACTCTTTTCTTTATAAATCACCCAGCCTCAGGTATTCCTTTATAGCAATGCAAAACAGACTACTGGAACGTACTCTTGGCTTAAAATGGCATTAGCTTTGGCACTGCAGAGCCACTGCACCCTGAATGAGCCAGTTTCTGCCTCTCCTGGCAATAGCCAACCACTTCATTGTTAATGATACAGGGTGCATTCACTCTGGAAGAAGAACCAGAACAGGTGCTGACTTTTTTCCTGCAATCTCATGAAAAGAAGAGGTCCTTTCAGAGTCTCCAACAGAAACACTTTAACATTAACTACAAAATTCCCCTTCTCCTTCTGTAGATTCTCATTTCAACTGCAAATATACGTTTTATAAGATCACGATTTAACTCTGCATCCCCCTGTAAGTTATCACATGACCATGGTATGTTGTGGCTAACCACTGCAGAGTCACCTGATTCATGCCATCAAGTTAATGATAGCGTCTCACAGGCACTCGACCAACAGTCTGGATGGATGCTCTTTTCACACACCTTGTTTGCACTGTATCATGTAGCACTGGAGTCACTTCAGATATGGTCATTTTGCTTCTCCCGACTGCTTGCTAGCTTCTTAAAGATGGACATCATATCTTAAGTTCTTTGCTAGGTATAATATTACTGAACATGTGACATGTCCACAATAAATGCTTGACTAATTTTTTGGCAAAATTATTCTCACATTTAAATAACTGAGACCTGAAAAATCCAAAAGCAGTTACAATTCTTCAAACTTTCCACTTAGATACCTAAATTCACAAAACTTACTACATGCCTTAGACTTACTTTAGCTATCAGTGTGCATTTCATTTGCCAAATACCAACTTTATTTATATTTCACTTATTGTAGAAAAAAATGATCTTTACTGATCACATACAATGGGCCAGGCACTGCACTTAGCTAAGAGATTTGCAGAGGCTACACCTCACTTAGTCTTCACAACTACCATATAAGAGTAGGTAGGACTTTTATTCCCATTTCAAACATGGAGGAACCAAGGCACAGTGAGATTAACTATCCTGCTCAACAACCCACAGCTAGAGTGTGACAAACTCAGGAATCACAGACATGTAGTTTAGTTGCAGAGCCCAAGAGCTCACTTTCTATGTCCTTAGAAAAACTATTACTTATCACTGGTTGATAATACTCTATAACCTAGAAGCTATTAATACTTTCACACATTTTATTACATTTGATCTGAATATCTAACCTCTGAAGAATAGAAGTTATAAATGAAGACCAGGCAGAGATAAAAATTTCATGTACATGGCCCTAATGAAAGTATGAGATGTAGTACCTAATTTCTCTATTTTAAAATCCAATGTGCTAATGCTTCCCATAGGTTTCCCTGGATATGAACTAGATGGTAGCTAGTTATAGCTAGAAAAGGTTTTGGGGTTCAATAACTTTATTTTACAATACATTTTGTTATGAAGTAGGATTTTAAGCAACATGGAAAATACAGATGGTCACGTTTTATGAATAGTTTAATTTTCCAAAGCCCATTTGAAAGCCTATATGAATTTTCTTATGGGGAGAAAAAAGTTTAACTGGAGATAAATTTCCAAACTCTTGCCCCCTTCCCAAGCCTATTGAACTCCTAGCGTAACTAACATATATTGCTAATCCTTTATTTGGGGCAGCTCCTGGTCAACTTTCCTTGTTATTTTACCATTGAGCCTGATACAGAGTAGGCACTTCCATCAACATTTACTTTCCTTTGCAGTCATTTAACTTTCACCAGTATAAGCTTTTGTATCAAGCTTCTGTGATGGACTGTACTACTTACTTTCCCCTGTTCTTCACCCCTCCCTGTAACCATGTCCTTTGCATATATTTCAACATCCTCTGACACGAAAGTTTCATCGTTTGTCTCACTTTGACCAACAGAATGAGGCAGAAGTTAACAACGTGTAAGTTTTGGGCCTAGGCTGCAAGAGGCCACGAGTGTTTCCACTCGCTCCCTGGTGCTTCTGCCATCACCGTGAGGTCTGAGCCAGCCTGCCGGTGGATGGAGGATGAGAGACATGCGGAGGAAATCTGCCCCAGCTAAGCTGTCCCAGCCAATTCCACCCTACACCCTGCTATCTTACAGCTCAGCTGAGAACACCAGAGCTGCTGCAGCTAACACTTAAAGGGTAAGAAATAAATGCTTATTTCTGAACGCCACTGAGTTTTGGAATGTTTTATGATGCAGCAAAAAATAATCAATACATTTTTGGAATTGCAGTTATATGCTAGGCAATTTAAAAAATTACCTTATTTGATCCTGACAATTTCAGGAAGCTAGTTATTATTAGTCCTACCTTCTAACTCTACTAGTCCATACACATGTTTATGTATATTTTAAAATTATTTGCACAGGCCCTACCTCAGACCTATGAATAAGAATCTCCTGGGAAATGAGGTCTATAAACCTGTATTTTAAAACTTGACAGGTGATTTTGAGGTGTAGTCATGGTCAAGAATCCTGGTTAGTACATTTACAGTAATATACTAAAAGATGAAGGGCTAGCCTATTCATAATCCAGATTTTGACTCACTTTCTACTTTTAGACAGAGCTTCAAAGTCCATGGGAGACTGCATCTTAAGCCATGCCAAATTCACAGTAAGAATGCCAAGAATTAGCCTACTCCCTTTTAAGAAAACAGGTTCCAAATACTCTTCCCCACCTCCCAACTCCCCACCATCAGTTCCAAGTGCTTTTCCAGATATGGTTTCCAGGACATCTGGAGATGCTAATGAAAATCACCATAATTATCAGTCAAGCACTATGTGTTAGGAAGTGCTTTATTATAAATCTTACTTCATTTACATTTTAAAAACAGAACAGAAAAAGAACAATGTTAATAAGTACTTTGAGGAAGGTAACACCATTGATAAATGGTGAACCCAGGAATCAAATTCAGGTCTATCTAGCTGCAAAGCCCTCACTCTTAACTTCTAAGGTTTAAACATTCCAGGACCAGTAGCTGTCACAAAGGAAAATGTATTTGAAATAATGACCTCTTAAAGGCCTCTAGGGATGAGTGCAAGCTTGAGTTTCCAGCAAACATTATAGCCATTGGAAAAATCAATGCAAATGGAATGGATAAGAGGAACATGGTAGAGATACGGCAACTTGGGGGAAGGAAATGTGGCCACAGATAGAGATCTGGGAGCAATCATTTGGTGAATACAGCAATTTTTCAAATATTAGATGGCCAAAAGTAAAAAAAAAAAAAAACAAACTGTCTCCATACAAATCCAGAGGCTTGATCCATTATGGACACAACATCACACAATGGACATTAGTACCAACAGCCTCTCTTGATTCACAATGCTCTCTCTTAGACAATGGATCTGAAGATGGATATCCACCACCATCTTCAATCTTCTGCATGAGAGCCATATGTGCAGACTGCTTCTAGTCTGCCATCTTGACCCCTTTTCATGATTTTTTTTTTTTATCCTGTAGCTCTGTATCTCTGTAGCTAAAGTGCTCTAGACATGGAGCCAAAAACTAAGTGTAAAGTTTATTATATGCCAGTTACTAACCACATGGAAAAAAAATCACAGCCTCTTCAGACCCCACACTGATGTTAAAACACATTCCAAGCACCCTGGAAGCTGCTCTTTCGCTTATATTCCATTCCCTCGGAGTTGGCACGAGAAGCAAGCATTTCCTACATGCTCACAGTGACATTTCCAATCACTTCTCTAGCCTTATAAAAACAAAATCCCTGTTCCTTTGAGTCTCACGCCATCTAATTACACTAGTTTGTATTCTTCTGTTCCGACATCCACCTCTTCCCCTTAGAACTTGGTTCATGGCCTCTCTGTCCCAGGTTCTTCTATTATTACAGGTGATAAACAGACCATGTTGATGGTCAAAACAACCTCTTTATCTCCAGCATGGACAGCACTACCACAATTCTTTAGCCACTGTAGCCCACTGCCACATCCTAGACTTTATCATGCAGAGGGACTTCTCGATCCTTAAAATAAAATATCCCATGATCACAAACTTTCTGTTCTAACTCTCTCAGCCTTACTTCACCTATACATCAGATCTCTGGAATTTCAGCACCTTAACTATACTCCTTCCTCCCTCTACAAGATTCCTCTACACTGACTTTTCCTTCCCTATCCAGCTCCACGGTCCTCAACTTAAGGAGTCAAAATTCCATGACTTGACTGTCCTCTCAGTGCCCACCACTGAGAAAACCCAAAATTACTGATCAACTCAAATCTCTACATTCTTTGTACCTTACTTGGGTCAATGAACCAACTGGAGAAAACCCACGAGGCTGTGCACATTCATGATGCCATCTAAGTCCATGGTTTCTAACCTTACCCTCAAAGTTGCTTCCTTAGAGCTCTCCTCCATCTACACAGAGCTATTTCAAACTGCTGTGCAATTTGAAATTCTATTTCCTCATTGTCATCATAGAACTTTCCACTATGAAAAATGCTAAATTTAGACTTATTATCTGCCTCACCCCACTGGAATCTAAGCTTTGAGAGAACAGAGACCTTCTCTGATGAAAAGTTATATCCTCCATTCATAGAAGACACTTGTATTTGCAAAATGAATGAATGAAGCCTTATGCTTCCTTCAGGGGGCTTTCCCTGCCAAGTATGGGTTAGATGCTCCTCTTAAATGCTTTCATAGCGGCACCTTGTACTTACACTTTCTCATGACACCTATCACATTGTATTTCATCATCTTTCACTGCTCTCTTCTTGAGGATGGTGACAAGTCTTAGTGACCAATTGTATGACTTGTATTTAGGTCAGTGTCTAAAACATATCTGAGTATTACTCATTATATCTGAGTAAATAACATTTAAGTGTTTGTCTTCAGGGCAGCATTTTATGAAATACTAGTCCAAGGGGATATTAATAGGGTATTCTTGCATGAATGGGTTCTGGGGGGAATAATTTGGGAACTGTTCCAACACATTTCTTCACTTCAGGACTTTTCAAACTTTCTAATGTGTTAATGTACACTCCGAGTTTCCAAGAATTATGCTTTTTACCAAATATACCCGAAACTGCACGTGTGTATGTGTGTGTACATGAAAGAGAGTTGATTTTTTAAATCATTCCTCCAAAGAGAAAAATAATTTATAAAAATAATCTATAATACATAAATTATTCAAAAGCATACTAAGCAACCTTTTCATTATAAAATGGACGAAATCAGGATTTTCTCATAGTCAACTAACATTCTCATTTGGCTTAGGTAAGTCAGCAATAGTTATTTAAAAGATGTACTCGTTTAAAAGGCAAAAAAAGTACTAGAAGAGAGTGAGGTAGTTGCTCACCTACCTCCTTAGTGAAATGGAAGATTGCAAGGAGAGAGAACATGATTTGGAGGAACTTCCAGGCACAACAACTAGAAACCAAAACTGTAGTCCAAGAGTACACCATGCACCAGAAAACAGGATTGATTTTTTATAAGGCAGAATAATAAACTTAAAAAAATATTTTAAAATTTTTGCTGCAAGAAAGCAATTATAGATGCCACCTAGGCATTTAGGCCATTACTGTTTAGAATTGTTTCAGAAGTGATATAAAGCAACTTAGTAAGACCAAAGAAAAAAGAAATTTTTAAACCCCAAAACATTGACATACACAACCTTACTTCACACAAAAAACAGAGATAAACTGTTATGAGTGAATGAAATTTTCAAGACATTTTCAGTTTTCTTGTCAATATTTCAAGCACTGCCTGATCCAATTTGTTTATTTAACAAAATAGTCCCTACTATAAGAATATTTCAAAAGATTTAGAGCACAAAAGTGACATTCAGAAGAGGATGCTTTCAAAATGCATAATTCTCATTTCCTGAATTTCAACGATGTATCACAATAATGAATTCTGTTTTCCAAAGGAACTCCTTTAATCGGGAAATTAGAGAGTGGACAACATTGTGGGCTGCATCAGTTTCCTTTAACAGCATGCAAAACCCTTATGTCTGTTCCCTATTTGAACTCTGCTCTTTTCATCTCTCTGCTTCATTACAATCCCTATTTACACGAGATGACTCATGAAATGAATCTTATGTACCCTACTATTAGTTGGACATTTTATTTTTACACATTATAATTAGCTGACGCTTAATTAGCACAATCAGTTATTAAACCCACAACACCTTGTTCACATTTTGAGAGAGAAGTATGTGCATTTCAGGTTTAATATGGAAATGCTGACATAGAGTAACGTTTTCCATCCTCTGAAACAGCTCTCCCAAACTTTAAAAAGCACTACCTGGGTTTATTATATACAAACATATTGTATCCTGCTATATCATCCCTTTAAAAAACAAATGGTAAAGTTCTTTTGCGGTTTTGATATTTCACATTACAGATCTGCTCACTACTATGTATCAGTTGAAATTCAAAGTACGTTTGTTTGATCCTCATTATTCATAGATTATGTATTTGTAAATTCACCAACTTGCTAAAATTTATCTTTAATCCTCAAATCAATATTTGTGGCACTTTTGTGGTCATTCTTAGACATGTGCAGAGTAGTAAAAAATCTGAGTGGTCCAACATGCATCCAAGCTGAAGTTGAACAGGTGACATTCTACTTTGTTTCAGTTCTCATACTGTAAACAAGTGTCCTCTTCACAGTCTATTTAGTACCACATTTTTGTGCTTTTTCTTGGTGATTTGTTTCAGTTTCCAAGCATAGTGCTGAAGTGCTGGTGTTCACAAGTGAGAGAAGGCTCTGATGTACCTCACGGAGAAAATATGTTTTAGAGAAGCTTTGCTCGGGCATGAGTTATAGTGCTGTCGGCCATAAAGTCAATGTTAATGAATCATCAGTATATATTTAATAAGTTGTCTTTAAACAGAAACACACACAAAACAAGGTTATATGTTGATCAGTTGATGAAAATGTTGTGACCAGAGGCTCTTAGGGACCTAAGCCCTGTATTTCCCCAGGAGCAATGGCTAAGTATTTTCTAATATAGTGTTTGCAGCAACTTTACAGAACCTAACTACTGTGAACAGTGAGCCTCAACTATACCATCCCTGGCACTGAAAGCTCTCTAATCTTGTGATTGTTCCCTAAAAGGAACCCTATACTTCTCTAACACTGTTCTCTAGACAAGGTTCAGTCCCACCACACACTGATTCATAGTCCGCATTTCCCATTAAATTTTGAATTTTCCCCTGTATTTTGTGCCATACAATTTAGCACTTGAATGTTGGGAGAAGTCAACAGTCCAGGGGTCCTCAAACTTTTTAAACAGGGGGCCAGTTCACTGTCCCTCAGACCGTTGGAGGGCCGGACTATAGTTCAAAAATAAAAACTATGAACAAATTCCTATGCGCACTGCACATATCTTATTTTGAAGTCAAAAAACAAAATGGGCAAAAACACCCAGCAGGCCAGATAAATGTCCTCGGTGGGCCGCATGTGGCCCGCCAGCCGTAGTTTGAGGACCCGAGTCAACCAATCCTCTGAGAACAATGCTCCTATTAACAAAACCACCTGAGTACAGGGGAAATGGGCAGGGGTGTGTGAGGAGGAAATGGAAGCAACAGCCAGCGCAAGCGTCCCTTCGTCCATCCAGGCAGAAGGCAAGGCAGCCCTTCACTACCTCAGAAAACCTTGGGAGAATGCAAGGATACCACGGTTTATCCCCCCACACAGGGCTGGCTTCATGGGTGTGCAACCCATACAGCCTTATAGGGTCGTGGGCTTGGTTTAATATTCTGATGCTCCTGTCTTGAATTTCTGTTTTGTTTTTTGGAGACAGAGTCTTTCTTTGTGACCCCAGCTGGAGTGAGTGCAGTGGCTTCAGCCATCGGCCTAGCTCACAGCAACCTCAAACTCCTGGGCTCAAGCGATCCTCCTGCCTCAGCCTCCTCAGTAGCTGGGGCTACAGTTATGTGCCACCAGGCCCTGCTAATTTTTCTATTTTTTGTAGAGATGGGGTCCTGCTCTTGCTCAGGCTGGTC
>VBSM01000483.1:7172014-7186880 GCA_008086735.1 Cheirogaleus medius
AAAAAAAAGAAAATTAAAAGGGGTACTCCAGTGAACACATAAATGATATGAAACTAAAGTAGCCTTATTGCTGATAGGGAGAAAGTTTTAGTGATCTGGATAGAAGATCAAACCAGCCACAACACTTCTTTAAACCAAAGCCTAATCCAGAGCAAGGCTCTAACTCTCTTCAGTTCTATAAAGGCTGGGAGAGGTGAGGAAGCTGCAGAAGAAACGTTTGAAGCTAGCAGAGGTTGGTTCATGAGGTTTAAGGAAAGAAGCCATCTCTAAAACATAAAAGTGCAAGGTGAAGCAGCAAGTGCTGATGATAACGCTGCAGGAAGTTATCCAGAAGATCTAGCTAAGATAATTGATGAAGGTGGCTACGCCAAAGAACAGATTTTCAACGTAGACAAAACAACCTTATATTGAAAGACGATGACATCTAGGACTTTTATAGCTAGAAAGGAGAAACCAAGGCTTGGCTTCAAAACCTCAAAGGACAAGCTGACTCTCTTGCTAGGGCTAATACAGCTGGCGACTTTAAGTTGAAGCCAATGCTCATTTACCATTCTGAAAATCCTCAAGCCCTTATGAATTATACTAAATATACTAAATATATATAAATAAGTATACTAAATATACTAAATATATATAAATCTACTCTGCCTATGCTCTATAAATGGAACAACAAAGCCTGGATGACAACACATTTGTTTACAGCATGGTTTACTGAATATTTTAAGCCCACAGTTGAGACCAACTGCTCAGAAAAAAAGATTCCATTCAAAATATCACTGCTTATTGACAACACACCTGGTTACCTAAGAGCTCTGATGAAGATGTACAAGATTCATGTTTTTCTCATGCCTGCTAACGCAGCCCATGGATCAAGGAGTCATTTTGACTTTCAAGTCTTATTATTTAAGAAATACATCTTATAAGGCTGACATAGAGAGTGATTTCACTGATCGATCTGGGCAACGTAAATTGAAAAGCTTCTGGAAAGGATTCACCATTCTAAAGGTCATGAAGAACATTAGTGATTCATGAGAGGAGATCAAAATAGCAACATTAGCAGGAGCTTGGAAGTTGATTCCAACCCTCGTGGATGAGTTTGAAGGGTTCAAGACTTCAGTGGAGAATGGAACTGCAGATGTAGAAACAGCAAGAACTGGAATTTGAAGTGGAGCCTGAAGATGGGGCTGAATTCCCACAATCTCATAAAACTTGAATGGATGAGAAGTTGCTTCTTATGGATGAGTCAAGAAAGCAGTTTCTTCAGATGCAATCTACTCCTGGTGAACATTATGAAATGATAGCAAAGGATTTAGAATATTACACAAACTGAGTTGATAAAGCAGTAGCAGAATTTGAGAAGAGTGACTCCAATTTTGAAAGAAGTTCTGCTGTGAGTAGAATACTACCAAACAGCAACACACACTACAGAGAAATCTTTCGAGAAAGGAAGGGTTATTCGATGTGGCAAACTTCCCTGTTGTCTTATTTTAACAAATTGCCACAGCCACCCCAGACTTCAGCAACCACCACCCAGCCATCAACATCAAGGCTAGTCCCCTCTCCAGCAAAAAGATTTTAACTCCCTGAAGGCTCAGATTGTCATTAGCATTTTTTAGCAATAAGTATTTTTAATTAAGTTATGCCCATTGTGTTTTTGATATAATGCTATTGCACACTTAATAGACTACGGCACAGGGTAAACATAACTTTTATATGCACTGGGTAACCAAAAACTTTGTGTCTTTATCACAATATTCACTTTATTGCAACATTCACTTCTTTGCGGTAACCAAACCTGCCATATCCTTGAGGTATGCCTATATGGACTCTATCACTATTTTTCTCCATGACACAACTGCCAGCTTAGATTCAATTAATTCTCCTTCTATGAGGCAGCACCCCAAGAATGTGGATGCACATGGTCAAGCCTAAGCTTTACTCTCTTCAAAAATTGGCAAGGCTGAAATTAAGCATTTCCCCTAATTAAAGGGAACAGAGTAAAATAGGCCAAAGCAGAGATTCTTAAACTGTACAGCGATCTGCAAACTAGCTGATGATGTGCAAAATTTTAAGTCAGGTTTTACTTGGAAGAGAAGAACCACATATTTCAACAGGTTCTCAAAAGCTATTGTGACTTGTCAAACGTTTCTCATCTGTGAAATTAGAAAGCTGGACTAAATTTCCTATATCAGTTATATATTCTAAAATACTATACTGATTTTGTACCTGTCCTTGTTTCTACCATAAAGCAAATGAATAAATGACCCTTTCATGAAATCTGGTAAAACTTGTAAAGAAATATTGCATATTATACGTATTGGTAGAAATTGCTATCAGCAGGCATCCATAATAAGATACAAAAACAACATAACAAATCCAAAAGTTAGCTACAACCAAAAGCAATCAATTAACTTTTAAAGCATCTTTTACAAGTAACATTCTTGACTCAATTCTGAGTTAAAATGTCACAAAGCAAAAAGTTACTTGAATTCTCTAAATACCAGTATATACTCATAGGATGTTTGGCATCTAGGCACAGGTTATAAAGCAAACATTGAAGGAAGTGGTAGGTCTTATACTTCAAGAATAAGGTGACAAAGTACTATAATGTGGCCTACTTGCTAAAAAAATTTTTTTGTTCTCCCTAAGCTTAACATTTTTGGAACTAGTCAGTCAGTCAGCACTTGCTCTGGGCATAAAACTGATGCACTGATAATTTGTTTTTCTCTTTTCATTAAACTAATTTCTAGAACAGAAAGTAGCAAAGGTGGAAATGGTAAGAGGAATGCTAGTGGGCCTCAATTTACACAATAGGAATTGCACAGAATATGCATTCTTCTACGCAACAAATTAAGTGCATGTGTTGTACCTGGCTGTCATGTCTAATCCATTTACAAGTCTCTTCCAGCTACAGAAATACTGGAGCACATGCCCACTGGCTTTGCCAACTAGGACAACTTTTTATCTACAGCTTTGATAGTATCCCAAAATAGTCTCTTCCAGTAATCTACCTCTAGGAATCTATCTTAAGGAAAAGAAATGAGCAGGGGTTCTCAAACTTTTTAAACAGAGGGCCAGTTCACTGTCCCTCAGACCGTTGGAGAGTGCGCATTGTGGGCCCTGGATGAGTCGGCTGCTAAGCAGGACAGGCAGCGGCGGCAAAAACACCCAGCGGGCTGGATAAATGTCTTCCGCGGGCCGTAGTTTGAGGATGCCTGATAAAGCATGTTGAAATCTATAGACAGCAAGATGATCAGAGGATAAAGGAAAAACTAAATAACTCTTATGTTCAACAACAGGTTAAATAGGCCGGGCGCGGTGGCTCACGCCTGTGATCCTAACACTCTGGGAGGCCAAGGCAGGAGGATTGCTTGAGCTCAGGAGTTCGAGACCAGCCTGAGCAAGAGCAAGACCCCGTCTCTACTACAAATAGAAAGAAATTAGCCAAACAACTAAAAATAGAAAAAATTAGCCAGGCACAGTGGCACATGCCTGTAGTCCCAGCTACCTGGGAGGCTGAGGCAGGAGGATCGCTTGAGCCCAGGGGCTTAAGGTTGCTGTGAGCTAGGCTGACGTCATGGTACTCTAGCCTGGGCAACAGAGTGAGACTCTGTCTCAAAAAAAAAAAAAAAAAGAATAGGTTAAATAAAGTATGGTAGATCTAGCCAATTGAACATTATTTAGTCATTCAAGTATGAAATATGATTATGTAACATGGAAGAATATAAGTGAAAAATGCAGGATACACGATTACACGTAAAAACCATGCTATGTAAAAGTATGTGTACATGTATTTAACTGCATAAGCAAAACTTATTAGTGATTCCTTTTAAGAAGGAGAGTGGGGCTGGGGAAGAAGAGCAGGTGTGAAAAGAGACTTTCATTCTGTATTTCTGAATTGTTTGAATTTTCAATGCAAATATACTTATTTACTTGGGTAGTTTTCTCTTTTAAAAAACAAAAACATGTATACTGTATATATGTACAGGAATACTTATTAAAATATAGCATTAAAATGGAGGGACTGTATTTTTCCTATATTTTCTAAACTTTCTGCAGTGTCATATTCCTTAATTTTAAAAATTAATGTATAAAATAACTCTAAGAATCATCTTTTTGTCTAGCACATAGTGACCCTTTAACCTATTTTAAAGTTTTTCAGATCCTACTCAGGGTATAATTTACAACACAACACTGATTTTCACCTGGTAACTACCAGGTGAAATCAACACTTTAAAATCTTTGGGCCGGGCGCGATGGCTCACGCCTGTAATCCTAGCACTCTGGGAGACCGAGGCAGGAGGATCGCTCAGGTCAGGAGTTCGAAAACCAGCCTGAGCAAGAGCAAGAGCCCGTCTCTACTAAAAATATAAAGAAATTAATTGGCCAACTAAAAATATATAGAAAATCTTAGCTGGGCATGGTGGCGCATGCCTGTAGTCCCAGCTACTCGGGAGGCTGAGGCAGAAGGATCACTCAAGCCCAGGATACTGAGGTTGCTGTGAGCTAGGCTGACGCCACGGCACTCACTCTAGCCTGGGCAACAAAGTGAGACTCTGTCTCAAAAAAAAAAATCTTTGAAAAAAATTTTTTTTTGAAATCACCTGATTAACTTGTTATTTGTCCTGTCCCTCATCATTATCACTGAAGCCTTTCCCAGAGCCTGACCAGGGGGGGCTTACTGCACAGCCAGCAAGAGTGCAGGGTCTAAGATCACACTTCCTGGGGATGAATCCCAGCTCCACCACCAGCTGTGAGATTCTAAATAAGCTACTTGATTTATTTCTCTTCACTCCAATTTCCCCACTCTAAAATGGGATATGTAGTACCTAACTCTCAAGGTTGTTGTGAGGATCAGCAGAGAATACTCACATATTGCCCGGCATAGTAAACTATTAGTTGCTATCTATAAGCTAATTAAGCTCTTGGCTATTATTCTACACATTGTAAAATACATGTAACAAAATGTATATTGCAATAACCATTATTGTAATCAAAAAAGAATACCTTTGTAACAAAATTTGATAGCATGTAAGTTTCCATTCACTAAACTAATTTTAACACAATCTTTACGCCAGGTGCGTTACTCCCTTTAGATATCAAAGGAATAATTAAGGAAACAAAAGAGTTTGCAGTGATGTCATTTTTTATCTCCCCTGCACCTTACATTGCATAATTTGTTTGGAGCTAAAATTGTTCCTCCCAAACATCTCTTCTAATTTGCAACCGCAATAACTACTGACAGGATTTTAGTGTTTTTCTCTAGCTTCCCAATAAAAGGGAGAAAATATTGTTTAGGGTCAGGGGAAACTGCTTCACAGTGAATATCAGCATGGCAAAATAGAAACTTCACTTAAACCAATAAAAAAGAAACGAAGAGGGCCATCTAAATAGTTCATTCCTCCTTCCCACTTTTCAGATCCCTCTTTGAAAAGAGGGGTTTACCAAAAACAAAGATTAAGCCCTACTACCCCCTTTGTAAAATCCAAGGTAAATCTCCTTAGATTAGGAATCAAAGAACAAAATATTTTCTCTCTCTTTCTATACCTGTACACTTCCTGCTATACTGAAAAATCTTACTAGTTGCTCTTAGTCTGTTGAATCCTGGTTGGGATAAATTTTTCGTTACTTCAAGCAGATCATGGCTACCTTGTAGGTGTGAATACATCTAGTAGGACAAAACACAGGTGTCTGGATTTCCACCATCCACAAAAGGAAATGCAACATTGGGAACAGTGTGAGAATTAAAACCAAATTCTGTCCTCATTTACTTCAAGGAAAATTATATCAAAATTAAATGAACTGTTAAGATATTTATGAATATATATCAACAATTTTTATGTAGCAATTTTTGAGAAGAAATTGCTTTCTATCAAGTATGGTGAGGCCATTACAAAGAAATGAACTTTCACTAGAAAATGTGATTCCAGAAAAGGTACACATATAATTTAATGTTATGGTATCCATGAAATAAACTTTTTAGAAAGATGGAAACCTTCATAAACTCTAAGATGGCTGACAAGATGGAGGCACTCCAAGGGGCTGCCATGTTCCCCAAAGAGGACCCACTGCACTT
The DNA here is from genome assembly GCA_008086735.1 of Cheirogaleus medius. Taxonomy (NCBI): domain Eukaryota; kingdom Metazoa; phylum Chordata; class Mammalia; order Primates; family Cheirogaleidae; genus Cheirogaleus; species Cheirogaleus medius. The sequence goes on from VBSM01000483.1 coordinate 7,178,091, forward strand.
GAGCATCCTGAGGTTGGCAGTGGGCCGAAAGTCTGGAAGTGTTTTACCCCTAAAGCATCAACTGCAAGCAATTTCTGAATCTGTTTTGCCTCTGCCCATGACAAGAATCAACTTGTTCCAAAATTCCACAAAATGTGTTTCTTTTATGTTAAAATTCTGCTGTTTCTGAGAAAGCTAAAAGCTAGAATTTTTTTTACACATGTGGACAAAAGCTATATTTGGACCTTTCAGTCCCTTAACAGAATAACAGAACTTTTAAAGAACTCTCCCCGATGAAGTTTATGATAAGTCACTTTTTAAAAAAATTTAAAAAGCAAACCTTGTTTTCCTATACAATCCTTTTAACTTAGAAGTTCAAGAAGGTTTTTTTTTTAAAGAAACACATTTAAGTGAAGCATTTAATCCAAATTAAATGCAAGTTAAAAGAAAATTAAGAGGAGAATAGTCATGTCTTATCTTTACAGATCATTTTTTCTAGTCATCCCATCTATAAACACATAGATTGCATATTTTCTTAAAAATCAGTAACAATGAGATCACTTTTAAGTATCAAATATAGTACCTAAAAACTCACAAAATTAAATCATGATTCCTCACACTTCACTTTAAATACATAGAAAACCATTTGGGATGCCTTTAATCAATCCCCTGTGAAGCTGTACTTCCCAATCACATGCCTGCCTCACGAAATGAAAACAAGCAGATTGAAATCCAAGACAATAAAGACCATAAACCATGACATTCTAACACACCTGCATCAATTAGATAACAAGTGGACAGGCTACAAGGACATCTATATGTTCTCAAAGCATGTGGCCTAATAACAAAGTTAATATTCAAACAAGTAGCATTTCCTTTTGAATCATTTCACTTTCTCTACATCGGGATTTCTGAATCTCAGCATTTTTAACATTTTGGACAAAAAGGAATTATGTCATGGTTGTCCTGTACATTGTGGGATGGTTAGCAGCAGCCCTAGCCTCTACCCAGTAGATGCCACTAGAATCCCCAACCCCAGTTGTGACAATCAAAAAAATGACTATTACCATATGTTCCCTAGGAGCAAAAGCATCCCTGGTTGAGAATCACTGCTCTACACTAAAGAAAACCTAAGAGTTAACATGGATAAAATCCAAAAATGTGATTTTAAGTGATTTTATAGAGACATTAAAATACCTGAGTTCTTGTACTACCCAAGTCAGATCTTGTAAATGGAGTCAATACTTACATTCTGAAGAAAAGATTGAAGGGACACTTTTAGCAACAGAAATGCTATAGGCACATGACACACCATCGTCTTCAATTAAGAAAGTTTGCAAGCCCATAAAAGATAAACAGGCCCCTTAAAACTCACATAGGTGTCAGGACAGGGTCAGTGACTGCTCGTGGTATATTTCCTAAAAGTTACTTAATTTCTATCCTTGTGATGAAGATAAGATAAATTTAAAATGAAAACAACAAATCTGGGTAGGAAGTAAACAGAAGAAGAACATAAAATTTAAGGCAGACAGTCTAAAATTTTGTGCAGGGACAACGCATTAACAGATCTTAGTTTCTTTCTCATTACTTTCTCTTTGCCTAAGGAAAGCTGTCCCTTCCTTGAGAATTTTCAGAGAATAGTTTTACACACCCATAGAATCAATCACTTCTTAGCCTTTCAGCTAAGATCAAGTATGCAAACCCAGAGTGCATTTTTTAATATAAAAAAATAAACACTATGCATTTAAAGGTTCGCATTAATCTTAAACATAAGACAATTCTATTCCAAAGATTTAATGTTCTCTTTATAATTATATGTACCAAAAACAGGTGAAGTTTTGAAGAATACCAAGTCCACCTTTACAGTACAACATTTAACTCAGCAGCAAGGAAACTATAGCTTTTAAGGATACCTGGTACTCTGAAAATGCAATAGCCAAAGTTATGTCTTTCAAAAATTAAATTTGTAATTTTTCCAAAGAAGTATCTTATTTGAAAGTTTATAAATGTCTTTTCTTTACACATGGAAAATAATGGTTAAGTTCATAAGACATAAACAGTGACAAAAGTGATACTTGTAACATTTTATAGCCACATACCAAAATTTCAAGGATTATTCATAATGTGCTTGAATTTCTAAAATCTGACTGAGATCAGTCTGTTCTTTCTCAGTGCTTAAGTTTTTGCTTTTGAGCAGATTTAGGGAAGAAGTAGTGGAAATCAGAACAGCAGATATTCAATTTCTGATGGCAAATACAATCTTGTTTCCTTTTGAATTACTTTTTTAAAAAAATTCTTCTTCATCTGGTTTTCTTTAACACAGAATTGAAAACACACTACACAGAATTTGCTTCTTGCTTTTTCCATTTAACATTTTCTCATGTCTTTAAATATTCCCCCAAATGTAACTTTTCATGGCTAGTACAGATGAATTCCATGGTAATATCATTTAACTCTTTTCTACTTTAGAGATTTGAAACTGTTTCCAGTCTTTTGCTTTTATACTGCAATGAACATTCTCATGAGTAATTATATTTGCATCTCAGGTTATTCAGGATAAATTCCAAAATGTGCTAGTTTAAATAGCAAGAACATCTGTATAGTTATGCATATTAACTGTTTACACTTCCATTGCCATTGATGTGCCAATTCATTGCATACTCAAAAACAGTGGACGTTTTTTAAGAGCTTGTCAATTTTAAATATTAAAATATTTCACTGCTTTAATTCACATTTTTATTAGTAAGATTGTTTTTTAATGTTTACTATTTTTAATTCTACCTTTTCAAATTGTTAAAACTTATCTATTGGGGCCGGGCGTGGTAGCTCACGCCTGTAATCCTAGCTCTCTGGGAGGCCGAGGCAGGCGGATCGCTCAAGGTCAGGAGTTCGAAACCAGCCTGAGCAAGAGCGAGACACTGTCTCTACTATAAATAGAAATAAACTAATTGGCCAGCTAAAATATATATAGAAAAAATTAGCCGGGCATGGTGGCGCATGCCTGTAGTCCCAGCTACTCGGGAGGCTGAGGCAGAAGGATCACTCGAGCCCAGGAGTTGGAGGTTGCTGTGAGCTAGGCTGATGCCATGGCACTCTAGCGTGGGCAACAGAGTGAGACTCTGTCTCAAAAAAAAAAAAAAAACTTATCTATTTACCCATTGTAGTATTTGTCTCTTTCATATAAAATTACAACTCAATATAAAGGCATATACCCATTTGACATCCAGAAATTTCTTATTTTTATACTATCTAACCAATCAACCTTTCTCTTTGTGATTTCCCCACTAACTTTTATGCTCCGAAAATCCTTTCCCGTTTCAACATTACTACTGACGTATTTTCTTTAACTCTTGTTTCATCTTGACATCTATATTTTTTGAACACCTGGAATTTATTTTTAGTGTGATATGAGAATGATGATTTAATATCTGGTAGCATGAGAGCCCATTAATCATTATTTCTAAAATTTCCCTGCCTATTTCACCAGGTTAACTTTTAAAATCACTTTATCAGGTTCCCCATAAGCCCCTCCCTAAAAAAAATCTCATTTAGATTCTTACTGAAACTGCATTAAACTATAAATAAAAATCAGCAAGGATGTATCAGGCAAGCTTATCTTGGACCTCATTGTCACAGAAATACTTCTAGTATTCACATTTGTTTATCAATATATTGGCTTTTGGTTTCAGATAGAAAAATTTTAGTGTCTTAAATCACCCTCAATTTTTATCACTAAATCTTTAACTGAATATGAATTTTATATTTTATAAGATGCCTTACGACATCTTTTCAAGGTTACAAACATGTACTATGCTATTATCCTATAGATCTCATGTATAAAGAGGTGTCTTAATAGTAAGCCATTCCTTAATTACCGTCATAAGTCCTACTCATCACACTGTGTTATCCTGAATGTCTATTTTGAGTTGCTTGTGCTATAGTTAACATTTTTACATTTCTAGTCTGGAATCTTTCTGAAGATAATTTTTTGGATAAGTATTAAAATTTCAATGGTTACCACTTCAATTAGATGTTCACCTTCTTTATTTCGCTTATATTTTCCCTGAGTATCATTCACATCTGGAGATTTCCAAGTTTGAGTTCTAATTTTTAAACCCTCACCTGCATTTAATCTTTATATCCCATTCTTTTCTAAATTAATGTGTTTAGATTCATTTTTCCTTTGGTTAAGTATTTTAAATATTGGTCTTTATACTCATCTTCCTTGTGCCCATGATAATTTGATTTATCAAATTTCCGTTTTCTTTTCATGTGGTCTCATTTATTTTCACTTATTTGCAGAGTGAATCTTAAGGTGTTTTGTATTGTACTGTGCTATCAACTAAATTGCACAAAGTGTCTATTTTCATTTATACTGTGGACCTATTTGGGGGCAAGCTGCTATAAAATACTATATACCTTGTAATCATTAATTTAATTAATTGGAAAAGTCATTCTAATCTCACCACAATCTAATGGAATCTTCAGAATTTTTTTTTCCTTTTTCCCTTGAGACAGAGTCTCACTCTGTCACCAGGGTTACAGTGCGGTGGTGTCATCATAGCTCAAACTGCAACCTCAAACTCCTGGGCTCAAGCGATTCTCCAGCCAAAACCTCCTGAGTAGCTGGGACTACAGGCGCTTACCACCATACCCAGCTAATTTTTTTTTTTTTTTATAGAGATGGAGTCTTACTTATTGTTTAAATTTTGTTAATATTTCAGAAAATACTAACTAGATCTGGTCTTAGAACATTAGAAACTACTTTGATTGTGTTTTTCCAGAAGATACCACTCCAGTGTTTTATAGTATTCATTCTTAGTACTTCCTGAGACATACACTTCACAATAAATGTTAGAGGGAAGAAACAAAATAGAATGAAGAAACAAATTTAATGTTGGAAACTATAATTTTTAATACAATGTAAATATAAACAATTTAACATTATGGAAATTGGGAGAAAACATATTTCAGAAGCCACATGTTTCTTTTTAGAAATGATAGTCTGTGGCAAAATTCAGTATTTATGTAACTGCTATTCATGTGTTCTTGCAATATGCCCAATTTTTTTAGTCCATTAGATTCCCTGATGTATTGTTACCATAATTTGACTTGTATTTTCCAGTGCAATTGCTGTTCATTTTTCAGAAATGCTAATTATTTCCATTGTTCCCTATGAAACTTATATGGACATTCCTGTAAAAGTACTTTCTTTTGAAATGTGTTTTCCCTATTATATATAATTACAGAGAATAGGCTTTTCTAAAAATGTTAAAGACCTTTAAATTTTGACTCCTGTGATATCCAAGGCCCATGACCTTATTAATCAACAGTTATTCTTATTCTTTAATAGACAACATCCCACTTAATGCAGGATGCCTCCTTAACTTACACTTTTCCCTCAGAAATTTACGTTTTCCCTTCCAACAACCAAAAGTAGTATGTGATAGACTTCTCCATACTCACTCTTGAGATACGTGGAGAAATGTAAGCCATTTTTCACAATAAAGGCTGACACACACACACACACACTTCTCGAGTAGGACTACTAGAATTAATTTCCAGCAGACTACTAAATTTCTACTGTTGAGTACGTAACCACTATGGTACAAGGAGTTTAAAAGAAAGATGAAGAGTTGAGGGTTAGAAGCATCTTACCTGCTTGCCGTCCAGGGTGCAGAGCCTCTTGACTACTCCTGAGTCTAGTTTAATGGCTTCGGTGATATCTGTTAAGACCTGTTCAAAGGAATGAGCCGTCTTTTTATTCAGAAGGATCCGCACAGCTTTTCTAGGCTTCACTCCACTTCGAATCACAGTCACTAATTTGGGTTTGATGAAATCTTTACTTTCTTTTACTTCGCTTTTCACAGAGGCGGCAGCAGCCAGGGCTCGGGTTGACCCACCCTTGATGTTTACGGACCAGTTCGGATTAACATTTTTGGTGTAATCAACTTTACGATATGGTTCATTGGATGCACACACGTAACTCTCACCTAGAAAGCAAGAATTACTATTGTTAGCATGATTATCCCCACCACAGAAGCATCTTGTCTGAAGAACAGACACTGGAGATCCATTCAGTAAACTGACCTTAACAGGTTTACTGAAAGGGGACGTACACCCTTTTCTTTTGGCATTATCCCATCTCCCTTTCTTTCAAATAGCATCTAGATTGGTTTTGAAATAACAGCTTATAGGGTGAAAAGCACCGGACTGAGAAATCAGAGTGAGAGCTGGGTTTTATTCTGACCAAATGTGTCACCTTGGATAATTCATTTATCCACACTTTGGTCCTCAGTATCGTTAGCTTTAAAGTGAAGTGGCTGGACCAGCTGAATTCTAAAGTACTTCCTAGTTCCAAAAGCCTATTAACTGATTTAGTAAGAAAAAAGAAAAATCATCTCATTCTATTAACAGTAAAAATAATTATATCACAAAATATGTTCCTATAAAGAAATAAAAAATATTTTCTTTCTCCCAATTATAGATTTCAGTCCTAATCAAAGAATCATCTATATATCTTCACATAGCTGAGTAAACTACACTCAGTTACAGGATCATTTAGTCAATTAACAAAGCACCACAAAAATGAAAGAAGAGTTTTGGCAGCTCAAAGAAACACATCTTAAGCACTTTTTTCTTAACTTAGGGAAACGCCTTACTTGAGGCATTTTTTTCCTTAAAGAATGTAAGCTTAAAATAACCAGTAAGTTCCAACAGACAACCTTCTTCATATCTACTTAAATAGGAGAGGATATTAAGTAGATAAAATGATGTATTCATTACTCATGAAGCCTTCTGCTTAATTTGTATTAAGTACAACATAAAAGCTATATTATTTGCCAATTGGCTTATTAATTCAATGTTTACTAATTTTAATTTCCCAAATTTTCAAATTTATATGTTGAGATATCATAATTTCTCTTTCAGGAAACTCATAAATCACCAAGTTCTTTTACACTTGACTTTTTGACGTACAAGATAAAAGGGTTATACTCAAAATATTTTTCTCTAAGATATCCTGTAACTCAAAAAGAATCTATTATTTTTTCACATTATTCAGCATAACAAACTCAATATAATAATTATTATATAAACCTTAACTTTTATAAATGCTTAAAGTAAAAATAACCAAAATAGTGAAAGGGAATTCCTAAAGAAAACCTATTAATATCAATATTATATTTAACTATTATCACGATATCCTTGAAATTTTGATTAATGAAGAACTTTAGAGACTCCCAAAGGCACATGGAATAATTTGGCAACAGATCAGGCATACAAGAAGGATTTAAAAAGAAGAGCACTGTCTTCTATTTAAAGGTATAATGAGGGCACTGTCCAAGATAACGAGGGAACCAATCACAGACTTTAACACTGCTTCTATACCAGTAAACTGAAATCTAGCCTCCACCACCATTTAGTTAGAGATTTTTCATCTCTATAGGATGAGCTAAATCATTTTTGATAGTATGACCATCTGAGAAAATGACACATAATTTCAAAAATAGGTATCAATAAAATAGAACTATACACATGTATTAATGAACAAAAAATTATTTCACTTTAATTTCATAGAGAAAGCAACTCTCACATTGAAAAGCTCTTATTTTTACCTATTACAAAAATTTAATTGTATGTTCTGATCCAAAATATAAGATGGGAAAAAAAAAAGGATCTTTGCATGAGGAAGTGATTTTAAAAAAGAAGAGGGAGGCAAGGATGAGTAAAGACAGCTGGGGAAAGCCTTTCCCAATATAAAGAGGAAAAACAATGGCAAAAAGAAAAAAAACAGAAAAAAATTTAATGTATCAGATTTTCTTGATCAACCAGTCCCTGCACAGTTGACATATCAACCAGGAGAGGTGCTTTTTAAAATTGTCTGCATTTTGTTTCCTTACATGAGTTCAGAATGTCAGGATGAAAATAGGTAATGGAAGTTCCTTAATTTGCTTATGTGTAATTACAGATGAATTTTAATTCTCCCCTTCTCTCCTTTCTTCTCTTCGTAATGTTTCTATTAAAAACTTGTAGACCAGTTCTACAATAAATTTGTAATGTTTTGAACCAGGTTGGCAAATGCCTACAAAATAGAGCTTCGCCCCCTTCTTTACACACATAGCAGACACAAATAGTTCCATAGCCTCACCCCTCTCCCTGCACCCATGGCCCTTTTAGCCTAGACTCCTCCTTACAATATGCACCAAGGACCTACTATGTACCAGCTCTCGTGCTAAGTGCTGACATCGTATGAAACCCACTTTGGTAACCTTGGCAACTCAACGTTTTAGCACACAGGTTCAAGACATGGTTTAGGAGTCAGACCTGTGTTTCTGTATACTAAGGCAGACAAGTCTCTCAAGTACAGGGGTCATACATACCTTGATGACCACAGCCACCAAGATTTACCCAAGCTAGCTTCCCTTGTTATGTTCCCACCCAAATCAAACAATCTTCTAATCATAATTTTGTCTCCTACCTAGATTTGCCTGTAAGGAGAGAATATGCTGACAAAAAAATTTAAGAGGTTGGTTCCCTAGGCAGTTACAGCTCTTGATATTAATCAATCAATAAATTATTCTCTGTTAGATATTAGCCACCTACAAGATTGATTAGAAGCAATCAGCCTCCCCCCACCCAGGTTCTTGCTACTGTATGGGTTCCTGCTTAAGATTTGTTACTCCCCTGCCAATCTGTGCCTCTTCCCTTTCTCCATCACTGCTCCAACTACCTGCTAGAAACCCAGGTGTCATCCTTCACTGTAGCAGACTTGCCATATAATTGTGCAGCTTAAGAATTGATCTTGGGGGA
>VBSM01000483.1:7186980-7199315 GCA_008086735.1 Cheirogaleus medius
GTCTCTTTGTGTTATATGTCCATCCCCCGTCCTGCAAAGGGGCCACGTCACTTCACTCTCTGGGTTCCCTACCTACTACACTCTGGCATCAATTTCCGTCTACTCTATCTTCTAAATAGTTCTAAAAATTCCCCTCCTCTCTGCCTTCACCACCACCCACATTCCACCTGGATCAATGCAAGAATCTTCTGTTTTCTCATTCTCCAGAAATGTAACAAGTTTTCCAAATGGCAGTACATTTTATGCTACTAACATGGCTAAAAAAAAAAAAAAGTACACCCTGAAGTAATGAGTCTTAATATATTGATAAAATACATCATCATAAAAGACGTTTTTTTAACTCTTGCAAATACATGATAAAACTGCATTCACCAAAACAAGATCTCAATTAAAAACCAGAGTTAAACTAGGAAGTATCATGTATGTATTTTTCATATGTAGATATATGAAAAATAAAGCAGTCCCTGAAATCCAGAACTGATATGACTTACACAGCTAGACCTCAACGTTATCACAAGCTGGCCTGGTACTCAGCCCATTTTGTTCTCCTGTTGGACATAATCTCACAGACTATATCCAACAAAGTCACTCAGACTTTGTTATGATAAAGTGACATAAAAACAAAGTCATTGTGCAACCCGTGATACCAAATCCCTCTCTTGAATTAAATGAGTGATTGCTATTTCTTTACCAATTACAGCTTTTCCCTCCTCCTAGTCTGTCCTCCCTATAAGATTTATAGAGATATCCAATCATAGAATTGCCCTGCATTCTGATACCACCCAGTACAGAGTGAGCCTCTGCTTCCTTAGATCCTCCTGAAAAATCACCCAACCAAAGCCCAAGGTCCTATGATAGGTTCTAACACCCTCTCACTAAGACACCTCATGGTATCCTAAAAACACCCAACTTGTTCAACTATATGTATGTTCCTGGTGGTCTCTGACTGAGAGGAGGTGAGATACGTATATTAATATACATATTCATTCTCCCTGCCCTGCCTTCTCTTTTTCTAGTTCTTTGACCATAAGAGATTGGGGAGAAATCATTTGGCAAATTCTGATCACATGAATACTACCTACAAAGAGGGATTTGCTTTCTATATAGAAAGAGAATGAATAGAAGCGTAAGGTAGTTATCTATCCAGATAATCTATGGATATCTCACATGCTACATGTCTAAAACTATTTCCCCTCTCCATCTTTACGACCCTGACCTCAAACTCTCCTCTTCCTGAATTTCCCAACTTATTGAATGAAATCATCACCTATACAGTCACCTAAGCAAAACAAATACTCCTGCTTCTCTGCCTGTTTTCCCCACATTTGACAGAATTGGCAAAAAAAAAACTGTTGATTTTGGTCTAAACACCTCTGGAAACCAACTCCTTCTACTCTGCCTTCCCTCGTTTCTCCAGGGATTAGAGTATTCAAACTCCCTGTATCTGGCCTTCACCCACTCATCTTCCACATACATAGCTGTCACAGCAAGCTTTTTAAAACGTACATTTGATATCTTTTGCCTCTTCACTGCCCTTAGAATAAAAGCCAAACTCCTCACATATCACACTTCCAGCCTCATCTCCCACCACTTTCCCACAGGTTCCTAAATTAGTGTCATATCAGTGCATTTGCAATCCCCTTCCAAACTCATCACACCCGCTTATTCTCATTCCTTCTTTTATGTCTAAAATAACCTTCCTCCTCTTCCTCCTCCCCTGCCTCTTTTTCACTGACCCATCAAGATGAAGGGCCCTAGCAAGCAAGAGGATTGTTCATACACTGAAAGGATCTTAAATTAGTTCAGTCACTTAGGGAAAATAGGTTGGCAAGTACCTAGTACCAAGCACCAAGTACTAAGTACCAAGTACCAAGTTAACAGCAAAGACATGCCATGGCCCAGAAATCACTCCAGGAAAACTTGCTGGAAAAACTCATGCACATGGGCACTATATATACACACATGTATGTTCATAGAAGTATTGCTCAGTAACCAAAGATGAGAATCAAACCATGTGTCCAACAGGAGAATGGATATACATAGATTGTGGTATGGTCATATAACAAACCACTGTACAGAAATGAAAATGAACAAATGAGAGCTCTGTGCAACTTGGATGAATTTTATAAATAATGGTGAGCAAAAGATGACAAAAAAACAGATGCTTGTAGGATTCCTTTTTTTTTTTTTTTCCTTCCCAAGACAGGGTCTTGCTCTGTTGCCAAGGCTAGAGTGCAAACTCCTGGGCTCAAGTGATCTTCCTACCTCAGCCTCCCAAGCAGTTAGGACTACAGGCACATGCCACCACCCCTGGTTAATTAACAAAAAAAAAATTTTTTAAGACAGGGTCTATGTTGCCCAGGCTGGTCTTGAACTCCTGGCCTCAAGCAATACCCCCCTGCCTCGGCCTCCCAAAGCACTGAGGTTACAAGCATGAGTCACTGTGCCTAGCCTGTATTTCTTGACATGGCTAGTGGTCACAAAGGTGTTCACTTCATAATAGTTTGTTGCTCTGTGCATCTATGTTTTATATACTTTCTGTAGCTATGTTACAGTTATTAAAAATAAAAATTTAAAAATCATATCACTCAAGTGCTCTTTTTGTACTCTAAGCTTCCAAAACATTAATTGCTCACAATCATTTAGTCTTTATCTGTCCCTTCCATGGATCTTTTTTTTTTTGAGACAGAGTCTCACTCTGTTGCCCCAGCTAGAGTGCCATGGCATCATCCTAACTCACAGCAACCTCAAACTCCTGGACTCAGGCGATCCTCCTGCCTCAGCCTCCCCAGTAGCTGGGACTACAGGCATGCGCCACCATGCCCGGCTAATTTTTTCTGTATGTTTTTAGCTGGCCAATTAATTTCTTTTTATTTTTAGTAGAGACAGGGGTCTCGCTCTTGCTCAGGCTGGTTTCGAACTCCTGACCTTGAGCTATCCGCCCACCTCCGCCTCCCAGAGTGCTAGGATTACAGGCGTGAGCCACCACGCCCGGCCCCTTCCATGGTTCTTAATGGAGAATTTCTTTACAAGTCAGAAGATTTTGCTGCAAAAGTACAGATGCCCAAGCCTCACCTTAGTTCAACTGAAACAGAATCACCGGAAAGTGGGTGGGACCTGAACATGCTTGTAAGGTTTTTTAATCCCACAGGTGACTCTGACAACAGTCCCTGGTCACAAACAACTGACTAAACTGCAAGCTTATTCAAAAAAGAAAACCTGATTATACCTTCTTCATACTGTTCCTTCATCTAGCACAATACCCAGTACACAACAGACATTTAAAATATGTTTGTCAAAGTAACAAAATGCGAATTTCCAAAACAAACTTAGATATTTCATGGTTTGAATTTGCATTATTTCTAGAAAAACTAAATGCATAGTGTTGCTGTTTATATAAAATGACCCTGGGAGGGTTAAGGCCAGGTTCCTGAAGGCCCCTGTGCATGGTCTGAGACACCTAGGTCATGCCAGTACATCAAAAGTCAACTGAAGGCTGGGTGCAGTAGCTCATGCCTATAATCCCAGTGCTTTGGAAGGTCAAGGAAGGAGGATGCCTTGAAGCCAGGAGTTCAAGACCAGCCCAGGCAACATAGTGAGAGATCCTGTCTCTACAAAAATATATTTTAAATTAAAATTAACCATGGTGGTTAATTTTAACCATGCCTGCAATCCCAGCTACTTGGGAGACTGAGGCAGGAGGATCACTGGAGTCCAGGAGTTCGAGGTTATAGTGAACAATCCTCCTGCCTTAGGCTCCCAAAGCACTGTGATTATAGGAGTGAACCATCCTGCCCAGCTTATACTGTTTTAATTACTGTATCTTTGTAATATGTTTGAAATCAGAAAGCGTGTCTCTACCTTTGTTTTTCTTAAGACTGATTTGGCTATCTGGGATCATTTTGGTTCCATATGATTTTTGGATTTTTTTCTATTTCTGTAAAAAATGCCATTGGGATCTTGCTAGAGATTGCATTACATTTGTTAAAATTCCCATATCATCCAAAGTGATTTACAATATCAAGTCTTCTAATTCATGAACACAGGATGTCTATCCATTTATTTGTGTCTTCAATTTCTTTCATCAACGTCATAGTTTTCAACATACGTCTTTCACCTCCTTGGTTAAGTTTATTTCTAAGTAGGTTATTAAGTATGAAATGTCCAATTTCCTTAAGTACTAAGTTTGACAGTTGATATCTCTGACATTTCACTCTGACACTTATTTTTATTGTGAAGGCACATCCTCAGTCTTTCAAATGCAGAGTTTGGCTTTTGATTATCTTTCAAAGTTTTTTTAAGAGCAATTTTTGTGAAACCATGTACAAGTCAAAAATTCATGTTATTTTTAAATATGAGCTCCATTGTGGAACCAATGCAGTGCAGACAGCTCAAACAAAATATCAATGAAGTGTTTGGGAAGGATGTGGCTAATGAACACACAGTACGTCAGTGGTTTGAGAAGTTCGTTCTGATGATTTAATCTTGAAAATGAGCCATGTGGGTGACCTGAGACCAAGGTGATAATGATGAGCTGAAAGCTGCAGTGGAAGCAAATCCATCTCAACCTACACGTGAATTAGCAGCAAGGTTTGACGTTACTATTCCAACAATATGGGACCCATTTGAAACAAACAGGAAGGGTAAAGAAGGTGGATAGATGGGTTCCGCAGGAATTAAACAAGCGTCAGAAGAGAAATCATCTTGAAGCTTGTCTTTCTTTGCTGTCATGATATAAAGGTGAACCGTTTCTACACCGTACTGTTATATGTGATGAAAAATGGATTCTTTCTGACAATCGCTAGCATTTGCCACAGTGGTTGGATAAAGATGAAGTGCTGAAACACAGCCCAAAACTGAATATTCATCAAAAAAAGCTAATAGTGTCTGTCTGGTGGTCCAGCACTGGTATTATCCACTATAGCTTCATGAAACCCCGTCAATCAATTACAGAGGATGTCTACTGCAACCAATGGTACCAAATGATGGGGATGCTTGTGATTAAGCAGCCAAGGATTGGTCAACAGAGACAGGCCAATCCTCTTGCAAGAGGATGTTCAACCACATGCCACACAAACAATGCTGCTCAAATTACAGAGGCTAGACTTGGAAACTCTGTCATCCACTGTGTTCACCAGACCTTGCACCACTGACCACAACTTCTTCCAGGCCTTGGACCACTTCTTGCAAGGAAAACTACTCAATTCTCAACAAGCTGTGGAAAACACCTTTCGCAATTTCATTGCCACTCACTCTCCAGGCTTCTTTGCTGCTGGCATAAACAAGCTACCGTTAAGATGGCAAAACTCTGTCGATAGTTAAGGCGCATACTTTAATTAACTGTACTGCTTCTTGTTTGAGATATAATAAACGTTTGATTTGAAATTGAACATTTCATATTTAGTGACCTATAATATTTTATTTTTTTAATGCTATACATGGGATTGTTAATTTCCTTTTTGGAAGGTTCGTTAGTGTATAAAAGCAGAACTGGTTTATTTAGAGTGTTTATCACAAAAAGGTGTTAAATTTTGTCAAACACTTTTTCTGCATTCTGCATCTATTGAGAAGATCATGTGATTTTTATCCTCTAAAATTCAAAATATATAACAGTAAAAAAAAAACCAATTAAATAATGAGCAAAGAATCCAAATGGACATTTTTCCAATAAGATATACAAATAGCCAACAGGTATATGAAGAGATGCTCAACTTCACTAATCACAAAAATGCAAATCAAAGCCACAATGAGATATCACTTCATTCCTGTCAGGATGACTATTATCAAAAAAATAAATAAGTAGTGTTGGAAAGGATGTAGAGAAATTGGAACCCTCAGTACACTGTTGGGGGGAATGTAAAATGGTGTGGCTGCTGTGGAAAACAGTGTAGCAGTTTCTCAGCAAATTACAAATAAAACTACCATATGATCCAGCAATTCTACTTCTAGGTACATATACAAAGGAATTGATATCAGTATCTTGAAATCTTGAAGACATATCTGCCCTCCCATGTTCATTACAGCATTTTTCACAATAGCCAAGATAGAGAAACCATCTAAATGTCCAGCAATGGATGAATGGATAAAGATAATGTGGTATATACATACAATGAAATATTATTCAGTCTTTAAAAATGAAGGAAGTTCTGCTACATGCAAGAACATGAATGAATCTAGAGGACATTATGCAACATGGATGAACCTGGAGGATATTATGCTAAAAGAAATAAGCTGGTCACAGAAGGAGAAACGCTGCATGATTCCACTTATATCTAAAATAGTGTAGCTGATAGAAACAACTGAATGGTGGTTTCCAGGGGCTAAGAGGGAAACGGAAACAGAGAGCTGCTGTTCAATGGGTACAAAGCTTCGGTTATGAAGATGAGTAAGTTCTAAAGATCTGTATAACATTGTGCCTATAGTTAATGACATTGTATTATACACTTAAAATTGAGAGGGTAGCTCCCACGTTAATTGTTCCTACCACACACACACACACACACACACACACACAAGAGAAACACATTTGCTGTTAAAAATTAAAAAGTTACATGCCTTCTTATGTAGTTGGAAATTTTAACAACAGTTTTAGCCTACTTTTCTATCAGTTGTTATATAAAGTCTCTCATCCACTTCTGTTAAAGAATTTACATTGCTTACCACCACTAACTAGTTTGTAACTACAGACTATCACGACATTTGTAACAAAAATTCAGTTATATGAAATTTGGACATTGAGACTATGGAGTGGAAGCAAGCACTGAACTTTATGATGAAAAGGAAAACTTGTTTAGAAGTCTGAAGTGCAAGGACTCTTCAGGCTTACAGAGACACCCTCATACACTTAAATATGGCAATGTAGAAAAAGAAAGATAAAAGAAAACATGGGCAAACACTGTAGGTCTAGTATTAGCAAAATCTTAGGAACCTAAATTTTTTCCAAACTTCCAAAACTAAGAAAAGAAATTACAAAAGAATGTAACCAAGGAAAATATATTCAAGTATGTTCGCATCTACAAGATAGCTCAATGTCCTTCATCAAGTGTAGCATTTGTGAGATATTGGGTGGATTATAAATTCGATGTACAAATCTTCATTTTAAGTATATCAGGGAAGAGCCCCCACACCTAGCCAGTTAAGAAAAATACAGGGTGAGGAAAAGTAAAACTGATTTATTATGCTGTTGTGGCAAACAACTTAATTAGGTTTCCTGGCTAAACTGCACAGAATTTAAACTTATGGGAATAGAACAACACAAAAACGCACTGCTCTGGGCTGAATGCTGTTCTCACTCTATACTCATGTACTGTGTCTCTGGACTCTTGCTGATATGTTTGCAAAATGAATATACTGGCCCTTCCTGCAGAGCAGGGCTGAGGACACAAAATGAGATCTTTAACCTCTAAGACTCATGCTCTTTCAGCACATCTGACGGTAAGTAACTGAACCACTGAACCAAGTCATGTCCATATGACTGATACTTTCCTCCAATAAAGGGGTACAAAACTTACTCTGAACATCTGAATATCTATGAAGAAAGAGGTATGTCCATAAATCCATCTTTTAGCATTCAAATTTGGGAGGAGTTTAACTTAAGACCAAAGAAATTAGCTAAAAGTAAAAACAAAAATCCTACCCACTAGCAAAAAAGCTTTATACCTACCCACTGAGAAAGAAATTGTATCTCATCTCCTGGTAAGATGGAACCTACAGATCAGATCCATGATCTGCTTTTCCTCCTCACACATGGGCCAAGCATATTCTACAATCTGCAAGAGTTCACTATGGGAATATTAATTTTTTGTTTATTTTGATAAAACTTAAAATGTTAGTATCATCCTATTCTGGAACGTCTGAATGACTACTTCTAAGTTAAATACAGTACCCATTGATAAATCTACAAAGACCTCAAGCAAATCAGCAAGAAAAAAAAAATCAAACACCACCATTAAAAAGCAGGCAAAAGACATGAAAAGCAGCTTTTCAAAAGAAGATAGACAAATGGCCAATAAACATATGAAAAAAATGCTAGAGGTCACTAATCATCAGGGAAATGCAAAGTAAAACCACAATGAGATATCACCTTAACCCTGTTAGAATGGCTTTTATTAAGAAGTCCAAACAATACATGCTGGCATGGATGCAGAAAGAAATACTTATACACTGTTGGTGGGACTGCAAATTAGTGTAACCTCTATTGAAAACTGTATGGACATTTCTCAAAGAACTAAATGCAGACCTACCATTCGATCCAGAAATCCCACTACTGGGTATTTACCCAAACGAAAATAAATCATTTCATCAAAAATACACCTGTACTCGAATATTTATTGCAGCACAATTCACAATTGCAAAGATGTAGAATCAACCCAAATGCCCATCAATTCATGAGTGGATTCACAAAAATGTGATGCATATATATAGCGTGGAATACTACTCAGCCATGAAGGATGACTTAATGCCTTTTGCAACAATATGGATGGAACCAGAGACTATATCCTAAGTGAAGTATCTAAAGAATGGAAAAACACACACCACATGTACTCACTATTAAATTGGAACTAACTGATGAGCACACATATGCCGAGAGGGAGATATAACTCAATAGAAATTAATCAGCAGGGAAGGGAGAGGAGGGGATGGGTAAAAACCTACCTACTGGGTACAATGAACACTATCTGGGTGACAGACACACTTATAACCGTGTCTCAAGCATTACAAAAGCAAGCCTTGTAACCAAAAACATTTGTACCCCCATAATACTTCAAAATAAAAAATATATATGTAGAACCCATAGTCTCAACTCTTTAGGCATTAACTGGTGTAACTATGTTGGGAGTTAATGAGGAAAAAGAGATGAGAACTTAATATATGTAAAAGACACATTCACAGCAAGTTAAGGCCAGAGGAAAGAATTTTACTCTGCAGGAATAAAGGCTCGTTAGCAGACAAAACACTCACTACATGGCATTCTGAAATACAGCATAACTAACTCAGTATTCAGTACCATGGTCACATTGGGAACACCAATTTAGTTTGAGTAAACAGTATCTAGCTTTACATTGCTTTACATTTTTACTGGTTATGCAGTTTTGTTGGTATTTACATTGTCAATTCATTTGGGTTGTATCACTTTGTAAGATCTATATGCATAAGTACACCTACTTTTATATTACAAACATTTAAATAACAATGTAATTAAAGTAATTAAAGCAATATTGGGCTTATGCAATTTGGATTTTGGATTTTTACATTCTTTTTCATTTTTAAGTGGTCCAAACATTGCTAAACTTTGAGAAACAATACAATCTTAAGGATACTGAGAAAGCGAAAGACCTTCAAATTGAAATATGACCACCTAATAATATTTGACAATAAATTGAGGCACAATGCATAGAGGGTCTGTCCTTCAACAGCTTTGTCATCTAAACAGAGGCAAAACTTTCCTCAACAGGGTTTACCCACTTCCTGGAGACTTTGCTTTAACACCTTCCTCCTTTGTCCCTTAACCTCTTAATCCTTCCTCCTTCATCCTTTAATCTTGCTGCGAATCTAACAGGAAAATTTAGCCCCCAGTTTTAAGCAAGTGATTCATGATGATGGTAGCCCAAAAAGATTCAGTGTAAGTGATGAGGAATTCAGAAAGCAGATGTTTGTCCAAACAAAAAGTGATGATATTTAGAGTATTAGAGGGAAGGGAAAATACAGCTTGAGTATCCCTTAGCCAAAATGCTTGGGACCAGAAGTGGTTTGGATTTCAGATTTTGAATACTTGCATTACCTGATGGGCATTATGCAGAACTTTTTGATATTTTCAACAATATCTTTATACTACCAAGAAGAGAATTAGCAAAAATACAGTGAGTAACGCACATAGGTCTTGGCTCCATGGACAGCACTGTGAGGAACCTTCAGTTGTCATGTCTGGCCTGCACAAATGCCATTTAATTATGCTGGCGGACGTCCTTGCATGGGGGATACATCTCAGCTGAAGGGGGTTGGGAGGGTCTTTTTCCCCAGGGGGATGCTGAATACATATATATGTTTTATTATTTTTTATTTATTCATTTATTTAAGAGACAAGGTCCCACTCTGTTGCCCAGGCTGGAGTGCAGTGGCCCAATTATAGTTCACTGTAACCTTGAATTCCTGGGCTCAGATGCTAAATTTTAAACTGTGTATTGTGGACCTGCATTTTGACTGTGACCTATCACATGAGGTCAGGTGTGGAATTTTCCACTTGTGGTACTCAAAAAGTTTTGGATTTTGGAGCATTTTAGATTTTGGATTTTCAGATTAGGGATGCTCAACCTGTAGCAGAAGAAAGCACAACCACTGTCTCAAAATATATGAAGGGCTGTCATATAGAAGTAGGATGAGCCTTATGTAATTCCAAATGTAGCTCTAGAATTAGAGGGAAAAAGTTACAAGACACAGATTTTGCTATAAGATGCTGAGGACCCACTACCATTTATCAAGCAGCTACTGCGTGCTAGGGTCCCATTAAGTATTTAAATACATTGTAAGATTTATGTAGAATCTTCTAGCTACTGGCCTTGATCACTAAACTAATAAAAGAAAAGTATACAGTGGGCTATTTTTC
This sequence comes from Cheirogaleus medius, assembly GCA_008086735.1. NCBI lineage: Eukaryota > Metazoa > Chordata > Mammalia > Primates > Cheirogaleidae > Cheirogaleus > Cheirogaleus medius. The sequence goes on from VBSM01000483.1 coordinate 7,197,584, forward strand.
AAGTTCTTTCTCCCACACCAGCTTAATGAACATGAACATAACTAATAGTAAGTTTCTATATCCTCTTTTTTCTTTTGATTCTTCAGCAAATGAAACAAAAATACTGCTCAGTTAAGAGATCAAGATGATGAGCAAGGCGACTAGGGAAGAGAACATTAATCACTGCCTTTTTTTTTTTTTTGAGACAAAGTCTCACTCTTTGTCCGGAGTAGAGTGCCGTGGCATCAGCCTAGCTCACAGCAACCTCAAACTCCTGGGCTCAAGCGATCCTCCTGCCTCAGCCTCCCGAGTAGCTGGGACTACAGGCATGCGCCACCATGCCCGGCTAATTTTTTTCTATATATTTTTAGTTGGCCAATTAATTTCTTTCTATTTATAGTAGAGACGGGGTCTCGCTCTTGCTCAGGCTGGTTTTGAACTCCTGACCTTGAGCGATCCTCCCGCCTCGGCCTCCCAGAGTGCTAGGATGACAGGCATGAGCCACCACGCCTGGCCAATCACTGCCTTTGAGAAATAATTATATTGTTATTATTTAAAAATTAAAGTAATCTGAAGTTTGTGAAATATATACAGTGAAGCAAGAGATAAATGAAAATATCTTAAAACATCTACTGTGATAAATTTTGGTTGAAAGTGATTATAATTTAACAAACATATAAACATAAAGTAACATAGTATGTCATAACTGTAGGTTATTTGGGTCACTATGTTTCAGATGTTAGTAAATGTTATAGTGTAATCAAAAGTATCAAATACTTAAGTTTCTCTCCCCAAACCAATATTTTCCCATTCCTTAATCCTGCAGTCCCTAACCCCAGGGCCACAGACCAGTACTGGGAATTGGGCTGCACAGCAGGAGGTGGGTGAGTGAGTGAAGCTTCATCTGTATTTACAGCTGCTCCCCATCACTCATATCACAGCCTGAGCTCTGCCTCCCATCAGATCAGCAGCAGCATTAGATTCTCACAGAAGCAAGAACCCTACTGTAGGTTGAACGCTCTTTATGCGAATCTAATGCCTGATGATCTGAAGTGGAGCTGAGGAGGTGATACTAGCACTGGGGAATGGCCATAAATACAGATTATCATTAGCAGAGAGGTCTGACTGCACAATAAATATAATGCACTTGAATCATCCCGAAACCATTCCACCACTCCCTTCAACCCCAATCCATAGAAAAATTATCTTCCATGAAACCAGTCCCTTGTGCCAAAAAAGTTGGGGGCCACTGCTTTAGTCTATAAGGCAAAAGCGGCTTCTGACAAATTACAACATAACGGAAGTTCTGCTTTAGGCTATAGAAAACATGGCCTACCAAACCCTACCATGGATTAGGACAGGATTACAGTATGTTTCAAGGAATAAAAGAGTATTCATCTAAATGATAGCCTTAAAATGTTTCTGACTCATAGAATTCAAAAGTTAACAGATTGTGTTAAAACTAAATATGAAAAAAATTGCTAAAAACAATGCTTAAAATAAGAATGCTGAAGATGAACAAAACTAAGCCTTAGCTATGGCAGAGAACTCAAAGCAGACATTGAAAATATCAGGTGGCTTAGAATAATTTTATGATTTAAACACATACACAAAAAATAAAGGTACAAGAATTTGGCCATGATAGCTGTCCAAGAAGAAAATTCAAGTCAGGCATCTCAGACACTAGTGAAATTGATAAATTGTTAAAACACAAACACCCTGAATCATTTTTTTTTTTTTTTTTTTTTTTTTT
>VBSM01000483.1:7200237-7216748 GCA_008086735.1 Cheirogaleus medius
AAAAAGGACAAACAAGCTCTCTTGGGCCTCTTTTATGAGGGCATTAATCCCATCCAGGAGAGCTCTGCCCTCATGATCTCGTCACCTCCTGCTATGGTTTGACTATATCGCCCAAGGTTCATGAGTTGGAAATTTAATTGCCATTGTAATAGTATTAGGAAGTAGGGCCATTAAGAAGTGATTAGACCACAAGGGCACCACCCTCATAAATGGATTAAGGCCATTTTGTGGGAGTGGGTTAGTTACCAAACAGAGGAATTGACCAGATTTCCTCTCTCTGTCTCCTGCGCTTGCTTTAGGAAATGGCTAAAGCAAGTAATGACGCTCATCAAATGCTGGCATCATGCTTTTGGACTTCCCAGCCTCCAAAACTATAAGAAATAAATTTATTTTCTTTTACAAATTACCCAATTTGTGGTATCTTGTTATAGCAACAGAAAATGGACTAAGACACCTCCCAAAAGCCCCACCAACAGATTGGACTCCATTTCCTCACAGGTGGTAGAAGGTAGCAGTTAGGAAAATAGAAGTTCAGGAACCAGGGAGAAAGAGTTCAAATGCCAGCCACCTCTTACCATTAGTGCAAGGTGACAATTTCTTTACCCTCCCTGAGTCTCAGCTTCCCCATCTGTAAAATGGGGAAGACAGTGCAGCCATATTTCATAGGGTATTACAAGGGTTGAATGAGATGAAATATGTAAAGTCCCTCACACAGTGATTGCTACTAGATGCTAAATGTTTTACATGCAGTGCTGAGAAGAGAAGGATCTCTAATCCTTAGGGTAGTCGTTTACTTTATCAGTAGAAGACACAGAAGCAGTGGGAGCATGGACAGGTGGGGATGAGGAAAAAAGACCCAGCCAGGTGGTACAGACCCTGTAGCAACACCTCTTGGCCCCACAGGTGATGAGCAAAGTTTGAGGATCACTGCCCAAGAGAATCTAGTTTCTTTCATTTCATATCCCAGGACCATAAAATATCAATTTCCATAATTTAAAACCTCAGGAAATATTGATCTTGTCTTATAACTTCCATAATATTGTGTCATACTCTAATCTCATAAACGCTCTCCCAAATACTTTCTTCCCCCAACTTTCTAGAATTATTTATTCTTCAAATGAAAATTTCTCTCCTCATTACCCCTGAAAGAGATTATGCAGCTGTATGATAGCACATCTGGTTTTCCATGTTTTAAGGAAATGAGATGAAGATGACAATCAGATTTATAGAAGAAGATATTATGGAAGAGTCATTCCCTCCACAATGGTGAGTTAGCACAGAATTTCCTAAACTAATCTTTATCTAAAATGTAATCCAATTTTTCAAAATGTATATATTCACAAATATCTAGAAACAACCCCATTCAAGCTTAATTCATACAAAACTAACCTTGACAACCAAAGGACTTAGAGGTAAAATAATTTTCTGGGTCATTTAATCAATGAATTTGTTGTTGTGTCCAAGATCCCTTACCTCAAGCTGCTCTCGGTCTAGTGCGAAACACAGACCCAACATACTGCTAGACTATAAAGCTAAGGGTTATTATAATAGAGGTAAAGAAAAATGCTGTAAGCAGAGAAAGGAATTATACACTTGACCTCAGGTCTTTGCTCCAACCTCTCTTCCTCTGGGAAGTCTTCCCCATAACCCCAGCCAATGGGCCCTCCTGCCCCATCTCATTCTCATCTCATTTACAGCACTTTAGCTGAAACCATCTTGTATGTGTGTGTGTGTGCATGTCCACTGTCTCTCCCAGTAGAATATGCACTCCTTGAAGGAGGAGACTGTACCCCAGCATGTGGCACAATGCCTAGCACACAATATGCTCTCACTTAACTATTTGAGACTAACTGCCCTGAGGTCTAGGAAGAGACATCACAGAAAGCCTATATTTGAAGGGGGCCTTAAAGAATCTAGGAGTCTGGCAGATAAAAAAGGCTTTGCGGATTTAAGACTCAACATTAAACTGCCATGTCCAATCATCGCACATGCCTTTACTATATACTTCTTTTGACCTCTATGTGCAAATATCTTATAATTCATGGGTTTAAGTTTCTTTCCTCCTCACTATAACAAGTTCCAAAAACTTAGTTTCTATTATTGCTATTAAAAAATCTTTCAGGAGAGAAAAAAAACAAAGTATAATCTAGGTTCTTACGGAAATTCATTTTTACTTCAAAACCTCTCTCAGGGCCGGGCGCAGTGGCTCACGCCTGTAATCCTAGCACTCTGGGAGGCCGAGGCAGGAGGATCACTCAAGGTCAGGAGTTCAAAACCAGCCTGATCAAGAGCGAGACCCCGTCTCTACTGAAAATAGAAAGAAATTAATTGGCCAACTAAAAATATATAGAAAAAATTAGCCAGGTATGGTGGCACATGCCTGTAGTCCCAGATACTGGGGAGGCTGAGGCAGGAGGATCGCTTGAGCCCAGGAGATTGAGGTTGCTGTGAGCTAGGCTGATGCCACAGCACTCACTCTAGCCTGGGCAACAGAGTGAGACTCTGTCTCAAATAAATAAATAAATAAATACCTCTCTCAGCATCTGTACATTGGTTTAAGACCTTCAAAGAGACTGACCTAACCAAAGAGATGCAGTAAACTAGGTTTGGTACAGGAACCTCAGAAATTTCAAGAGCTTGATTTCTTTAGAATCTTATTTTTCTTCAATGTTCAAGTTTACTTAACGAAGGAAGGAGAGTGTCACTTATCAAAATAATCAAACTTCTCTCACATGCCAAAAATTTAATCAGCTTAGTGTTTACGAAGGGGCAAAAGACAGAAGTAACATAAAATGACATTTTATTTTGGAATGAGAGAGGCAGAGACAGGTAGCTGTTATTCCTTTGACACTTCAGAGCCATACACCACATTCCTTGCTTGGCAGTGAGACATCTGCAGCCTCCTCCCTTTTCTGGGAGAGAGGGTCTGGCTGGGAAAAGGCAGCCCAGGCCATCACATGCACTCCATAAATAACCACTCGGGTAGAGGAAGGCCACATACTTTTAGAGTAGAGGGAACCTAACTTAGGTGATCTGCCAACTTCTCATTCTATAGAAAAGGACATGCAGGCCACAGAATGGAGGTGAAATTTTTCTCAAATCCATAGTCGGCAGAACCCAGGAATCCTGACTTGGTCAGCCATTGTTTCTACTATCCTTGGTTATATTTCTTCAGGATATCAAAGTTTTACAAATATAGCCAGAATGCTCAGAAGCAGAGAAGACTCATGGAATAGAACTAAGACTAGGAAGTCTGACTCAGCCCTGAATAAGACAGCGTAAGCTCCAGTCATGTGGACATCCTCAGTTGGCCATTAGAGACACTCTGAGCACAGCAGGCTCATGGCTTCAGACAGCTCAACCGGATTTTCCCAGTATTGATTGTTATGAGTCACAGTCCTCCTGCAAGAGGAGGTCCCCATCCAGTTTTAAAAAATAAAGTGGATTATAGGAACGCACAACATCAACTCAGTGAATTTAACCCAACAAAGGTGGGTAAATCGATAAATTGAAGGTGCCTATTGAGAGAAGGTCAAGGGTAGAAGGAAAAAATCTGAGCCATGCAAATAAATGTCTTTTGTCATTTCAGTTCAATGCAATTGGGGCTGGGAATGAATGTTTGTGCCCTGCTGTCATCACTTCCTATTCTTCATTGAAGACATTTTAGAAGAAAAACCAATTATCTCCTAAACTACAAGTTTCATGGGATGAGAGAGGCAGAAAAGAGAACTGAACACAAAGTTGTAAAATACTGCCTAGGAGAATCTTTATTTAAAATGATCAACTAAAATGAAATAAAGCAGTCAATTTTGACAAGCAGTCCTTTGGTTGACAACATGGGCAATACTATATACCTGTTTTTACTAAAGCAAATAACTTCACAAATAGCTGGTTAGTTCTTCAACATGATAAATCTAAACATTTGAGCACAATTTTAGCTAAAAATTGGAACTATTTACATTCTGGAATCATTGATAGTAAGCATTGATTATTTCTTTTCTTAAAAAATGCACTACTATAGGGTATTCCACTCATTTTGTGGGAAATTCAAGAATTAGACAAAGACCCATTGTCAGAAAGAATTCCATATGACAAAAGAGCCCAAATTCTTCTTTTGAAGTAATTTTACTATATGAAAAACTTCTTCAGGCCAGGCGCAGTGGCTCACGCCTGTAATCCTAGCTCTCTGGGAGGCCGAGGTGGGCGGATCGCTCGAGCTCAGGAGTTCGAAACCAGCCTGAGCAAGAGCGAGACCCCATCTCTACTAAAAAAATAGAAAGGAATTAATTGGCCTACTAAAATATAGAAAAACTTAGCCGGGCATGGTGGCGCATGCCTGTAGTCCCAGCTACTCAGGAGGCTGAGGCAGAAGGACTGCCTGAGCCCAGGAGTTTGAGGTTGCTGTGAGCGAGGCTGATGCCACGGCACTCTAGCCCAGGCAACAGAGTGAGACTCTGTCTCAAAAGAAAAGAAAAACTTCTTCAAACAAGTGATCAAGGCCAGAAAAACATTTTCTTTGTATAAATATTTGTTATATTATTTACCATATTGTGGTATAATTTGGACTCTACACATAGTATTTTTCCCAAATCCCCAACCACCAAAAATCAGTGAATGAATGATTTGAGGGAAATTTGTCAACCCTCCATTAGTAGCTGAAAGTACAGTTTAAAAATTAGACTCAGTGGACCATACATCCCCTGGGCAGGAACAGATTCAATGTATAATGTGTTCTCATTAATGGATGTACATAATGGTCATCTTAATGGCCTTTCCTATGATGATATTCACCTTTTAAGTACATTAATTGTATGTAGCAAATACATTGTTACAATTACTTCAGAAAAGGATATTAACACTGTTGACCTTTCAGAGACCACACCAAGGAGCAGCATCCCAAGGGCATGTGAGTAACAAGTGCTTAAGCCATAGGCATTGCCTTGATCTTTCCAAAGTGGCTGCTAATCTGACCTTGGGTCAGTCAAAAACTTAGCTGCTCTGTTTTGAACTATCTAGGCAAATGTGGCTTTTAAGTATTTAACATGATTAAGAAAAGTGATAAGGCCCTTTTAACACCATGTCTTCTTTTTATTTATACTCCTCCAGATATCTTCACTTCCTTGAGAAGCCTTTAAAAGCAAAACACACACAACTGGCCAAGAAAATGTGTGAAGTCACATAGACACACACACAAACTGTAGAGACAACTTAATTTAGGCGGGTCACCATCTTGCCAGAGCAGCTAAAACTTCAGATGACAATGACTAAATAGAGAAACTCAAGCACTTTCAGGACTCCTCAGTGTGGCTACCTTTTTAGAGGTAAACTGCAGATGACAGAACACATGCTACAGGCACTATAAGCAAGGCACATTGCTTAAGTTTCCTCATCTGTAAAATGGAGACAATGATTTCAGAACATAAGAGCATGTTAAGAAATAGGAAAAAAACAAAACAAAAAAACATTTGGCTTGATGTTCAGTTTCCAATCCCTGCCAAGCCAATATTGCTATGACTACGTGGAATGTGCCATTTGCATTAAGAAAGATGCAAGAGGGGCCGGGCGCGGTGGCTCACGCCTGTAATCCTAGCACTCTGGGAGGCCGAGGCGGGTGGATAGCTCAAGGTCAGGAGTTCGAAACCAGCCTGACCAAGAGCGAGACCCCGTCTCTACTAAAAATAGAAATACATTAATTAGCCAACTAAAATATATAGAAAAAATTAGCCGGGCATGGTGGCACATGCCTGTAGTCCCAGCTACTCGGGAGGCTGAGGCAGAAGGATTGCTTGAGCCCAGGAGCTTGAGGTTGCTATGAGCTAGGCTGACGCCACGGCACTCACCCTAGCCTGGGCAACAAAGTAAGACTCTGTCTCAAAAAAAAAAAAAAAAAAAAGAAAGATGCAAGAGGGCTGAGTGTACGTAAACATGCAGTCAGCACACACTTGGGTTCTGCCTGATCATTCTGGGTGCTGTTTAGAACAAGGAACAGGTTCTCAACTACCAGTAATGCTTTTTCTACCCGAAAGTAAAAAGAAAATACTGCAGGAATTCAAGGATGACCCAACATACAGCCAAGCAGTTTCTTTGAGTAAGGTAGGGTTGACACACTGAGATTACTAATTTATAATAAGCCCCAACTGCTGATTCCAATGGCCTTTATCATTCTAACTACTCTCATTAGGGGAGATGGCAAGAGAGATTGACCTTGAATCACCTCATTTCCAACATGGAAAACCCTTCAGCACAGTGATTCTCAACCACAGTTGCATATTAGAACCACCTGGGGAGCTTTTAAGACCACAAGCCACACCCCAAACCAATTTCATCAGACTATCTACAGGTAGGGAGATCAGGTACTTATTTTTAAAAGAACCCGGTGTGATCTGAGATGCAGCCAAGGTTGAGACTTGCAGACTAGGATCACCCCTCTTCACCTCACGTAACTTCTGCTGCAAGCCAAACTAGGAAAGCCAACCAAGAGCATTTCACAACCACAGCTTCTGAGTAGAGCAGGTACTATAGGATCCTGAACGCTGGAAGACCACGGGTGCCTACACCTGGGTTCACACAGAGGGCTGAACAGAGGTTATAAACTAGGGCTCCTCATAGGAGAGCCATTATCTCAAACAGTTCGCACTTCAACAAAAATAAGTTCAACAATCTTCGGAGGTACCACCAACAGCTAAATTTGCCTCTGACCATGAGGATTTTTTTTTCCCTTTAAGAGACAAATTTCTTGGGAAGGAAAGTCAGAATATTGGTGGGCGTGCGCCCACACACACAGCCTACAGAGAAGGAAGCATGCAATTCCCGTGGCCGCCTAGAAAGCACCCCGCAAGCTCCCCACCGCGCGGGCCCGTGGCCACTGCACCTGCTGGAGCGCTCGGCCGCACCTGCCGCGCCGTGCCCTGCCCTCCCCTCCTACCTTCCAGCAGCTCTTCCAGGCTGGTGACCTTCCGGCTGCCATCGATGGTATAGATGGTGCGGACGCCCTGGGGCAGGTTCACATTGTCCGACAGGGAGCGGGTGAGCTCTATGAGGAGCGCATCGAAGGACCGGAAGCGGTCGCTGGAGATGGCAAACACCAGGCCCTTGAAGTAGCGGTCCCCGTTCCGGTAGAAGCGCGCCTTCTTGGCCTTCTTCTCCGAGCTGAGGGCCTGCAGGGTCCGCGTGCGGTAGAAGCTGCAGTGGGCACTGTGCGCCGGGCTAGGGATGAGCCCGTTCCCCTTAGGGCCCGAGCTGCTGCTGCCCCCAGAGGAGCTGGGTGCCCCTCTCCGCGACCCCGGCCGCGGCCTTTTGTCCCGTTCCTCAAAGTGCTCCAGCTCAATGCTCCTGGTGCTGGCCATCGCGGCTGCTCCAAGGGCTTCCCACAAAAAAAGCGTTCCAGGCAGGCTAGTGCCAGTGCGAGAACCCGTGCAGAGAGGTCTGACTGTGAGGGCCCTTAAAGCGCCGGGACACCTGGCTCTGGCATCCCGCCCTCTCCTCGCAGGTGGGGCCGATGAGCCGCGGAGGCACCGGCCCGCCCGCGCCCTCAGCTAAAAGGGGCCGCAGCGGCGAGCTGCCCAGCGCATTGTCCGGCGCGGCTCGCTGCGAGCCTCCCGCCTGCCGGGGAGCCCCACGCCCCCCCAAGCGCCTCCTCCACCGGCCACGCCTCACAACTCCCGCTCGGGAGCTTGCCGGGAGAGGCGAAGTTGGGCCGCCCGAGGCTTGCGCCGGGCCCGCGGGCGCACACAAAGCTCAGACGCCCGGCGCGGCTCGCGTCCGCCCGGCGTTCCCGGGAGCGCCGAGGGGAAGGAAGGAGGGGGGCGGTGAGCGTGGGAGAGGCGCCGCGGGCCCGTGGGGGCGTCGCGCCCTGGCCCGCCCACGGCCCGCGCTGCAGCGCCGCCGCCTCGCTCGCGCCCAGGCCCTGCCCGCGGGGCAGCGCGCGCCGTTTCGGGCAGAGAGGGCCGTGCCGGGCCGCTTCCTCCCACAGAGCCCGGCCCTAGCGGGAAATAATGCGGCCCGCCACCCCCGCAGCCGGCCGGCCCAGCCCACCCGCGAGCATCCGCGCGCAGGCCCGACTCCGCCGCCCGGCCAGGGGTCAGGGCTGGAGGGGGCTTCTGGACCCAGGGATGCCAAAACCGCGGAGACTGGGCGGGGGGAGGGGGAGGGGGAGGGGGCCGGAGCGCTCAGCGCGGGGGCGATGCGGCGCGAGCCGAGCGGCGCCTCCTGGGTCCTAGGCAGCCCCGCCGCTGACAGCTCCTACCCGGCGCCGCGCGCTAATGGGCGCAGCCGCAGCGCGCTCCTCCGCCTGGGAAACGCCAGCGCGCAGGCCAGAACAACTACAAAGGAAGGAGATTCAAGGGCAGGCAGCACATCCCTTAGCCGCCCTCCCAGGGAGGAACCGAGGCCAAACTAGCGCAGAAATCCAAAACACTGCGTTGGGTTGGGGCACAGAATTTATTTTTTAAAAAGCAGATTTGTTGCTTTATTGAAAAAATCCTTTGAGAAAGCAGCCTCCACAGTTTCCATTGCAGATTCGGTAATATGGTACGTTGAGTAACTTTCAACAGAATGAATGATCTTCTGATCATTGGCTTTTGAGGGATTTAATCAACAAATGTTTATTGAGCGCATGCTACGTGCCGAGCATTGTTTCAGTCGCGGGTGATGCCCTAGCACAGGAAAGAGGGAATCTCTGCGCTCTCTCCCCAACGCGCTCACATTCAAGAGATATTTAATGTTGCCAATATGAGCTTCTTACGTTAAGAGGTCTATCATTTGTAAGCACTCATCATACTGGAAACCTTAATTTAGCAGTGTCTGGTCAACAATAAAAACATGTTTTTCAAAGGCCTGTGAGAAATATTAGTTATTTCCATCTTGTCCTCCAAGAAAGATGAAGTTCAGAAATGTTTGGGCCTAATCCAACAAGTGAAATGTTAAGACTATTCAGCAACTGGTTCTCCGAATGGCCCTGGACAGCAATTCCAAACTGACCTTTAAGGTAGAAAGGCATAACTGCTTTTCTTGGAATGAACTGAGTCCTGGAAGAGCATGAATAAAAGAAGGTGGAAACACATGTAGCCATCTTTAGCATTGGTGCTACCTCCCAATCTCTCCATACCCAGCCCTCCCTGCTCTCCCCCCTCCCCCCCTTGGGTCCCCCCCAATGCCACAGAGGTTTTTCTGCTCCTTACACAGTAGTTCCCCCAGGGCAGTTTTGGGGACACACCTGGCCATACCTGACTTCTAGACCCAGTATTGGGGCACGCTGGGAAGTCAGAGCTGCTCTGAGGCTTCCGTGTAGTTTTTCCAGAGGAAAATCCTGCACTATGACTACATCCACTGCCATGAAAGGCCTCAACCCAGACGAATTAAATTAGAATTTCTAGGGATGGGCTTCTCCAACAGTATTTTTAAAAAAAATACTCCTAATGTACAGCCAGGATTTCCAACCACAGGCTGTAACATTAAGAGTCAAATAGATCAGTACTTCTTTTCAAACTTTAATATACTTACATGTCATGGGGGAATATTATTAAAAAGCAGATTCCACTTCACAAGGTCTGGGATGGAGAATGAGATTCTGCATCTTCTTTCTTTTTAGACAGGGTCCCACTCTATTGTCCAGGCTAGACTACGTGATGTTATCATAGCTCACTGCAACCTCAAACTCCTAGGCTCAAGAGATCCTCTTGCCTCAACCTCCTGAGTAGCTGGGACTGCAGACACATGCCACCACACCCAGCTAAGAGATTCTGCATTTCTATTAATAATAAGCACCCAGATAATGCCAATGCTGCTCTTGGTACAACTCTTTGAGAAACAAGTGACTAAATGGCAAATTTCTTGAGATAAGGCTCCATCTAAGTAGTAGTAACTCCAGAGCCTGTCAACGTTATAAGTTGCTTAAGATGTGTGTGTTCGTTTGAATTGCTATTAGTATTTCTTGAAGGTGGAAGGAGATTTTGTCATGTATTGCTATAGTAACAAATTATCCCAAACTGCAGATTAGGAATCTAGGAACAGTTTTCCTCAAGGTCTCACGTGAATGCAGTCAAGCCATTGACTGGTATTACCTTCATCTGAAGGCTTGACTGGGGCTGGTTAAATCCACTTCCAAGATGGCTCACTCACATGGATATTCTTGGAGGCCTTGATTCCTTGTCATGAGCAACACTTTCAATAGGCTTGCTTGAATGTTATCATGACCCATCAGCTGACTTCCTCCAAAGCAAGCATCCAGGAGAGAACAAGGTGGAAACCACAGTGTCATTTATGATATACCCTTGGAAATCATTTATTGTCATTCCCACAATATCCTGTAGGTTACACAAATCAGCCCTGTTCAGTGTGGGAGGACACTACACCAGGGTGTGACTACCAGGAGGCAGGGATCACTGGGATCATCTTGCAGGCTAGTACCACAGGCTTCAAATCTTTCAATATTTAGGACACTGACATATACACATTTTCTCATTCAAAGATCCCTAACCCTAACCCTCATATAAGAATTAAGATGCAATCACTTTTCATAAGATATTTATTGATGAATATGAAATATATCAAAACCCAATTGGTCAAAATTTGAAGATTTATTAAGGTGGAAAAAAACTAGTTTCAGCATTCCAATTCTAATGCAAACAAAATTTGAGGGCTCTAGGTAGGCAACTATTAATTAATTTGAGTAACTTCATGATCGAAAATTTTTAGAACCAAAAAAGATTCCCCCCTTTCATGCAATTGCAGAATTGTAAAAGATTTGAGCCTTCTTAAGAAGTAGATACAATTATATAATACTGTATTCTAACATTATTCCCTAACATTATATCTCTAAGTTAAACAAAGGTTACTGCCTTTCAGTGGGGTTGAGGAAGAAGGGAAAGTATTTCCAAAGTTGATACTTACTTAAAAAGAATATTTTTGAATCCAGGTATGGTGGCTCACATCTGTAAGCCACACCTGCTAGCACTTTGGGAGGCAAAGGTGGGAGGATCACTTGAGGCCGAGAGTTAAAGACTAGACTGAACAACATAGTAAGACCCTGTTTCTGTGAAAAATGTAAACATTAGCTGGGTGTGGTGGTGCATGCCTGTAGTCCCAACTACTCAGGAGGCTGAAGCAGGAGAATTGCTTGAGTGCAGAAGTTTGAGGTTGCAGTGAGCAATGATGATACCACTTTACTCCATCTGGGCAACAGAGAGACCCTATCTCCAAAAAACAAACAAAAAAAAGGAATATTTTTGATCCTATTCTTTGCATTTGTTTGAAGAATCTTATTTGTGACCCTCATATAAGAATTAAGATACAATCACTTTTCATAAGATATTTATTGATGAATATGAAATATATCAAAACCCAATTGGTCAAAATTTGAAGATTTATTAAGGTGGAAAAAAACTAGTTTCAGCATTCCAATTCTAATGCAAACAAAATTTGAGGGCTCTAGGTAGGCAACTATTAATTAATTTGAGTAACTTCATGATTGAAAATTTTTAGAACCAAAAAAGATTCCCCCCTTTCATGCAATTGCAGAATTTTCAGTGTAAGATATTTTAACTGGCATTTCCTTTGTTGAGATGCCCTCTTTTTTCTAACCAAGAAACATATCTGATTGCTGATCATTCGTCCTGCCAGAGATGGTCTAATTCTTGGTAGTAATTGCAAGGTCCACGAACTCTGTCTGCCAGGTCCTAAAGAGGCTTCATTAGGAGGAGCTGGCCACAGATGCCTCCTAACTATCTGGACGCTTGCCTTGACCTTACCTGGCCCTTGGTTGTGAATTCTCTATACCCTTTCCCAACTTCCCTTAAATTAACACTTGTTTGAACAAAAATTTTGTGCAGAGTACTTTAAAAATGGCTTTTTTTTTTTTTTTGCTACAGACAATTCAAGAATTTCAATCCACCAGGAGTTAGAAATCAGCCTTAGCAAGAGAGAGATCCCATCTCTACAAAAAATAGAAAAATTAGCTGGGCATAGTGGCCTGCACCTGTAGTCCCAGTTACTCGGGGGCTGAGGCAGGAGAATTGCTTGAGCCCAGGAGTTTGAGTTTGCACTGAAGCTATGACCACTGCACTTTACACTCTAGCAGGGGAGACAGAAGGACATTGTCTCTGTCTCAAAAAAAAAGAATTTCAATTCAAAAACTCTTCTCCCTTCTCCCTTTTTTTGCAATTAGAACTGATCCCTTTCTGTTCTTGACATATAATAATTTTATTCCTTTTATTTATTTATTTATTGAGACAGAGTCTTGCTCTGTCTGCCGTGGGGTCAGCCTAGCTCACAGCAACCTCAAACTCCAGGGCTTAAGAGATCCTCCTGTCTCAGTTTCCTGAGTAGCTGGGACTATAAGTGCACACCATCACGCCCAGCTAATTTTTTCTGTTTTTAGTCGGGGGCTCGCTCTTGCTCAGGCTGGTCTCCAACTCCTGACCTCAAGCAATCCTCTTGTCTCAGCCTCCCACAGTGCTAGGATTACAGGCGTGAGCCACTGTGCCCTGCCAATAATTTTAAATCATGGAATATTTACTGGATGTGAAATATTTGTTGGCAATAGGCAAGAGGAGGGGTCTTCTAAAAACTATTTGGGGCAGAAAAACTCAACTAGCAGGAAGGAAAAGTGTTCTCTTTGCTCTCTACACTTTTCTTTGGATTGCACAGGTTAGCAATACAATATTAGGGCTGCCTTTAATTAAGTGGTAACTCCTTCCTCTGTTCACCTCCACAGCTGCCCCCATTCCACCTTGACTAACAAATACAATGCAAATTTTTGTTTAGCATAATTTGTTCAAATGAGACTTCATTAAGTATTTTGGTAAGGGTCTTTACATAAGAATATTCCCTGGTTTTGCTTGTGCTACTTTATTTCTGAAATGCCTTGGCTAGTCTTCACTTTTGACCAGAAACTTCTGCTTTTAAAGGCAGCTTTCCAGCTACTCCATTACTTATTATATAAAGGATGCCTGTGAACCTTTTAGCCTGCGCTATGCTGAGACTTTCTGCTGTCTCATGTTTTCACTCCCGTTCACTGTGTGCCAAGCATTTCTCCCAGATATAAAAATGATGAAACAACTATTTTCATTGAAAGCACCTGATGACTAAAGACTGAATTTTTGAAACTAAGCATGATTTTTATTAGTGCTTTCTGTTAATCTTTTTTTTTTTTTAAATCTACCTCCTCTTTCTGTTAATCTTTAACGGGTAAGTGTAGTTCAGAAAGAGATTCTACATCTCTAGCTCATTATCTATACCCAGACTGGAAAAGAGACTCAAACTGTTTTCTCATTAGTTGTTTCACCTCAAGAGCTTTGCTGTCTTTTTCACCCCCGATTCATATAGCATTTTACATATATATAAATGGCTTCTTCACAAATATATGAGGGAAGAATTAAAACTACTTTTTCAGGTTCAGCAAATTAAAATTTAGTTCTTTCAAAAATTCTAAGTTCAATTTTTTAATGTAAATATCAGGAGAATTGAAGAAAAATTGAAATATGTATGTTTTAAATATATATGGCCCACAAATACTTTTTTCCCATGAGAAAATTGTGATTCTTTCTATGGTACATTTAACTTCTACAAAGTGTCTAGGACAAAGACTCCCACATGTCATGTAAATTTCATATATTCAGAATTATGTTGTTATTTTGTCATTGGCTAGTTCAGCCACAACAACTGTTAAAATGAAAATCACAAAAATATGAAAATCATATAGCAAATTTTTTCTTAGGAATTTGAATATTTTCCTCTTAAATCTTCCTGAGAAGAAAATCTGGGCAGCAAAGAGTAAATCTACTTTCTGGATGAGGGAATCCAGGCAGAGCCCAGTGACTTTCCACAATTATTTTAATAATACCAAAAGTAAAAGATGGAAAAGTACTATAGTACTCTCATTATTTTCTGTAGAATCAAATTCCCCAAACCCAATATAAAATTTATTCTTAAAGCTAGGCTTTTTGCTTCATTTAAAATTCAAAGAAATTATTTATCTTAAAATTCATTATGGTTTTAGTAATTTCCTCCTCAATAACACTTTCAGTCAGTGTTCATATGAATACTGAATGTGACCAAGTATGTTCATGTCATTCTATATGCTAGACTAAAATAATGATGGTTAGGAGTACTTAAAGGATAATAAATATTTTATAATGATTAATAAATAGTTATGACCTAGTTAAAGAAACAGATTATAGACAAAGAAATAAGAAGGAAAGATTAAGCAGCAGAGATAGAAATTGCCTCCAGGGTATGCTAACTCTAGAAAATGTTCATTTCGAGCTTTCAAAAGTCATTAATCACAAAGAGGTCTGTCTCTTCAGGAATTTATAGTTTAAAATTAATGATTTTTATATTTGCAGTAGATTTATAATGCAAATTAGCCAGTTATTTTAGGACAAATGTTCTGTACCCCATCCATACATTTGAAATATCCAAATGTTAAAATAATATATATATTTTATTTATGGGACTTATGATACTATTCAGACTTTGGTCAGTACCCTTTAGCAAATCTGTTCTCATTTGGCTATGTATTTAGGTTAAAAAAAGAAAAAACTTTTTCATTGGTACTTCCCAGAGTCCTGTCATCCTATCTGAAATAACTAATATCGATCATGGTTTACTGTTCACATGTAAGATTTGACACAAATACTATATCTGAGATTAAACATTTAAGGTAAAGAGATACATGCATGTGATTACCTGATTGTATTTATTTTAATGTAACTGATATGTTCATCTTTAATAGTTTGGTAACAAGATAAAGTTATATCTCTTTTCAGTATTAAAATTAATTATAATTAATTATTATGTATTATTGTTACTATATTTTTCTCCCTAGGATTTCTCCCTCTAGTGATAAGGCCATGAACTCCTGGGGTCTTGGTTCAAAAGCTTAGTCTAGTATCCTTAGGAAGAGAATTCTGTAAAACACATCAGCCCTCCAGGGGCCTCTGTCTCAGCTGCCACTGGTGTGTCAGTGCCCTGCACTGTCTGACACCCTCTGATCACCAACACAGGGCTGGAACTCTAGGCTCAGCAACAGTTTCAGAAGGTATAGAGAAGAAGGAAGGGTTTCCCCTGATCCCTGCCAAAACAAATAAAAAAATAAAGTCATGGTGCCAACTTGCTATACATCTGTTCCAAGGTGACCTATCTTCTTTACCACTTAGACGCAGAATGTCGAAGTTCTTGCCTTTATTTAGGTTATTATATCGCTATCTTATATAATTAAAAATATGTAGAAAAGGGGGTATGTTGAAGTAATTTACAGAAAATTCTCCTTTAAATTCTTACTTGTTAAAAGGGACTATCTTAATCACTTTAGTCTTCTCAGATTCCTTTAATAGTCCTAGAACAGCCAGAATATGTAAATGATAGGTTTTGTAGCAGTATAGAAATATCACAAACCACTATTAATAGCCCCATTGTTTTTCTTGGGCTGGTTCTGAAATTACCTGCCTCATTTCATGTAATTTACCAGCTTGGTCACATAATTCGGTGGGAAATTCTCCAAGTAACTTAGAATAATAAGGGAAAGCTAGCAGAGAAATGCAATATGGTGGTAATGGTATGTCTCTACACACAACTGCTTTATATTTTAATTAATCCTAATTCAAACAGTGTCTAAGCTTTTGATGTTGGGCCTATTGTTTGAATAGGTGGATAAAATCAGTCACCTTTTCTTTATTACTGGTATAGTCAAAGACTTTCCCTAATGCAAATGTTTTACCACAATGTAGGTTTTGTTAGGGGTGAAATACAGTTGTTGGAAGTCCTTCAATAAGAAACTGTGATCAATCCCCAGATCTCTTTCAGTCTGTGATCCAATGTCAAGATTTAAAGAGATGATACACAAAGAAATTTATCCACATTCCATATCAGATAAATCTATTGTAATAGCTGAAGAAAGGCTTAAAGAATTACCATTAAGGTTGCTGTTGATATATATATTTCTAACAATCTCACACTGAAAGAAAAGAAGCAAGTTCAGCGCAAACATTTTTTGCTGAATCATTTGAGAATAAATTGCAAACAGCAGGATGTTTCATCATCCCTAAATAACTTATTACATATTTTCTACAAATAAGAACATTCTCCTACACCATGATATAACTATCAAAGTCAGGAAACTACTACCAGCTTCAGAACCCATTCAAATTTTGCCTCATGTCCCAACCATGTCCTTTTCAGCAGAAGAATCCAGTCCAGAACCACACTTTGTGCTTAGTTGTCATGTCTCTTTAGTCTTCTTCAGCCTAGAACACTTCCTCAGTCTTTCCCAATCTTTCCTGACACTTTTGAAGATTACAGACCAGTTATTTTGCAGAATCCTTTAATTTTGGGGTTTGATTTGTCCTCAGATTTAGATTTAAGTTATGCATCTTTAGCAGGGATGTCACAGAAAGGATGCTGTGCTCTGCTTTTCTATCATATCGTGTCAGGTGGGGCTCCATTTCAACTTGTCTCATCACTGTGTTAGAGTAGGATCTCCCGTAGTCCCACCGGACAGAGAGACAGAGTCACCG
>VBSM01000483.1:7216848-7240039 GCA_008086735.1 Cheirogaleus medius
ACCTTTGTCGAAACACAAGGTGTGTCCTACGAAAGATAAGGTGTGTCCTACAACTGATGTTCCCTTTGATGACTTGATTTAAGTGGTACCTACCAGACTGCTTCACTGTAAAGTTATTCTTTTTCTCTTTGTAATTAATGCCTATTTTGTAGGAAGGTACTTTGAAACTTAATGTAAATATCTTATTCTTCTTCAAACTTTCAATTTATTCATTTATTTTATCAGTTTGGATTCATAGTATCCTATTTATGTAATTACTATCATTATTTATTTTAATGCTCAAATTATCCTCAATGTGGCCAGTGCATTCAAGCTGACTTCTACAGGCTTTTTTGTTGTCCCCGTCATTTTTTAGCACTTCCTTATTTTTGGTTATACGTTCTGGATTCACGTTGTATTTTTTCTGCCCTAGCCCTGAAATCTATTATTTCTCCTCCTTTTAGTGGAGAATGATATTTAGGAGCCAAGATTTGGGTAACAGGCGTACTCATTGCTATTGGATTATAGCTACTCCTGGGCTTCCCAGTGGACAGAGCTAGGGAATATCTGTGTGTGTATTCACACACACATACATCTTGTCAATGGAAAAAGCCAAACTCTGTAATTTTAAAGAGATTTATTCTGAGCCAAATTTGAGGACTATGACCCGGAGCCACTCCCAAGAGGCCTTGAGCAAGTGGACTCTATGTGGCTGGGTTACAGTTTGGTTTCATACATTTCAGGGAGATGGGGGTTACAGGTAAAGTCATAAATCAATACGTGGGAGGCATACATTGGTTTGGCTCAAAAAGGTGGGACATCTTGAAGGGGGGGAGCTTACAGGTTATAGGTGGGTTTAAAGATTCTTTGGCTTGTAATTGGTTAAAGACTTGAAGCTTTGTCTAAAGGCTTGGAATGTTTTACACAAAAGGGGCTGTTTACTAGAGACAAGCCACTGGAAGTAGATTTGTTGTGTAAATTGAGGACCTGTAGGTTTGTCTTACATACCCTTAGGCCTGTTAATGGGTTACAAAGGATGTTTCCAAGAAGGGGGGTGGTGGTCATAAAGCATGTCTGACCTCCCTCCTCCTGGCAGACAATTTAATTTTAAGATATTCCTTTGGCCACGAGGGGTCCATTAAGTCAGCCGGCGGGGGGTGAGCCTTAAAATTTTATTTTAGTTTACAATCTTGAAAGCCATCATTTCACACCCAGCCCCCTCTCCCTCACAGAGATGTCCTCCTCACTCCACTCAGAATTCATCACCCTGCAGTGGCCCCCCTCCTGGCACGGATGTTCTCATTTCCCTTGGACTTGGCTACCCAACACTAAGCAGCCCTCCTATGCATTGCTGCTTTCCCTGCTTGGGCATGAGACCCTCACAGGCCAGCTCTCCCATGTGTTGCCCTTCTCAGCCCAGGCAACTCCAACATACCGTGCCAGGCTGCCGTTGCTTCCTCCCCACCAGAATGCCTTCCTTGCCCAGTTCAGGGGCTGATACCTTACTCTAGTCCACCATGGCTAGCCCCTGCCCCCACTGGAGTAGATGCCTACTGTCAACCTAAAAGGAAGAGGCTGAGGCACAACATATAATTTAAAGAGTTTACACGAGCCAAAGTGAAGACAGCTACCCAAAAGGCACAGATCCAAGTAACCTTGGATATGACCTCCCTTAGGCCTATGTTACAAGCAGGTTTTTAAAGGCAAAAAAAAAGGAGGGAGGATGGGAAGTAGGCTGATACAAAGTTGTTTGTCAGGAATTCTCACTGGTTTACAGAAATAACATTGATTTGTGACTGGCTAGACATTGTTAAGCTATAGGGTGTCCTTGTGGCATTATTAGGTTAATTTATAAGCTACGTGTGGCAATAGTCAGCTGTTTTAAGAGATGAATGCATAGCTCAAAGGGAGGAGTAGGATGTGAGTGCTGTCTCATTGTGATGTCTCTCTGGGCCTGATAACTTAAAAGGCATTCCTCAGATAAAAGTTCTTTTCTTTTCTCTTACCCTTCTTGGCCACACCTAATGGCTTTAGGACTCAATTGTTTGGAAAGAGGAAGAGCTAAATTTTGTTCTTAAAGTTTGTTTTACTCCCAGCGTGTCCTCTAGAATATAACTGACATACCTCCAATGAGCTATTGTTCTTGATCACTCAGCATCTTTCCCTCTCTGCCTCTGGCAGCATGCCCTCATTTTCACTCCGCTGAAATGTCCTCTGCCACTCTCACTACATGTGTTTTGGGCAAGATTGACTTCACCCTTTGCTCCAGAGGTGGGCATGTGACTCAGTCCTGGCCAGTTGACCACATTCTCCTGGAAAAATGATTTTTTTTTTAACCTTGTTGCTTAGATGAAAAAAATCATGTATTCATTTATGACTTCTTTCTCTCATACCCTACATCCACTTCATCCGCAAATTGTCTCCCTTCAAAATATACCCCAGATATAACCATTTCTCTCTCTCTTCTGCCACTTTGTTGCAGAACCCCAAATTCAGGCTTCTTTACCTGAAGTGTGGATAAAGCCAAACACAGTGACAGGGGTGCTTGGAGAGAGAGAGAGGTTTATTCGATTTGGCCAAAGTGAGAAGACAGAAGAGCAAGTCTCTCAGATCTGTTTTGTCACAGACGTGAAGTAGGGAGGTTTTATGTGGTGGGCAAGGGAGGGGATCCCAGTGATACTGGACTTCAGGTTCTTGTTCCCTGAGTCAATAGAAATTGGCACAAGACCAGAAAGATTTATACAGACGAGGCTTTTACTGGGACTTCTTGTCCGAACAAAAAGTTGGTTAAGGGGACCACCAGACTGACTCTCTGAACAAAGGGCTGGGAAATGTTTATGGAATTGTAAAGAGAGGTAGGTGTCAATCTTGAATCATCACATGTAGAGGCAGGGTTCTGTTGGAGGCTGCGCACTTGGTGGTCATGCTTCTTCATACATCGAATATATCATTAGCATGTTAAATCTCCACCCCTGGGCATGATTTTTAGCATTTAAATGAGATTATAATGGGGGGAAAGTCAGAGTAAAGTCAGTATGGGAGTCTTTTCTGGCTTGAGGTGGTTAGATCCGGATATGTCTGATTTCTTTTTTGGGGGGACAGAGTCTTGCTCTGTCACCCCAAGCTAGAGTGCCATGTCATCAGCCTGGCTCACAGCAACCTCAGACTCCTGGGCTCAAGCAATCCTCCTGCCTCAGCCTCCTGAGTAGCTGGGACTACAGGTGCACACCACCGCGCCCGGCTAATTTTTTTCTATTTTTAGTAGCGAGGGGGGGTCTCGCTCTTGCTCAGGCTGGTCTCGAACTCCTGAGCTCAAGTGATCCTCCAACCTCGGCCTCTCAGAGTGCTAGGATTACAGGATTGAGCCATCACGCCCAGCCAGGTCTGATTTCTTTGCAGCCAGGTTCCTTATAAGCTGGTGTCAGCATCTTGCTTCAGTGGCACTGGAAGACCTTACTCAAGAGACAGACAAGTTGGCTCTCTCCTCATATGGCTATGGGCTGAATTCTAGCAGCTAGGAGAGCATCTGTTTTTTTCTCTTTCTACAGTTAATTAGGCTGGATCATGCTGCCCCTTGCTGCATCTCTTGGTTAGAAGTGAGGCTCAAGTCCTTTCCCTTTACTGTCTCACCAGGGGACAGAGGGCGAAGTCTGTGTTTCTTCAATCTCAGATAGCATCTTAGACTATCTGATAGACTTCTGAGCATCAGCAGCTGATTTGTTCAAAGGCATTCATTCCTTCTACAAAACAAACTCATACAATTTTCTTGTGACCTGGGAGTTGTCTCCTACTGCTTAACAAAAAAACCAGTACATCAGCAGTTAATGATTATTATTAGAACAAAGTGTATTGGGCAGGAAGCAACTGGTTAACAGATTAAACAACCAGGAGCCTAGTCCAATTTTACATTATTTCAGTCATTAAAAATGCTGGGGTACTAAAATCTCAAAGGGCCCTGCTCAAGTAGGACCTCTGTGTACCTACTTACAAAGGTACCCTATTCCAAGCCACCTTCATCTCTCACCTGTCTCCTGCCTCTAGTCCTGTTGCACTCCAGTGTATTCTTCACACAGCAGCTGAAGTGGATCTTTTAAAACTTTAAGACAGATCATATCATTCCTCTGCTTAACGTGCTTCATCAGCTGCTTCTTACACTCAGAACAAAATCTAATGTCTTCACACTATGGCCAACTGGTGTCTATATCATGATCTACATCACCTGAAGAACTGGTAAAACTACAGCTGCCTGTGTCCACTCCAAGAGATTCTGATTTTATTGACCTGGGGTGTGGCCTGGATTTTGGGTTCTTTTAAAAACTCCCCAGTGATTCTATTACAAAATGAAGTCAGAGCTGAGAACCATTGTCTCCAAGATCTGGCCCTGGCGACCTGTCAGACCTCACGTGTTATCATTCTTACCATCACTCACTGCTGCCAGCCAGACCTCCAGGCTGCTCCTCGAGCATCCAAAGCAACGTCACATCTTTGGGTCTTGCATTGCTGGATACAAGGACTTCTGATGCTAACTTCCCAGAGTTAGGCCAGACTTCACAGGTTGAGGGCACAAGCCTCCATAAGACTGCCTTCGCTTCAGACAACAGCAGCAAGCTCAGGGGTTCCCAGGCCACCCACTCTTCTGACCAACTGGATACAAATTCGCACTACCCCTTTAGGTTTGATAATTTACTAGAACAACCCACAGAACTCAGGAAAACAGCCTAGCTATGATTATAGTTTTATTATAGCAAAAAGGATACAAATGAGGACCAGCCAAAAGAAGAGATGCATAGGTGAGGTCTGGAGGGTCTCTGGCTTTTATGTCCTCTTCCTGCGGAATCAGGATAGATCACCCTCCCAGCACATTGATGCGTAGCATGTGCACATAATATTGTTAACAGGGATGCACACTTGAGCTTCATTGTCCCGAGTTTTTATCGGGTTTCATTATATAAGCATGATTGATTGAATCACTAGCCATATGATTGAATTCAACCTTCACTCCAACTCCCTTGCCTGGATGTCAGGCTGATATCATATGGCTCAAATTCCCAACCTCCCAATCATGTGACAGTCTTTCCGGCATGGCCAACCCCCATCATGAATTATCTCCTTAGCGTGAACTATCTAGGGGCCCAACATGAGTCACCACTTAAACTATCAGGGCCCACCATAAATACCCAAAACACTCTTATTACTCAGAAAATTCCAAGGATTTAGAAGTTACATCCCAAGAGCCACGGATAAAGGCCAGCCAAATTATTTATTATACAACACTGGATAAAGACATTTCTGACTAGATCTGTGCTGGACCTTTTGATTACAATCTAATAAAACTCTTATTTGCTCAAGCCAGGTTGAGTTGCATTTTCTGTCACCATCAGGAATTCTTTGTGATGCACAAATCAATTGATTTTCCTCACTGCTAGGTCTTTCCTCTCTAGTTCATCTTGTATGTAATGACAGTTCTGATCTTGTCACCCCTTTGTTAAAAAACCTCTAGCCCTGAGTTGCCTGAGATGTTTTTCTTTATCTAATAGTAAAAAATATTTAGTCTGACATTCAAGGGCTACATAATCTGGTTCTAATTTTCTTAATGTTCTACAATTAATCCTTGTGTATACATGTAAATCAAAATGGACTACTTGCTTTTCCTCAAATATCTTCTGCATTTTCTTACTCTGTGCCTTTGTTAGATTATCCTGTTTATTTGGGATGTCCAGACCTTCTCTCTATTTGTTAAATTGTACTGTTAATTATTATCTCTTCTGTGAATTCTTCTCTAATAATCCAAGCTAGAAGTATCTCTCACTATATATTCGTGAGTAGTGAGCACTTTCTTTCTACTTCTCTAATGACACTTGTCACATCTTGCTTATTATTAATATTTGTCATTTATTGATACTTGTATACTTAAATTATACTAATTAAATCAATATTTAATGAGATCTTACAATGTTCTAAGAATACAAATAGGAATAATATGTTTGTGCCTCCAAAGCAGCCAATTATTTACTAAAAAGGGAAAATATATCTTTTATTAGTTTATATTACCAATCAGCCATTCTCTCCAAATATTTTGTTTCCCATATTATGTCTATTCTCTTCTTCTGAAATTCCTATTAGGGATAAGTTGGACTTTTCAATCTATTCTCTATGCCTTTTCATATGTTCTATTTATTTATCTCTGTCCTACATTCAGGAATATTTTTTCAAATCTATCTTCAAGTTTACTAATTCCTTCTCCAGCAGAGTCTAGTTTGCTGTTTAACACAGTTATCCAGAGGTAAATGTAAATGACTATTCATTTCTAAAAGTTCTAATTAGTTCTTTTAAATTGTTTGTCTTTTTTCATAGTGGGCTATCATTTATTTTTTCAATTCCTTTTATATTTTTAAAATTGAAAACTCATAGATTATTTTTTCTATATACCAAGTTTTGAGATGGGAAGACCTCCTGTTTATTATATCCCTGATTCCTTTTTATACATTGTTTGTGAATTTTTATTATGAGCTCCCTTTAATGAGGCTTATTTTTGTCTGGTCATCCCAAGCTGCATGAGTGGTGAAGTTTAGTATAATATCACCTAGGTGCCCCAGAGGCACCTCTGGTTCAGGACCACAGTAATTTCTAGGCTTGAGGTTTCCTGTAGGAACAGGTAAAGTTAATTAAGACAATACCTCAATGAAGGCAACAGGCTTGGGATTTTTATTTCTTACAGAATACTTATTTTTCCTGCAACAGAGCTAATTGCCATCTTCTTAATCTTGTCAGCTGAGATTTTTAGTACTCTGGCTGGCATTAAAGGTTTTGAGGAGGCTGGATTTATGCAGGCATCTCAGTTCCTGCTCTCCTCCTCAGGTGAATATAAGAGGACTTCTGTTTCTGGTGGACATTAAAACCCTGGTCGTTACCAAATCAATACTACTGCTTCATTCTACCTTCCAAGCTTGCTGCAGCCTCAATTCTCATATTTATCAGTCTGGTTTTCAATCATCTCGGTGTTTCTGGCACTTGAGCACTTCCTTTCTTTCTGGAAAGATCAGCAAAAATTAACTTTATTTTTGGTTATTGTTTTATACAGTGTTCCTAAAGGCTTATAGTTTCCGTGTTTTGCTTAGTCTACCATGTTGCTGAAACCAGAAGAAAAAATGACCATATATCCGATTACATATTATCTATCCCCCCAGAAGACAGTTTAATATATGCTGTAATAGAGAACTGAAAGAAATCCTATGGAAACTCAGAAAAGTTAGTAATTAATTGTGATTGCAGAGTTTGAGAAAATCTTGACTGAGTAACTAACAATTGAGTTGGGCTTTGAAGAATGGATAGGATTTTGACATGAAGAAGTAGAGGGGTTGAGTCTGGTGGAGGAAATCCCAAATAAGAAATGAGCAATCATGAAAATGCATGTCATTTTGTGAAGTGGATTATAGTCCTGTGTGGCTGGACTTGTGTGTGGGCTTATTGGAGGCAGTCTCGGGCATGTGCCTTGTATGCCAGACATGCTAGATATTTACTGGATGAAAAAATACATGTGCAAGATGTCACTAAAGTAAGGAGTAGAGTCTGAATATACAGAATAATACTCAACCTCATTATATCTCAGTTTCTTCACCTAAAAACAAGAGGGTACAAAGATAAGGCTTTTAAAATTTCTTTTGGTTTTATTAAATGATAATATTCTATGATAATGATTTATATAACTTAATGCTGATCCTAATTAATGCCAATTGAAGTAAGAAAAACATGTGGATAACTTTGGGTTAAGGATAAATGAATCTGGTTGTCTGTTTGCTGCAGAGAAAGAGAGTTAAATGTAGTCTTGAAAAATGCTATTTAATGGATTGGTCTGAGCAAAGAGGATCAGAGGTTGATCCATTACAGAGCTATATTTTTTTACAACCTACTCAAACTTGCTGCTATTCTGGGCTAAAAAAAGAGGCATTGCATAGAGTTCCCTTTTTAAGATTCCAGTTTTCAAGAGCTTTCTCTGTATGCAACCTTCAGTTTCTAAAAATAAACAAAATAGGAAGACTTCTCCTTGGAGGAAACATTTAGCAACAGCAACCACAAGAGTTTGAAAGGGAAATCCACTGTCCAACAAAAAGATAAAAATCTAGCTTCCTTCTATTTTTTAAAAATGTATTTTACTTTCTGAGTTTTCTAAAAGTTCCTTAAGATTAATAAAAGGGGAAATAGGAAAGTCAATAATTTTACAGTTTGTATTTGAAACGAGTGAACACCCAATCATCACTGCATCATTTAAGAATAATTTTTTTAAAGAGTAAAATAAAAATGGCTGGGCACTGTGGTGCAATGACTATAATCCTAGCACTTTGGGGGGCTGAGGCTGGAGGATTGCTTGAGGCCAGGAGTTGTTCTTAAGGCTAAATAATATTCCATTATATGTATATGCCACATTTTATTTATCCATTCATCTCTTGATGGGTATTTGGGTTATTTCAACCCTTTGACAGGAGCTACTTTTAAACCAATTTAGGACATCAAAAGCTAGGCTAGCTTCAGAGAGCTGGACATCTGCCAGGCCTGGCTAAGAGGATGAGATATAAGTACCCATCATCTTTTAGATGCCCTGGAAAACTGGGGTAGAGCTTACCACGTATGCTTTTTTCCTGGCTGGGATGGAGCCAGTGAAGGCCTGAGCCTCTGGGCCCCAGGCCACATCCTGATGTCCTTGGAGGATAGCGTGGGGAGGCAGACTGAACTTGGATAAGATATTCTATCAACTGCATCACATCCCACCATCTACAGCAGACCAGAGGATTCCACTTTTCCTATAGGTTCCTTGCGCAAAAGCTTTATTCACTGAGAGTCCACTTAAAAATTCTTTTTGAAAATAAAGCCTCAAGGAGAATGGCTTTCTTTAGAAGCAGTAATATGTGGCAGCTCATTACTGTTTATCTCACACCTGTTGCATCTTTTTCCTGGTGGTGTCAGGCAGTCCCAGGAAGGGACAGTCAGCAGAACCACACTTCAGGAGCACATGAAGTGAGACATAGAGTTGCTTTTCCTATTCCTAACACTTAATTTTTTTAAATTATAGGTAAAATCCTCTCACTTTTTTCTCTAGAGAGAAGGATAAAATTTTTCTCTTTGTTTTGCAAAAATGTGTTGGTACGACATAACTTCTAATTACAGTTTCACCATCATGGTGTCATAATGGTTGCTTCAAAGACCAAGCAATAATAGATTTTGGGGAGTGTAATACCCATGATCTGTTAATACATCTGTAATTACTGTATCTGCTCTAATTGCAATGCTTCATACCTAGGTAATCTTGCTCAAACAGAAAACAACTGTGCTTGTATTTTTCATCTATTTATACTCTTAGGCCTAAACCTGCCTAGTGATACCTGGGCTCATGTATATCACTTCTAGCAGCCACACAAGGATGACTAGGGTATGCAAATTGGCAACACAGTGCATTTGCAACCTCAAATTATTTAGGATTTTTCATGCAAAATCTCAAATGTTGAAATCTTAAACCCTATGATTCTCTACCAAAGCAACACCCTCCTCATCTAGGGAAGCATGATAATTTTCACCCTCACTGCCTAGCTGGCTTCTCTGGAGTGTGAGTGGGTGGAGAGTGAAGAAAAGGCTCACAGGCATCACAATAAACCCACAATAATCAGAACCTACCTAATTAGAATTAATTTACTAACCTCTTTGGCTAATTTTTCAAAGGCTTTGCAGCAAAAGTCATAAGATATTTTTTAAATGTCTTCTGTATTTTAATGTTTGTCTCATGAAAAGTATAGAATTTACCAAAAAAAAGTCTAGTCAAAACTGGGAACAGCTACATTCCCTAAGGTATCTGACACCTTGAGACTGTTCCAGAGTGTGGTATTGATTAATTATAAGAAGTGATAAAATATTTACAGTCATTATTTTGTTTCATGCCTTGAAAAAACAGAAATAGTGAGATGGATACAGAGGGAGGAGTCAGAAGAGAAGTAGAATCTTGGCTCTGCCATTTATAAGTCTCTAAAGCAAATAATTTAAGCCCTTCCTAAGTGTAGGCTCTTCATTTAAAAAGATATAGATGATTGTTTTCTCAGCCGTATGGTTTTGCAATTCTAAAATAATTTTCCATGTCTTCTAGGCGTGAGCAAATAGTAAAATATATTGAGGGTAATGGGAGCCAGGTTTTTCATTGCAAGAAAAGGGATTTGTAAATATGCAAAGGGAGAAATAAGAATGAATCCTGCAATGTTGGACTGGGTGTTGAAGATA
Source organism: Cheirogaleus medius (assembly GCA_008086735.1). Classification (NCBI taxonomy): domain Eukaryota; kingdom Metazoa; phylum Chordata; class Mammalia; order Primates; family Cheirogaleidae; genus Cheirogaleus; species Cheirogaleus medius. The sequence goes on from VBSM01000483.1 coordinate 7,227,088, forward strand.
TCAGAATAAACTCATGGATTTTAGGAGAGAGAGGGAGGAGAAGGAGAGCGAGAGAAAGAGGGAAAGGGAAAAAGAGAGAGAGAGAAAGAAAGAAAAAAAGAAAGAAGGAGGAAGGGGAGAAAAAGAAAGGAAGGAAGCAAGCTAGGTAAGGTTGATGCCAGGGTTGGCATAGAAGGCCTCTCACACAGTGACAGCAATAGGGATCATGCATCAGTTTCGCTACATCCATTGTCACATGACCTATTAATATATTGGTGAAATGGTCCCATCTGCCCAACGTATGAATGTTTTTTCTTCCCTGGATTGTTTCTTCCTGGGTTCTAACTCCTCCCTCATTTGTGTTGGATGTTAGCCCTAATCCTGCCTCACAGCCCAGAATTCACACAATGGGGGACTTCTGTACACTTGGGTTGTACATGGCTTTATTGTTTTTACTGCCTCTTTCTCCTCTATGGCTTGATTTTTAACTACTTGCCACAATCCTTCCTTCAAAATACATTATCCTGTTCTATACCTGCTTGGCTTCTGACCTAATTGCACATTTTTACATTTTCAGCTTTTCCTGATGCCTGTAACTATCTTATGGGTCCCACTGGACATGATTTGGTTTCCCCTTTACTCATACCCCTGTGGAGAGGCTTGGGTAAAATCACTTTGGTATGACTGGAAGGGGGGACTCTGCATTTCAATCTCTCTCTCTCTCTCCTCCTCCTCCTGCTCTTTTATGCTGTGCTCTTGCCCCATTCTTCATGAAAACATGCATGAGTTCAGCTAACAAATATTTGCCCCAGACACAGCTGGGGATATAGTGAAAACAAGACAGATAAGCTCTATGTTGTAATGGAGCTTATATTCTAACATGCAGAAAAACAGTAAACAAGCAAACGTGCAAACACCTAAGACTTTCAGGTAGGGTAAGGGCTGTTAATAACAACAACGACAGCCTGTGGAGTATAAGGGCGAGGAGAGTGAGTAGAGCACCATGTCAGATGAGGTGGGGAGGTGGTAAGGGAAGGCTCTCTGAGGCAGTGACATCTTACAGAAAGAAATGTCAAAAATGAGCCAAGCAGGTGATGCTCTAGAGTGAACAGTCCTATGGATAGAACAGCAAATGCAAGGGAGCTGAAGCAAAAACGAACCTGGTACGTTGAAGGAAGAGAAAGAAGCCCAGAGGAGCTGAAATGTAGCCAGAGTTGAAGGTATGAGCTGAAGACAGGGAGGTAGGCAGAGTCCATATTATAAAGGGCTATACAGGCCATTTGATTTCTCAGTAATATTTGAAGCCATTGAAGGGTTTTCTGCTGGTTTATGTTTTAATGAGTGGGGTGGGGAAGTGTGGAAGCAAGTAAATCAGTTAGGTGGTATCTTGGTTTGTTTGGGCTGCTATACCAAAATACCATAGACTAAGTGGCTTATAAACAACAGAAACTCATTTCTCACAGTTCTGGAGGCTGGGAAGTCCAAGAGCAAGGTGCCAGCAGGCTTGGTGTCTGATGAGGGCCTTTTTCCTGATTCATAGATGGCAACTTCTTGTTGTGCCCTCACATGGTAGAAGGGGTAAATGCACTAATACCATCACCTTATGTTTCAGGAAAATCCCAGGACAGTACACGAAAACCACCCACTAAACTGAGATGGTGCTGAGAAACCAAAGAAATGACCCAGACCAGCCCAGCTTAGCAAGTTAGATGAGTTTATTAGAGGTTACTTATACCCAGCTCTCATTCCCAGTCAAGATAGGAATCCTCTGGGCACTCAGTCCTGGGCAGTGGCAGGAGTTCTTCTGAGAGTAAGATTTGCCTGCCTGCCTGTTTGTGGAGCCTTAAATTTCTTTCTGGCAAGTGATGCAGAGCTATCTCTCTGCATCACTGTATATTTACATACAGTACAGGTTAAGCATGCACAGTACTTTCCATGAGGAGGAGACTTTACTCTTACAATTAACTAAAGGATACTAAGGTAACTAAGGCAGCTTAAAACAGTTCAAATTTTCTTAAGACATACGACCATCTATGCAAAAGGAGCTACTTAAGAATGCCCTTTGTGCTTTGTATTTATTTCAGCTTTTTTTGTTTTGACCTATATCTCTAAATTCAAAAGAAACCTGCATGAGTTCTGTTAAACTTTAAAAGCCAGTTGTGGAGAATTTGTATTTTTCTCTCACCTTGGGGGTAGGATTTCAACATAAAAATTTTGGGAGAACATAAGTATTCCACCTGTTGTAAGTGGTTCGTTCTGCAGTCCAGGTGAGAAATGATGTTGGTTTGGAACTTTGCACTCTGGTAGCAGCAGCGGCAGAAGCGGGGGAAAAGTAGGCAGATAAGGAATATGTTTGAGATGTGGAACTAACAGCAGTCTACTTGTGAATCAAGTGTGTGGGATGAAAGGAGAACCAGAGCCAAGACTGCTGGTATACAGGCTTGAGCAACCCTGTGTCGATGGTTATTCATTTACAGAGTTGGGGAAATCTGAATAGCAGTCATTTATTATTATTATTTTATGTAAAAATCAAAAGTGTCATTTTAGACAGCTTACATTTGAGATGCAAAGTGTAGATGTTGAGTAGACATTTATAAACATAGCTATAGAGTTATAGGAGGGAGTGGTCAGGGATGCTGATAGAATTTTAGGAGTCATTAGAATACAGATGACATTCAAAGCTGTGGCTTGTATATATTCACTTGTGTAGTCAAAGAAGAGGGCAGATGAGAAGGAAGCAGCAAAGAAGACCGAGGAAGAATCGCCAGTGGGGTTGCAGGGAAACCAGGAGGATGTGGGTGGTGGAGGCCGAAAGGACAAAGTGTCTCCAGAAGGAAAGGTTGGTAAAAGGTGCCACATCATGCTGTTCAGAAGTCAAGAAATATGAAGATGGAAACATTTCATTAGCTGTGGCAATTTGGAAGTTGGTGACTTTGACAAGAATAGTTACAGGGGAGTGGAGGTGGTAGAATACTGAGTGAAGTAAGTGTGAGGAGCATGAATATAAACTACTCTCTTTTTTGACAAGTTTTGCTGTGTGTGGAGGTGTGGCAGAGACACTAGTTGCCTTCCTAACATCCATCGTCCCTTTTACTTTAGAAACAGAGCCTCACATTTTACCTAGACTGCTGTCTGGAATAAAGACCTCATTTTTCAGCTTCCTTTGTGGCCATATAACAAGGTGGTTGGCATAGAGTTTCTAGGGGCCAGCTTCTTAAAAGCAAGCAATTTGGCTGGAAGGAGCACTATTTTTGCCCTTTTCACCTTTCTTTTTCCTGCTGCTTGGAATGTCGGATGTGATGACTGGCACCCCAAGAGCAGCCATCCTGGGCCATGAGGTAACTTTAGAGCATGACATCCAAATGCAATGCAATGGAAAAAATGACAGAAGGAGTCTGGTCTCTGATGACTCCATGGGTTGCTTACCTTTGGACTTCTTTAATGTGAGAGAAGAAACACTTGCACGTTTAAATCATGATTTTTCTGGCCGGGTGCTGTGGCTCACGCCTGTAATTCTAGCACTCTGGGAGGCCGAGGCGGGAGGATCCTTTGAGCTCAGGAGTTTGAGACCAGCCTGAGCAAGAGCGAGATCCCGTCTCTACTAGAAATAGAAAGAAATTAATTGGCCAACTAAAAATATATATAGAAAAAATTAGCCGGGCATGGTGGCACATGCCTGTAATCCCAGCTACTTGGGAGGCTGAGGCAGGAGGATTGCTTGAACCCAGAAGTTTGAGGTTGCTGTGAGCTAGGCTTACGTCACAGCACTCTAGCTGGGGCAACAGAGTGAGACTCTGTCTCAAAAAATAAAAGAAAAAATCATGGTCCCTCCCCCCATTATGTTAACCACATCTATTCCTAATTAATGCAGAATCAAAGCAGAGAAATAGGCAGTGGTTTAGAGATAGGTGTGGGGTCAATATGTTACTCTGTTTTTAAGTTGAATGAGTCACTGAGTAGGAATTCAATACTGTGATCTTTTCTTTGGGAAAAATTCCATAGTTCTTCAACATACCTGTTATAAAATGCCATTCAAGTTCTTGTTTCTAAATTTAAATTTAGTATAACTGTCAGGGTTCTCATGTGCAAGAAATAATAGAAACTGACTCTGGCTGATTTCAGCAGAAAAGAAATTGATTAAAGGCAATTAGTGCCTAATGGATTTGTGATGGCTGGAAAGTCAGGCTGGAACAATAGGCAGCACACAGGACCACAGACAAAATTATGCCACAGAATCAGTCCGGCAGGGACACAACTGTTGTCAGATGAACTCTGGATGGCTTTTCTGCCTGTGCCACCCCTGGAGGCTACATGCTGCCGACAGACACATTGTCCACCACCCTCCTTCTGTGTGGAACAAATGCCTGATTCAAAATCTGCAATGGGATATCCAATTGACAGAATCTTCTTCATGTACCCATCCCCTAGCTGCAAGGGAGTCTGGCCTAGCCTTCTAGAGTGAGAAATGCCCCCACACAGACCTATGTGGAGGTTCACCTGCCAAGTGGACAATGACAATAATTTAAAATGCCAGCAAGTATCCATTATGGTTAGTTCCTCAAATATAACTTTTAGTGCTTATTTAAAAAACAGATAAGTGACCCATACCGTGGTAATTTCAGTATGGATTTTTAAGTATGTTTGGCATTTGTACAAAAAGATAAAGTATTTGAAACTGTAACAAATTGCTAAAATATATAGAAAAAAATTGAAGAAGATATATTTGGGTAGTAAAACCAGATTCTGGGTCATAAAAGCTATTGGTAAAATTAGCTAGGAAAGTGTAAATTTCCAATGCCTTTTTTTTCAGCATCATACTTACCTACTTTTAAATTTTATTTTTTTTTTTTAGAGATGGGGTCTCGCTCTCGCTCAGGCTGGTTTCGAACTCCTGACCTTGAGCTATCCACCCGCCTCAGCCTCCCAGAGTGCTAGGATTACAGGCGTGAGCCACCGCGCCCGGCTTAAATTTTAATATTAATGTTTTAATTATATAAAACTGGAATATCTTTGCATGTATGTCTTTTGAATGCAGGGTAATGTCCACAGCACAGGACAATAGTTAAATTCATCTATTATCCTTTGTAAACTTTTTAGCATCAATAATTTACCACTTATTGAGTACTTACTATGTGCTTGGTATTATATAGGGTACACACATTTTCTTATCTAGTCTTCGCAGTGACCCATCAAAGTCACCCCCACTCTACAGATAAGAAAATTGAGGCCCAGAGAAGCCAAGTAACTTGCTGAAGTTCATGCAGCTAGTAAAAGCCATAACTAGGATTTTAATGAAGGCAAACAGGTATAATTTAGCAAATGACTGCCATAGGGCACTCAAGAAACTCCAAAGCCTCATGCAAGTTAATTGATCCCAATTTATACATTATATTGGGAGACTAGATGCTAGCTAGACTTCAACATGATTTAGGTAAATGTCCACATGATTTAGTATATTAGATAGAATATGATGATCAATAACAAATATGATTGGACAGTTTGTTTTTACCTATTGAAATATTTGCAGCTCCATGTTGGTAAATTTTCAAATTACGTGGACAATTTCCACATAATTCAAGCTGAAAATCTATTTATAAAAAGTGGATTTGGCCCAAATTTTCTAGATTACATGTTTATGCCAATCAAATTTATCCATTTACTTTATTAATGGGTCAAACATTTAATAGAATAAATAATCAGATTTATAGTTTAATTAGAATACTATCTAAAAGGACTAAAAATTAGTCATATTTAAATGCAAATTGAAGGAACATGTTGACATCTCATTTTGCATATATATCTCTGATTATAAATATCATATAACCTTTATGTTCAGATTTTTGTTGTCTTATAATAGAAACTGATAATGAGTAAATCATCATATTGGAGAGTGTTATCATCATGAATTTTTAAAAAACCATTTTCCTAAAGGAAATAAACAAGACAGAAGTACATTAATTCCTGTTCCATAATGACACAAGGAAGAATGCTTGCTGTTTCATAAATTGAAAAGGAAATGCTCTTTGGAGAAATAAAAATGAAATTTGTAGCCTTCTAAGAGGATGTATTTCTTTTTCCTTTTTTTTGATTCTTTATTCATGCCTCTGATTTTCTGCTCTTATTCATTTGCAACAGTGAACTCTATATTGAACATGACTTTTCCCTTTCTTCTCTTAATGGAGAGAAGAGTTGGAGGTTCCTAGGCCACTTGGAGTCCTCCATGTCTTGGGCTAGAGAAGAGATTCTTTGCTTGTCACCTGTGGGAGCTTCACAGGGTCTATGGAGCCCTTGAAATCTCACACAAAATGTTGTGTGTAGGAATGCATGAGTGTTTTTGTGGAAAGAGGTTCCTTAGTTTTCATCATTGACTCAGAGAGAGATGTGGCTCCTAAAATAGTAACAAGCACTGTTCTGAGAAAGAAAATGTAACCCTGTAAGTCCTGATCCAGTCATCTGAGCACCAATGCACTCACGCTGGCAGTAAATCAAAAGAGTTGTTCAAAAGAAGGCACAGCGTTGGTGTCAACATCATATTACTTATTATTATAAATAACAAATACATTGCTTTCAAGTACTGTAATATAAATAATGTACTTAAAGAGAACTTTACTGTTTCCAAGTCACTTTTATCTATATTTACTCATTTAAAAAATCACAATAATCCTATGCAAAGGCTGGGTAATTAATGTTATCTTCATTTTACAGCAAGGCAAATAAAAAGACAGAGGGAACAAAGGCAACTAGTTGCTCTAGATGATTGAAAGATTCAAAGGGATGAGCTCCTTTCCCATATATGATTGGAGTAGGAGTGACTATCTGACTCAAATTGGGTCAATCAGCGGTCCTTGCACGAGAATTTGGAAGTGTGGCCAAAACCCAACTGTCTGCCTCACAGGGCTCTAGGGTGTTTGTCTTTTTCCTATTATAATTAGCAAGTAGCAGAAGGAGGAGAAAGAGAAGGAAGGAGGAGCTGTGGGGTGGGGGTGGGGCAAAGAGAGAGAGAAAAAGAAGCCAGAGAGGGAAGAGAGCTCTTGTGGAGTCCTGAGTTCAGGACTTCTGCTCTTGGGTCCCTGAGATGGGCTTGCATCTGTGATAGAGCCTGGAGCACAAGTTGGATATAATAAGAAGATGCTTCACATTTTTATTGAAATGTAGTGCTTGAAAGTGAATAAAGAACTTATTGACTATAACGTTGATGGAAGCAGGACTCCCACTTGATCTAGTGTTTGCAAGAAACATAAAGAGCATATAAAAGAAATTCTAATCTTATCCTGGGTTTCTTAAGTATCAGTTCACAGCTCATAGGAACCATTTTTAAAAATCCACTTTCATATAATTCTTAATTCCTCATTCCTATTTGGAAGCACTCACATGACAAATTAAAAAATTCTCTCTTACATTCTATCATGCATGGATTTATGTCTCATTGTTCTCACTTTTTATTCCTTCTTGTCATTACCTTCATTGTCCATCACAAAAATCTGGAAACTTGGGAAGGCAGTGTAGAGGGAATAGGAAAAATTTTAAGAGAAACTGGTAATATTTACATCTTACTAAATATCACACCTACCATATATGTTAATGAATTTGCCTTCTTTGCCTAAACTGGTATGAGTTGGTTCCTATCATTTCTAAGTGTGATGTTAATGGAGATAATGGTGGAATTGAGACGAGAACTCTGGCCTTTTAATTTAAAATCTATTGTTTGTTTTTTATACGCTCTGGCTATGTCTATATAGACTTCCACTGACAGAGAATTGAGGATTAAAGACTGGGTACTTTGAAAACATTTTTGTATTTCCTATTAGTTTGTGAGCTCCATGAGGGAGGGCATTGTGTCTGTCTTGTTCACGTCTACCACATTTTGTGTCTAGCACATTATTGATATGTAGAAAACTGTTGATGCTAAAAAAATTGATTAATCAAGGAAAGAATGGATGAAATCTCCATCTTCAGTTATTTAAAAAAATATTGTAATCTTATTTTAATTTGTGGAGTATCTTGACAGAAAAATATAATAGATAAATATAAACTATATAATTACCATTGCTATTAAATTTATGGTGTCTTTTTGGATAAAATATTAAATTTCTAATAATTTTTCATCATAGTGCCTGTCCCTCCCCCCCACCCCCCCGCTTTGGTGGCTTATATCTCAAGGGAAACTTTTCCAATTAACTATGATTTCTGTTGAAAGCTCTTTACTCAAAAAGGGCAATCAGTCTTATCTTCAAGTTAAGGCTTTTGTGTTACACGTTAATCCAAAAGGGAGGGGAGCTAATTTTGCTAATCAGAAACAGCTCTGGTTACATAGCTCAGGCTTAAAAAATGTGGGATGGAATATGGTCATGGGAAAGAATTGATGAAACAATATTTCAACATATGTTTTCTACATATGTTGCCATGAATCTATATTTGTGGTGTGATGAGTACAAATCATAATTGACTTGGTTGAAAACCTGATGAGTGTGCTGTATCATAGTGAGAACAGCATTGGGCTATGGAAAAACCTTGACTTTCTGCTCTTATAACCCAATAACATTTGTAACAGGGGCTACTTAACCTTAATATCCCTGGTTTATATTCCCAAAGGACCTGAATATTTTCTCCCAGGGACTCAAGCCTTCTTACTTCTCTCCATTACCATCCTTAGATCTTGGATTCAGAAGGAGGTGTATGTAATATTGCCAGGGCAAGAGGGGTCACAGTAAGCATGCTTTCCTCCTTGATGTCTCAAAATGGGGAAAGGTGTCAGTGTGGAGCAGAGAGTGTCCTGGAACGGAAGATCAGGGTTCAAAACTTGACTCTGCTATTTCCTGGCTTTGTGACCTTCAGCAAATTAATTAATTCTTCTGATCCTCAACTGTACAGTAGCAATAACAGCAAATTTACAGGCTTATTATTAAATGAGGTAATGTGCTAAACATCTGGTACATAGTAGATCTCCTAAAAGTAGTGCTTTCCTCTTTTCCTCCCTAGTATCTCTCCTTCACTCAATTTTTCATCTCCATGAAGGACAGCCTGTGACTTTACTAGGCCTTCTCAGATTCCTTTGCCTCTTGGTAAGAATTGTGGATGCTGCAGAGGCTTATCTCTTTCCTGCACCTGTGTCTCCAGGAGAACTAGGACTTTATAGTCTGGTGACATTTTCTATAGAAAAATATCAACCTCAGAAAATCTCTAACTACTTTGGTAACTCAAGTTTTTGAATACCAAGTTATAGGCAAATGGCCAACCATTTTGATGCCTATCCTACTTTTCTTATATAAGGAACTCATAAAGCATTCACCATAGGATCATGGATTATAACAGGGGATGATACAGTAATTGAGTGAAAACATCATTTTTTAAATACTTTAATAATTTAGACTTGCATGCCCAGATAATTTGCCCAAACAAAGATAAATTTGTAATAGAAAGTGGATATTAGACAAATGCAAATTTTACATTGTGCCCTAAATTAGATCATTTTCACATATGAGAAAATTGCTTCATTGCTGGCTAGGGCTTATTACATCTGCTAAAATATAAGCAAAAAGTTCTAACCACTAATTTGAATTTGAGTCACGAATCCATTCTGTGATTCTTTGTAAAAGGGGAAGATTGAATCTCTGTCAAAATAAAGCCACACTTGACTTCTGTAGTATATTTTTTCCATTTTAATCTTTCTACCTTGGATAGCTTGTCAACTATCTTAGTTTGCCTAGGATGATCCCACTTGGAGAATATTGTTCTGGTGTAATTATAAATACTGCTCCTTTCACTCCCAAAGGTGGTTTGGATAATGAAATTGTATGTATACGATAACCGTGGGGCATTACATTTGATATTTTTTTTTTGGAATTTCAGAAGTAAACTTGTAGACTCAGTTTTATCTTTAGAATATGGCTTCTGTGGATAGAAGTCAGAATTTGGAGAGTTGGTGAACTTGGATAGAAAAAAATTGTGCCTTTATGATATCTAGCTCTAACTATCCTTCAATTATGAATGTAGGTAACAAACTACAACAGTGTTAGGATGCCTGTGACTTTATTACCAAAAAGTGACACAGATATTTTCATAGTTCATTACAGCTGGTGCAGATATTGCAAAAATATCACTCATACTCATTATTATGTCTAAATAAGAAAGATCACTTGAAATCATAACCTTTATGACTGTAGATATTGTACAATGTTTCTGGCCAGCTGTTAACCAACTCTACTTTCCCCAAACATGAAGTGCTGAATTCTTATAGTGGTGTCCTAGACATTTATGCTGTGTTACAGTATTTCCTATCTATAGTTATTTGTTGATCCATATGAGGAAGAGATGAGTCATTTTTATTGTTTCTTAAAATTTTGTAAAACAAGATAGTTTAAATAAGAATTCCTAACTGCCATCTGTGAGGCAACAAGGGCCTTTTGAACACAGTGCATGCGTCTTAATATCTCCATAATGGATTCTCTTTGAAATGTACAAACTTTCTTGCCTAAGCTGCTAATGTGGAACTTCCTTGTTAACTGTCAACACTGGAGCAGAATACTTTACTCCATGAAGATGAGATACAAAATTCTCCATCAATTTCTTTAAAAGAGAAATTTGCAAACATCTGGAAACATTCCAAAAAGCTTTACAAGTTATTTTATCTCAATGGCACCAAAGTTGAACCATGAACCATCATTTCTTTTTCTTTTTGATATAAAGTGTATTAAGATGATGATCTTCCTAAAGAGGAATTTATTAGTCTTAGGTAGAAAAACTGGACAAAATTGGAGTTTAACTAAATAAATCATGGAGAATTCAGATTTTCTTGACAAAAGCTGTCCCTACCTTTTAAAGTAGCTATGAAAGCTTTAATCCATTTGCAAAATTTTATCTTTGTAAATCAAGATTTTCAACAACCGCAACAAATAATAACAAAATAATCTAAATCAGTTTTTATCCAACATGGCATGCCTATAGCTTTTTCAAGACCTTTCCACAGCTTAATATTTTATTCAATTTAAGCAATAACATCCTCCCCACTGATAAATGTTTAAAAAAATAAATTTATTTTAAATTTGTCTATATTATAAATGTATATTCTTATTTAACACATTAATAAAAAATCACATAGTATTATATTACACATTTAAAATTTTTTTTTATTTCAGCATAGTATGGGGGTACAAATGTTTAGGTTATGTATATTGCCCTTGCCCCACCTGAGTCAGAGCTTCAAGTGTGTACATCCCCCAGACAATGCGTGCTGCACCTACACATTTGTTTTTCAAAGCTATTTTGATAACTATATTCAGTATAAATGGTTTTCTTGTAATTCCATAAATTTTATTTTGTGCATTTAAAAACATTATTCTGGGCTGGGAGCAGTGGCTCATGCCTGTAATCCTAACACTCTGGGAGGACGAGGCGGGAGGATCGCTCAAGGTCAGGAGTTCGAAACTAGCCTGAGCAAGAGCGAGTTTCTACTCTAAACAGAAAAATAGAAAAATTTTCTCTACTAAAAATAGAAAGAAATTAATTGGCCAACTAAAAACATATAGAAAAAAAAATTAGCCAGGCAAGGTGGCACATGCCTGTAGTTTCAGCTACTCGGGAGGCTGAGGCAGCAGGATCGTTTGAGCCCATGAGTTTGAGGTTGCTGTGAGCTAGGCTGACACCTCGGCACTCTAGCCCGGTTAACAGAGTGAGATTCTGTCTCAAAAAAAAACATTATTCTGAAAGGGATCTTTAAGTTTTACCATATTGCCCATAGGGCCCATGACACACAAAAAAGATTAAGAACACTGGCTTTAAACCTGTATCTCAGAGTAGAAATTTCCAGGAGGCACAATATATATAAATTTTCATTTATTTACTGAACAGAATTTTAAGGTCTTAGATGTGAAAGAGATTTTAGTGGAACACCTATTATACAGATTCATGTATGCATTATTTTAGTAAACGGTTAGAAATATTAAGTACTACAGAGAAATACAGGTAAAGTTCTCTGGATAGTCAGAAGAAAGAGAGATTACTATCTATTGAGAATAACAGGAAACACATGGAAGAAGGGGTGTTTCTACTGGTTTTGATAGGATGGGGTATTAGTCAATGTTTTTCAGAGAAACAGAACCAATAGGATATAAATATATGTATATAGGAAGACATTTATTATGAGGAATTGGCTCACATGATTATGGAGGCTGAGAAATCCCACAATCTACCGTCTGTAAGCTGGAAACCCAGGAAAGCCAGTGGTGTAAATTCTAGTCCAAAGGAAGGAGAAGATTGATGTCCCAGCTCAAGCAGATGGCAAGAAGCAAAAAGGGCAAATTTCTCTTTCCTCCACTTTTTGTTTTGTATTAAGAACCTCAAGGAATTGGATAATTCCGCCCCCCCCCCACACACACACATTGGAAAGGCAATCTATTTTTACTGAGTACATGGATTCAAATGATAATCTAATCTGGAAACACCCTGTTAGTGTCTGCCTGCCTCCTCCCCCCAATTCATATGTTGAAATCTAACCCTTAAGGTGATGGCATTAAGAGATGGGGCCTTTGGGGAGGTTTTTAGACCATAAGGGCAGAGCCCTCATGAAAAGATTAATGCCCTTATAAAAGAGGTCCTAGAGAGCTCATTCCCTCCTTCTATCATGTGAGGACACAGCAAGAAGGCCCCATCTTCAAGGAATTGTGAATTTACCAGATGCCTAATCTGCTGGCACCTTGAATGTGGACCTCCAGAACTGTGAAAGATAAATTTCTGTTGTTTATACATTACCTAGTCCATGGCATTTTTGTTATAGCAGCCCACATGGACTAATTCATACCCTCACAGAGATACCCAGAAATAATGTTTAATCCGGGCGCCCCTTGGCTCCAGTTAATTTGACACATAAAATTAACCATCACAAATAGGTAAGATCTGAATATTTTTAGGTGTGAAAATTTATGCTTAGTTTATCCATAGATTCATTCAAACCACCTCTGAGTTATCTTTTTTTTTT
>VBSM01000483.1:7240139-7260062 GCA_008086735.1 Cheirogaleus medius
CTTATGCCTCCTTACCATTACCTTATATCCGTCCCCCCACATTCATCCCCCAAGATACTGCCTGGCTTCAGGTTTATAACCAGGACTACTGGGGTAGCCCTCTACCTGAACCTCCCTCTTTTTTTCTCACATTCATGTCTCTTCTACATAGGCTATCCTCATTACAATGACAATAATAGTTTGCTTGAGTGTAGTGACAATAATAAGAAATGTTGTTTGACTGGGGAAAAGAATCCATATTCCATAAACGGTGGTGGGAAAATTGGATAGCCACATATAGAAGACTGAAACAGGATCTGCAACTTTCACCTCTCACAAAAATCAACTCATGGTGGATAACAGACTTAAATCTAAGGCATGAAACTATAAGAATTCTAGAAGAAAATGTTGGGAAAAACTCTTATAGACATTGGCCTAGGCAATGTCTATAAGAAGAAGACCCCAAAGGCAATTACAGCAACAACAAAAATAAATAAATGGGACCTGATCAAATTAAAAAGCTTCTCCACAGCCAAGGAAACTATCAAGAGAGCAAACAAACAACCTACACAATGGGAGAAAATATTCGCATGGTACACATCGATAAAGGGCTGATAACTAGAATCTATATAGAACTCAGGAAAATCAGCAAGAAAAAAATCAAACAACCCTATCAAAAAGTGGGCAAAGGACATGAACAGAAACTTTTCAAAAGAAGATAGACAAATGGCCATCAAATATATGAAAAAATGCTCAATATTTTCATCATCAGGGAAGTGCAAATCAAAACCACAATGAGGTATCACTTATCTCTAGTAAGAATGGCCTTTATCAAAAAGTCCCAAAACAATAAATGTTGGCATGGATGCGGAGAGCTAGGAACACTCATACACTGCTGGTGGGACTGCAAACTAGTACAACCTCTGTGGAAAGTAATATGGAGATACCTCAAAGAGCTACAAGTGGAACTACCATTTGATCCAGCAATCCTATTACTGGGCATCTACCCAAAGAACAAAAGACATTCTATAAAAATGCACCTGCACTCAAATGCTTATAGCAGCACAATACACAATTGCAAATATATGGAAACAACCAAAGCAGCCATTAGTACATGAGTGGATTAATAAAATGTGGTATATGTATACCATGGAGTTCTACTCAGCCACAAAAAACAATGATGATATAGCACCTCTTGTATTATCCTGGATAGAGCTGGCACCCATTCTACTAAGTGAAGTATCCCAAGAATGGAAAAGCAAGCACCACATGTACTCACCAGCAAATTGGTATTAACTGATCAACATTTCAGTGCACATATAGTAATAACATTCATCGGGTGTTGGGCAGATGAGAGTGGGGAGGAGATGGGTATATACACACGTAATGTATGTAGTGCGCACCATCTGGGGGCTGGACATGCTTGAAGCTCTGACTCGGGTGGGGCAAAGGCAATATATGTAACCTAAACATTTGTACCCCTGTAATATGTTGAAATAAAAAAAAAATTTAAAAAGCCAAAAAAAAAAAACAAAAACAAAAAAAGAAATGTTTGCATTATAGTATTATATACATAAGCCCTCATATCAAAATGTTGACTAGTCATATATAATATGCATATTAAATTGAGGAGGATGCACTAGAGCAGTAGTTATCAATCTTGGCAACACATAATCATCACCTACAGAGCTATTAGAAAGTCTTGGTTCAGGAGCCTTGTCCACAGTGATTCTCATTTAATTCCCAATCAGACCCAGCTCCCGAACTGACACCCCCTCATTCCTGTCTACCTTTCTAATTTTGACGTTTATCATTTTGATCTTGTAACCTTTCAAACTTACTGTCAGCTCCTCAAATAACCATGATATTCCCTTTGCATTGAATGCCCTTTTCCACCTTGTCTATCTGTATTTTTAAGACTCCGCCTATCTCTTTGAGGAAGAATTTTTACTCAACTCCAGGTAACACTTTCTACTCTCCCTTTTCAATCCATATATTCTTGTATCATAGCAATTGTGCATCTTTTTTTTACATGTGGTCCTCTCTTTGCCACATTAGTAATGGCATTGAAAAGGAAGCCAATTTTCCTCATGTCATTTTCATAAAGATATTTTCAATTATCTTAACTGCTTGCATGCACAGCTACTATTATGTGGAAATGTCACAATTAAATTGGAATAAAAGTTAGGGTTTTTTTTCTATATTCGTTTATATGGTACCTTATTTATCAATCCCATTTTATATTAGTAACAAGATCCTGTTTCTGTTACGGATGTATTTGTAATAAAACATGTACGAGAATGCAAATGGGAATTTTGAGAAATGCATTTTTCTCATTAATTATTTTAAAAATCCTCCTTGGAATCATTACAAACATAGCATGAGAAAGTTTTTATCGAAGTAGGATTAAGCCCAGATGCCAATCTTTTATTTTGCTTGGGAGTTTCACATCAACATAAACCAGAGAAGTGGCAGCTGCTACTTTTACACAAGTGGTAAAATCCCCTGGCAGATGGGACTGGCTCAGCCATGGACCCCTTGGAGGCTGTGGGAGTAGTACATTCTGAGCTCACATTTGCAATTCTGGGCAAAATTTGCAAAATGGCTTCTCAGCAAGGAATCTATATTTGCATACTCAAATTAGATCAGTACAAATATGAATGCCACCGACCTGGTTTCCATGTCAAATCATCACCCTCTGGCAACACTGATCTATCCATCTTGATTATTTATTGTAACCTCTAGCTTTGAAAATTTAACCTTAAATTTTATATTATGTTATTTCCTCTATTTCTTCATGACTTTCAAGTCATTAATCATAGTCTAGGGAAAATTAAGTTCTCACTGTATTTTTTAATATACCCTACAGGATATAGAGCCCCTCAAATAATTAAACTCTAAAGAAAACATTTTAAAATGGATTTATTTCCTAAATAAAAATTTTGCTGAATATTTCTTTATCTCAGTCTTATCACTCTTAGATGCAGTAGTAAAGTTGTAACGATAAATCACAATTATGTAAGAATTCCTCCTTTCTATGTGCTACTTTAAAAACATGGTTAGAAGGCCACTTGCATTAGAAGCAAATGCATATTCTTGTTCTAGTCTTAATTAGAAATTTTTACCTCTAAAAAGCACCCCAAGTGATTTCTGTCAACCATAAAGTTTGAGGACTACTACTCTATGTCATTGTGAAAATTAAACATTCCAGATAAAATGGCTCTCTGAATTCCCCTTTTTGTAGTCTGCTGGGTGCAACTGTAGCTCTGTTGGCATTTATACTTTTCATGCTGGGCTGGCCATATTTGTTTCTCAGGGTATAATATTGATAGTCAAGAAATTTAGTTTCCTGTGCCCATAGACAGAATCCAATTATTGTAAACCTCATAATTGACTGTTTTTGTTATTTTTTTGCATTTTACATTTTTAGCTTCAGATCTTAGGCTCTTAAAATGTGGTTATTCTCTTGTTTACTCTGCAATAAGGATTCTTTTAGAAACAACAAGAACTCTTTTTAAAAAAGTCCATATGAGCCTTTGCTTAATGTTTTAATGTCTGTCAGTCCCCACTCTAGATTCACTTAGATGATTTTTGGATAATAATGGTAAATGCTTGCAAGAATTATGATGATTATTCAGTATAGAAATCCTTCATTATTCTCATTTTCATAATTTCTGTTAACTTTTCTCCCTAATTCCAAATGTATATCCATTATATATTTATCAAAAGTTTAATTTATCATTATTGCCAAGTAGTTTATAAGAACTGCCAAAAGCCTGTGGAGTGTTTAGATAACCACGACTTTATAAATATTCCTCTCTTCCTTGATTGGGTGAACAGGCCTGGAATTACATATTCTTGTAAGAAAAGACTCTTTATAGTCTTATGATTACATATATGCTCTGAAGAGAAACCAGAGTATAGTTACCCTGCAAAAAGAGCACTCAAGAACAATTTTAACATTTCCTGCCAAATACCCTGCCTTGTGGTAATTTTTAAACATTGTATAAAATGACACACATTCCATATATGAGGTGTGATTAAAACATAAGACAAGTCACACATGAAAATGGTTCTCATTACTTTATAATCACACCTCATACATAATCTCAGGCAAATCAGTCATGGAATATAATTTTTAAAACCCTCACCTTATTGCCCACCTACCTCTAATCCACTTCCCCTTTGGCCACCCCAAGGTGAGAGAAAGTAGATTGCCATCCAAAGACATCTGGTCTGGAATACAGGAGAGCAATCAAACATCCTCGGGTGGGGTGTCAGCAGGGATCTGCCACCCTTGAAAACTCAGCACTTATGCTGTCTTGAAATTATTTCTGGCTGTTTCATGTAGGGCAGCTCTAGGTAAAATCACGCAGCAAGTGAAGTCTGGTTTCTGCACTTCATCTCCCCATGGTTTCTAGAGCTGCTCTGCTGTTTCCTACAGCTGAGAGTCTTCTTCTGTGGCTTGTATTCACAGGCAATCCTGAATTAGTCTTTCTTATCTCAGTTCCTACTAATCATGTATATCCATCATATGTCCTGTCCCATCATTTAGTTCATTTCAATTCATAAGCATTTATGCTGAGGAAGTGCATGCTCTTGGCTTCTGTCGGAGGCTATTGCTTCCCAGCCTGTCAGAATGGCCACTCTGCAGCTGCAACCCTCTATGAGAAACCAAGCTTTCCTTTCCAAATTTATAAACCTTGTCATTCTTCAGTTGGCATGATTGGTGATGAGGATGGCATCCACAGAGACTCCTGGTTTCTCCCCGTGTAATCAAAGTCAATACACTGATATCTGCACTATCCCACTGATAGCTCAGTTGTCTGACTGAACTTGCTGGGAGGAAGATGCCCCAGATCTATGATCTCCCACTTTTAGGATGAAGATCTCAGAGATATTATTTCTCTCTACCCCTTCCCTGCATTTCTTCCCAGTTTCTTCCCAGTCCCTTTCCCAGTTCCCTCCATCCAAACCCCAGAGGGAATGTCTTTGTCTGCCCAGACTTAGGATGGGGGCTTCCCAGTCTTCCCAGTTCCCTCCATCTGGATGCAAGAAGGGACCTTCCCTGTTGATCCCAGGTTTAGGAGGGGCCTTCCCAGTCCAGGCAGACTCAGCTGATCTATAAGTTTCCAAGTGGACTCAGCTGGTCCATACAGTTTTGTGAGGATGCTCATGCTAAGGGCACTTGACGTGACACCTTCATAAGGTGAGTGCAGTTATTGAAAAGATTAGTTCTAGGGGGACAGTCTCTGATCAGCTGTCATTATGGACTCCAACAGCTTACATGTTTAAGAACTATAGAAAAATTCTTGCAAATATTTGAGATCCTAGATAAAGCTCACCTGGGATGATTCAAAGCTTTGCTAGCCACAATGAGGGTCTTATCTATTTAGACTAGTTTATCCGTTGGAAAAAAGACGTTATTGAACTTCCTGAAAACAATAAAGACCATTTTATAATTAGTATTTCAAGTCTTGTAAAAGCAGTTGAGTCTCTTATAGCATCCCTTAAATAGAATAATTTTAAATTAAAAGAAGAGAATAAACTAGAAAAACCTGAAGAAAAATGGCATGTGTGAAAAAATTAGATTTGACTCTTCTTTCTTTTGCCCCTACCTCCCCTCCTCCTTTTTCCTCTCTTATTCCTCCTCCCCTCTCATTCCTCCTTCTCCTACAGCCCTTGTGACCCCCTCCTTTCATCTATCATACACCAGAACCCTCTTAACTACCCCTATACCCCTGTGACTCAGCAAGTGTGTCTGACATTTTGGGTCTTAGTCATAAGTTCTATCTATGCCTAGGCTGATATCTAGAAGAGTTTTTCCTACATTTGCTTCTAGAATTTTTATGGTTTCATGTCTTACATTTAAGTCTTGTATCCATCATGAATTAATTTTTGTGTATGGTGAGAGAAAGGGGTCCTATTTCATTCTTCTGCATGTGGCTGTCCAATTTTCTCAGCACCAGTTATTGAAGAGGGATTCCTTTACCCAGTATATGTTGTCAGCTTTGTCAAAGATCAGCTGGCTGTAGGTAGATGATTTTATTTCTGGGTTCTTTATTCTGTTCCATTGGTGTATGTCTCTACTTTTATACCAGTACAGTACTGTTTTGGTTACTATAGCCTTGTAGTAATTTGAGTTCAGGTAATGTGATTCCTCCAGATTTTTTCCTTTTGCTTAAGATTGCTTTGGCTATTTGGGGTCTTTTTAGTTCCAAATGAATCTTAGGATTATTTTTTCTAGGTCTGTGAAATAAGACATTGGTATTTTGATGGGAATTATGTTGAATCTAAAAATAACTTTGGACAATCTGGACATTTTAATGATGTTGATTCTGCCAATCCATGAGCAAGAATTGTTTTTCCATTTGTTTGTGTCACCTGCGATTTCTGTCATCATTGTTTTATAGTTCTTCTTGTAGAGATTGTTCACCTCCTTGGTTAAGTATAGTCCTAGATATTTTATTTTCTTTGTAGCTATTGTAAATGGTATTAAGTCCTTGATTTGACTCTCAGCTTGACAGCTATTAGTATATAGAAATGCTACTGAGCTGTGTACACTGATTTTGTAACCTGAGATTTTACTGAATTCGTCTAACGATTCTAGGAGTCTTTTTGTGGAGTTCTTAGAGTTTTCTAGATACAAGATCATATTGTCAGTAAACAGAGATAGTTTGACCTCCTCTTTCCTAATTAGGATGCCCTTTATTTCTTTCTCTTCCCTGATTGCTCTGGTGAGGACTTCCAATACTCTGTTGAATAGAAGTGGGTGACAGTGGACACTCTTGTCATGTTCCAGTTCTTAAGGAAAATGCTTTCAACTTTTCTACATTCAGTATGATGTTGGCTGTGGGTTTGTCATATGACTTTTATAATTTTCAGTTATTTTCCTTTAATGCCTAGTTTGTTGAGGGGTTTTTTTTTATCATGAAAAGGTGCTGGGTTTTATCAAATGCTTTTTCTGCCTCTATTGAGATGATCATATGGTCTTTGTTTTTGCTTCTGTTTATGTGCTGAATCATGTGTATTGATTTGTTTGTATTGAACCTTGCATCCTTGCATCCCTGGGATGAAATCCCCCAGGAAGCTCAGAATTGATTGCTGAATATTGTACAGGTTGGTTAGAATTGGCTAGTGGTAAAATTATCCCAGTTACCCTGTGTAGTTTTGATATGTATTTTTAAATTTCAGATATTTTTGTTGAGATAATTTATACACAATAAAATGCACAGATATTAAATGCATAGCTTTATGAGTTTTGAAAATGGGGATTTCATGGGGAATTTCATGGGGAATTATCCTTTTGACATGTTGTTGAATTCAGTTTGCTGGTATTTTTTTGAGGATTTTTGTATTTATGTTCATAAGGGATATTGGTCAGTAGTTTTCTTTTTTTGTTGTATCATTTCCTAGCTTTGGTATCAAGGTGATACTGGCTTCATAGAATGAATTAGGGAAGATTTTCTCCTTCTTGATGTTATGGAATAATTTCTGTAGGATAGGTACCAGTTCTTCTTTGTAAGTCTGGTAGAATTCAGTTGTGAATTCATCTGGTCTGGAGCTGCTTTTTGTTGGGAGAGTTTTTATTGTTGCTTCAATCTCGCTGCCTATTATTGGTCTATTCAGGATTTGTATTCTTTCCTGATTCAAGTTTGGGAGGTTGTGTGTTTCCAGGAATTTATCCATTTCCTCCACATTTTCTAGTTTGTTTGTGTAGAGGTTTTTATAGTATTAACTGATGATATTTTGTAATTCCATGGTATCAGTTACAATGTCTCTTTTCTCATTGAACATATTTGAGTCCTTTCCCTTCTATTTCTGGTTAATCTCATTAGTGTTCTAGTGAGATTCAACAAAACCTGAGAATGTCCCTCATTTGGAATCTCACTGGGCCTGATCTGTTTTTCATTGCTAGTGCCCTGCTACTAAAACTATACAGACAGGGTCTATAGCAGAAGAGTCAGGCATGTGAGATTGTAAGGGCTGGTTTGGAAGGATAGAATTAGTTCAGACCCTCCAAATCAAGGACTGGCACATATTTGTCTAAACAGCTGGTGTAATGGAGAATTTTGCCTCCTGGGCCATTATGTGGCCCCTTTTTCAACCATCCCAATCATGGAAAAATTCCTGCTTCCCATAGACTTAAAAAAATTACTGACAGGGTATCAAGATACCAGGTGATATATGCCTCCTGGGTATAATTGTTCCCAATTATGAGGTTTATGCAAGTAGAGATATAATAAGAAAGTTATATGCCACCTTAGGACAAATTACTAAAGATACTGCAAAAAGCACTGTGATACAACTAGTCTCTAAATTTCTTAGCTCAAGTGGTTTTAACAAAATGATTATGTTTCATATAGCTAATTGCTTCAAGTCTGCAACTAAAACCAAGATTACAGTAGCTCATCTCTTATAGATAAGTTGATTTTATGACCTTGCCTTTTGACTTTTGTTTTTTGGCTATGTTGCTTTAAAGGTTTTAAAGGGTTAATGAGTGCCTGCCCACCTCCATTCCCATCTGGCCTAGAATGTTTAATTGGCTGTAAGCCTTTTGGCCCTAAGTCCCTTGGCCATACGGGTCCCACCGAAGGCCTGGATGGACCCAGGGTAGGTAACCACACCTCCTGGCAAAGAGAGGATAAAGCAAGGAGTGGTAGGAGGCTCCTTCCTCCTTGATATGGAGGTATATAGGGGAAAGGTTATGTAGTATCATATATACCATACTATGAAGTCTGTATTTAATTCATAGTCAAGGAGGAGCCATTGTCATATTTACATTTTTAATAAATCTCTTGATTGTAAGTTAAGACATAGATTGGAGGGGGACAAGTGTAGAGGCAGAGTGCCCATCTAGGAGGCTATTGTAAGAGACAAAGCTATCAGTGAGAAAGCTGGTGAGCCTGAGCTAGCTTCAAGGAGACAGGTAGCTAACCTGAGATATTACCCTTATGCATGTGTTAGCAAGCCTTTATATGGCAAAGACCTTTTCTTTTGGGTAAAATATGAACATTCCCTTAACTTTAGTTGCCAGGAAGCTCAGAATTGATTGCTGAATATTGTACAGGTTGGTTAGAATTGGCTAGTGGTAAAATTATCCCAGTTACCCTGTGTAGTTTTGATATGTATTTTTAAATTTCAGATATTTTTGTTGAGATAATTTATACACAATAAAATGCACAGATATTAAATGCATAGCTTTATGAGTTTTGAAAATTATATACACCTATGTAAACACCACCCAAATTGAGATCTAGAATATTTCCATCACCCCATAACACCAGTTCTGTGACTGGTGCTGCAAGTACAAAGATGTCATCTCCAGTAGATCCTCTCTGTTTTGAGCAACCATTTCTGATTTCTATTACCATAACCAGAGTAGTTACCATGGCTCTTGGACTATGTATAATGGAAGTCATGTAATATATACTCTTATGTCTGGCTTCATTTGCTCAATATTATTTTTGTGAGGTGCACTGATATTGTTGATATCTCAGTAGTTAGTTCCTTTTTATTGATAAATAGTAAGTATCTCATTCTCCTGTTAATGGACATTTGAATTGTTCCAGGCTTTTGACTACTAAGAATAATGCTGCTATAAACTTTCCAGCAGAAGTCTTTTCTTTGTGGGCATAATTTTAATTTCCTTTGGGTAAATACCTAGGAGTGGAATTACTTGGATATAGGTAGGAGAATGTATAGTTTTACAATAAACTGTCAGTTTCTCAAAATGTTTGTAACAGTGGTTCCACATCTTTGTGACTATCCATTTATTGCCAGTCATTCTGATACCAGCCATTTAGTGAGTATGAAATTGTATGTTATTGTGTTTTTAATTCATATTTCCTTGATGATCAATGATGTTGAGTACTTATTGACCATTCATATATCTTTTGAAGTATCTATTTAAATATTTTGTTATTTTTTAACTGGCTGTCATTTGCTTATTGGTTTGTAGGTGTTCTTTATAATTCTGGACATAAAACTTTTGTCACATATGTGTATTGTGAATATCTTCTCCCAGATTGTGTCAGGCCTATTTATTTGCTTAATAGTGTCCTTTGATGAGCAGAAATTTTTAATTTTATTGATGGCCAAATTATTTTTTTCTTTTATGGTTAGTGCTTTTGATGTCCTAAGAAATCTTAGTATAGGTCATGAAATTATTTTCCTACATTTTTTCTAGAAATGTTATGGTTCTGATTTTCATATCTAGGTCTGTAATCCATTTTAGAGTAATTTTTTCATATGGAATGAAGTATGGGGGCTAGGTTCAGGTTTTTCCACATGAATATTTGATTATTCCAGTTTGTTGTAAAGATAGATATTCCTTTCCCTACTGCATTGCAAAGATACTTTGGTTAAAAATTAATTGAATGTATACATATATAGGTCTAATTTTGTACTCTCTATTTTATTCCATTAAGCTATTTGTCTGTCCTATGACCATACTACACTGTTCTCATAACCATGTCTTTGCAGAGATTAAAATAGGCATTCTAATCTTATCAAAGTGTTCATTCAAATGATAATACATTATTTTATTAAAAATTTAGGAAACTTACAATAGTTCAATTCCACTTGCCCTCTTCCTAGACTTTATGCTTTTGTTGCCATAATTTTTCCTCATAAGCCCCACAACACATTGCTAGTATTTTTGCTTTAAATAATTAATCATCTTTTTAAGAAATTTAAAATTTTATATAAAGATCTTTCAAAATGATATTTTATGTTTTCTCACAAATTTACCCTTTTCTAGTACTCTTTACTCCTTCGCATAGCTCTGGGCTTTCACCTGGCATCATTTCCTTTTAGCTCAAAGAACTTCCTTTAGCATTTCTTATAGTACAAGACTGGGGAGATGAATTATCTCAGTTTTTGTCTGTCCAAAAATAGCTTTGTCTTTAATATGAAAAATATTTTTACTGAGTATAGAATTCTAGGTTGAAAACTGTTATTCTATTATCTTCTAGCCTTTGCTGTTTCTGATGAGATGTCAGATTCATTCTCAATATTATTCCCCTGAACGTGTTATATCTCTTTTTTCTGGTTGCTTTTATGATATTTTTATACTTCATCTTCAGTGTTCAGCAGTTTGACTATGATGAGTCTAGATTTTATTTTGCTTTGTATTCATTCTTCTTAGAATTTGCTGAGCTTCTTGGATCTGTGGTTTGATGTCTCTCATTAACTTTGGAAACTTATCAGACATTTTCTCTTTGAGTATTTTTTCTATTCCATTTGCTCTCTTCTCTTCTGAAATTCTAATTTCATGTATGTTAGACCATTTAATATTGTCATATAGGCTTTAGATCCTCTGTATTTTTGCTTATTATTTTTTTCTCTCTTTTTTTCAGTTTGAATGATTTTTATTGACTCATCTTCAATATTTCTTTTTTGTGCATTGTCTAGTCTGCTATTAACCCCATGGGATAAATTCTTCATTTTTGACATTGTAATTTTCAGTTTTACACTTTCCATTTTATTCTACGTATTTTGTAATTTTCACTTCTTTGCTGAAATGTTATGTGTTAATGCATATTTTTAACTTTTTCCACATATTCTTAACATATTCTGCTTTAAAGTCTTTTGTGCTAATTCCAAAGTCATGTTATCTCTGAATCAACTTCTTCTGTTTGTTTTTTTATCTTGAATTTAAGTCACATTTTCCTGCTTCTTCACATAGCTTGTATTTTTTTTCCTCTATGACCAACATAATGTATAAAAATAATGGTAGAGGTAGAAGTAAATAATATTTATCTCTAGCAAAGGGTATGTCCTTTTCTCCAAAAGACCCTTACTTCTGGCTTTCCCCTGTTGAGCTGCTAGGTTTGGAGAGTGGGTAGAGCAGAAAGTCTACTTAATCTGTATCTGATTTATTTCTGGGCTTATAGTAGCTTTCATTAGATTCAATTTACTTCTGGCTTCAAACGTTTTGAGGTAAGGATTAGTATTTTCCTGTTGGCATGGCTTGAGATACGAGAATCAGTGAAAGTCTAGTGATCGTTCCCTGCTATACAGCCTGGCCACCAGCTTTTTCGGTCTCTGGTACAGTTCTCTTAATCCTGTACCCCTGTTCTTGACTTTCTATGACTCAAGAAATCTCTTTTTACCTTTTTACCTTTATTCTTTGGCAGACCTGCTGGCTTGTGCTCAGCCAAGGGGATTTTATGCACTGCAGGGGGATTTTACTTAGCTCTTCTGCCTGCCTTTGGTGGGCCACTGCCATGTACTCAGGGAAGGCTCAGTGTCACTCTGAGCTTTCTGACCTTGCCCTCCATGTCCACTGGTTATTCCCTTCCTCTTGTATAATACTCAGTATACCTTGCTCTCTTGTTCTGCCTCAGCTGTCTGTGTTGTACCCAAGGGAAGTGAATTTAAAGTTACTGTATAACTAGGGTTTCTCAGACTTCTTGTCTGCAATGTCAGCCCACATATAACCATCCAAAACTTGTTAAAAGTTAGGTTAGTTTTTCCACATCCTTGTTAGTGGCAGGTTTACTCCTCCTGTGGGACTTCTCCTGTTGTTGTTCTACCAGGGATAAAAACAGTCATGGGTCTTCCTTCTCTTAAAAGAGTTGTTCCTTTTTGGAATTTACTTCATTTAAGTTTCTTTAATTCATTTATGTTCATTCCTCAGCTCTTTGATAGTTCCTAAAAACAATAATTTATTTATGTTTTTTAGCTTATCCAGCTTATTCTTGCTGTTAGTGTGAGAGGAATAGTTGTTTGAAACTTTTTATATCCTAACAAGACACAGAAGTGCCTTAATTTTTAATTTTAGCATTCTTGTTATTGCAAACATATCTTTTATTATTAAGCACTGGAAATTTTTCTGAAAGTGGCTGAACTCCATTGGTAGGAATGTTAAATGTGTACATTGTTAGATTGATGGAGTCAGAGCTACTCTTCAGGTATAGTGAATTGGGAAGACAGTCTTGGGCAGCCCTCTGAGTAATGAATCAGGGAGGTGGGGGATGGAGAAGAAAAGTTAAGGAGATGGTTCTGCTAGTTCATACTGAAGAATGCCCATGGTTGTGCATATATGTAAGGAAATACTTCCTTCCATGTTACAAGTAAATGAATTTGAATGCTAAGTGGAATTTCTTGGAGGGGAGGAACAGCTAGACCATGCTGCCCTAGCTCTTGTACTATCCTCTTGGAATCACCTAATGATTACTGCTGCCACCATGATGGTCTTAGAGCACTGCTCCCTCACTTAATAACCTGGTACAAGTAGGGGAAAATGAATTGTAGTGGATTTGTTTTGTGTGAGCCTAACTAAGCTGGAATTGCATTTCCCAGAAGTCCCTTCCTTGCATACTTGTGAGTTAGGGAGCCATAAAAGACCACTTGCACGAGATTTGAAAGGTGGAGAAATAGTCATATTCTTTTTATGTCTGGAAGGTCAATCCAGAGGCACCAGGTGCTTTTGCTGCTCGTGCACATTATCATTTTTCTTCTGGCTCATTTTGTTGGCTGGGCACACAGCCAAACCTGTAGCTTCTTTAGTTCCCGCTGGATTCTCCTTCAGTTTCTCTGACTCTGCACCACGTGAATAGTTAACCACGTGAGGACGGGCACCAGCTTCTGCTGTAGGACATCGCATCATCGACATTGAGGGCTTAGAGGCAGTGAGAAACCAACACAGTCTGGTCAGTCTCTGTGGGTTCCAGTTTGTCTTTGTTCTCTCTCACTTCACATTCATCTTCCCTACCCAACTTCCTGTCCTGCTTACTTCAGCTTCAGCACCAGATGCAAAGCCTACTGCTTCATGTGGATGGTTTAACAAGACCCCACAATCACCTATGGTCAAATCCCTATAATAAATCTCTTACGATCTATCTGTCTATCATCTATCTATATATATCTTAGTAATTTTCTTCCTCTGATAAAACTCTAATACATGAGCCTTTCCATCTCATCCTTATCTCAGCTGGACCTGTAGTCCAGCTGAGAAAAGGCTAAACAGTTAAGCAAAATTTTACCCCATATTGGGGAATAATAAAAGGGATCTAAAACTAGAACAATATGAATCCGGATAATGTGGTCAACTTTTGGATCCTTTTTTTTCCTACCTCCAATTCTCCCTGCATTATCCCTTTCCCCAAATCCTATTACAAAGACTTTCTTTATTCCCTTCTACCTGGGAGGACCTTTATTAGCTACCTTGATTCATCAAAGTGTAGGCCAAGAAAAGCAAGACAAGATAGCAGGCTTGAATCTTCCTTTCTGCCTGCTTAAGACCTGTTCCCATGGTCCCTAAGTCCTCTTCAAGGTCTCTCTTTTTTCCTACATGACAGCAGGAGTTCCAGTACTCTTCCAGAGGGAAATGGATGTGAACTAGCACTAAGAGAATTTGGCAGAATAACCAAAGCAATGCTAAACCACCACGGTCAAAGAGCAAAATCTACACATTCAGTAGCAATTTTTTTTTACCACAAACATGCTGTCAGTATTATGTACAATCCATTACCAAGGCATATTACATGAACCTGCCCTTCTTCCTTTCTCAGGATAAATGACACCCTCACTCATTTGTGAGCTCTTTCTGCCCTTGATGTTTGTTTTAACCTAGGTTTACTGGTATAAAATTGTTGGTGGTTGGGAAGAACATGATGTGATTTCCCAGGCTCTGTGCCCCTTCCATTGAAAGAAGATTTTGTAGGGGAGATGTTTGGGGTTGAGACAACTTGTGGTTCTCCCACTGACATGCTGTGTAGACAATGGCCTAATACTCTCATGGTTTCGGTAGGCCTTAACATGTTTTAATGTAGTATATTGTCTCCCTACCTCAGTTATATTTAGTTCTTGCACAAGGTACAACACCCAGAATTCAGGCAGACGTCATCACAGAGCTGGATGAGATCATAGTGTAAATATAGCCCAACCAGCCATTCTACAGATGAGAAAAAATGACTCAGGGAAGTTAAATCATGTCGGTCTGTGGAATAGTAGCAGTGAAAGGGGTTGACAATGGTCATTGGTTTGCCAACCTATGGTGTCTGCCTCAAAGACCATATATGTTTTTATATGCCATTGATTATACCCTCGATGCAAAACATAGTTCCTGGCACATTGTAGGTGCTCAAAAACATTTATTAAATGAATGAATTAATGAAGATGTGAAAGTTCCTTGCCTAAAGTCACAGTTCTATTAGATAACTGAGCCAGGGTACAAGCTGACGCCTTGTGTCTTCACAGTGACTATTGGCAAGGAAATGATTGGTTTGTTTGACTTTGTAGACCTGGCAGCCTTCTCTGCAGAAGCAGAGATGCCTAGGAGCCGCCAGTAGGAAGCTGTAGTGTGAAGGGTGAAGGGCTGAACTTTCCTGTGGTACTTCGCCTGCTTCTCCTGAACATTTCTACCGAACTCTCTGATAGGGGTTTCACATGTTTGTGACCATTTTATAGTAGGCTCTCCCCTCAAAATGTATTACTCAGATCTGTGGTTCTAAGTGGTGTTGACAGGACACAGAATCTTTAAAAATTTTTTGTCACCCATCACACACTGCAAATGAACAGCTCTATTATTAAAGCAAATATTTTCTCAACGTCACAGATTTTGGATAAATATTATTATGGATTCAAATTTATTTTATTCAAACTTGGAAACATCAATTGTGATTTTTGTTTGCTATACACTCCCAAAACAAATTTTACAGTCCTGAATCACTTCCAAATAACAATTATAGTGTTTTCAGACTCACTCAGCACAAAGGAAATCATTATCTTAAAAACCCTTCTGTTTTAAGTTTTGTTTTTGTTTTTTTCCTCTTACAAATGTCCTTAAGCTAGGGCCAAACAGTTTTGCATTTCTTCTTTAGCTGACTCTGATTTTCATATTCTCTTTTTTAAATTTCCAATAGAGAATCTATATTATTCTATCATGATTTTTTAAAATTCAAACAAAAAAGGAAAAAGCAACTTCTGAAAAATTTAATGAAGTTTAAATAAAAGGAAATTATTTTAAAGGCTTTGCTAATATTTTTGCTAATTTTTGTAGTGGATAAAAAAGGAAAGAAGACACAGTTCCCTTTAAGGAATAATTTGGACCAATCTATATGCACAGGCTCCTAGACAGCTGTTCAGTTGGGCGATTTTGGAAGATCTACAAGGAAAAAATAAGAAGTCAGGGTATAATTATGGTCTTTGATAAAAAGCATAAACATCAGGGATAAGACTGGAGCTTGTTAGGAATAATGACAACAGAAGGCATGATAGCTAATAATACTGATTAAGCTCTTATGTGCTAGGCTCTGGGCTAAGAAGTCACTATTAGTATCTCCACTTTACCGGTGAGGAAACTGAGTTCTGATACTGAACAAATGACAACCTGACCACTTTCTGTCTCAGAGAGAATAAGTTCTGAATGTAGAAAGAGAAATTGGTAAACCTAGACATAACAGGCAGTGGGTCCTGGAACAAAAAAGAGAGAGAGAGGGACCAGGAGTGAAGAGCAAGAGTCTTGACATACTTGAGTCTTTGTAGTGGCAGCCAATATTAGGATATAACAACGCTGAAATTAATGCATGAAAAACTAACCAAGTAGCACCTGGCATGAGCCATGACAGTACTTACTTGTGAATGTTATTTTCCACTTCAGAATCTGATTTGGATTTAAATTCCTGCCTACAGAAAGGGCAGAACAAATCATTCTACTTGTGAAGAAAATAAATGTTATAAAGCTATGGATAATGGAAAAAAAGAGAAAATAGAGAAAATAAATGTTAAGTTCATTTCCTTCTAAAATTAGGTCATTCTAAACACAGGGCATGAGCAAAAGAAATGACAAAACCAACATTCAAAATTACTTTTAAAACATAGGCCATTTCCTCTTCCCCTATGCCATAGAGATGCTTTATTTTTTTAAAGCCAAAATCACATTTATTGGAAAAGATTAATAGGGTAGAGAGAAATAGGGAGAAGGTGCCAATAACAAAACACAAAATTAAAAATGGAAATAATTATAGATAATGGATTTTTTAGATTAATAAAAATAGAGAAATACACATTATTGATTAAATGAATAAATTCTCAGAAACATACAAAATCCCAAAACTGGTATAAGAAAAAGTAAGTTTTTAAGAAACTCAAATGGTAGAATGGAAGTCAAAGACCTTCCTTCCCTAAAATTGTCACCCCAGTGGGTTTACAAGTGAGTTGTATTACACTTTTAAGGAACAATTGATTAGCACCTTATATATGGTCTTCAAAAAAGTAGAAAAGAGATATGAAATCTGCCCAGCTCATTTCATCAGGTTAATGCTATCTTGATCTAAAACCAGGTAAGAATATTTACAAGAAAAGATAATTCAAGGTCCATTTCACCTATCCATGTATATTAAAAAAATTGTTCTGTGATTTTTATTTTTATATTTTAAATTAATATTATTTTTAATTGACAAATTATAATTGTATACATTAGTAAGATGCAATGAGATTTTTTTGAGATATATAAAATGTGAAATGATTAAATCAAGCTGATTAACTTATTCATTGCCTCTACAGACGTACTTTAAAAACGTGCTGCATTGCTTTAAGAAATTGGATAGTATCTAACTAGTCAGAACTTACAGGAAATGGACTAATAATAATAATTATTTAATAAAGGATAACTTTAATAAAGCACTTAAAGTGTGTTAAGCCTGTGCTAAGAACTTTATGTGGGTTATCACAGTTATTCTTCACAATAAGATCTTATAAATGCAGAAATAAGACTTAGAGAAGTTAAGAAAGTAGTGCCCAAGAATAATAAAACTAGTAACCAGTGGGGCTGGAACTAAACTCAGACAGCCTGAGGTGGAAATATAATCAAATTCATATAATTCAACAGGTATTTAATTGATGCCTATTGTCTGTAAAGCAGGGAGGTAAGTTTTTCTTCTTCTTTTTCACTTTTAGTTTAGTCTCTATCAAGGGGTATTTAATGGTAGAATTTTATCTTGTTTTGTTTTGGTCATTGAGGCTAATTTTCCCATTAAGCCGAAAGGTGGGAGTTTAAGTCTCTCATATTGATTCTCTGAAGGTACAACCTAGCTAATCCTCTGTGAACAGCCAAACTTTAGGAAAAAAAGCAGTGCTAGATATAGCCCAATCTCTATGTACTTTCCTACTCAAATTCCATCCCTAGGTTATTTGAAGTGAGCAAATTGAATTTACCAGGTATATCACCAGGTACAAAACTCTGCATGTTTTGGTTAAATAGAATTCTAAATGTAGCACTGAGTAAGTGACAGATTCTCCCCTTGACCAAACCTAGTCAGGCTCCTCTGAGCTCTTTTTCAACTAGGCTCTGTCCTCGGGCATGTCCTCAAGAGCCCAATGTTAGCAAGGATCCTGCTAAGTCAGTTTAGCCAGAATCCCCACCCTTGCTATCAGATCACCTTTGATATCTGATAAAATTCCTCATTCTCCACTATTCCCCAGGTGATGACTGATCACCCTGGCCTGCCTTTAGCAAGAATCCTGCCAGATAGGCTTAGCCAGAATCTCCTTACCCCTGATGTTTCCTCTTAGTAATTTCCATTCACTGACCCCTTCCCTGCTCCTTGGCTATAAATTCCCACTTGCCCATGCTGTATTGGGAATTGAGCCCAATGTCTCTCCCCAGGTTACCAACACTTCTGTCTGATGTGGCTATAAAGCTGAGGTTCCCTTGCAATTCTCCTTTCAGTCCAATAATTTACTAGAATGGCTCATTAAAGTCAGGGGAACACTTTGCTTATTCTTACCAGTTTATTATAAAGGATACAAATGAACAGCCAGATGAAGAGGTACATGGGACATCTGGAAGGCTCCCAGGCACAAGAGTTTCTGTCCCCATGGAGTTGGGGTATGTCATCTTCCCAGCACATGGGAGTGTTCCTTAACTTGGAAGCTTTCTGAATCTCATCGTTTAGGGGTTTTTTTTTGTTTTTTTTTTTTAGAGACGGGGTCTCGCTCTTGGTCAGGCTGGTTTCGAACTCCTGACCTTGAGCTATCCACCCGCCTCGGCCTCCCAGTCGTTTAGGGGTTTTTATGGAAATTTCATTACATAGGCATGATTGTTTACATCATTCACCATTGGTGATTGCCTCAATCTCCAGCCATCCTTCCCTTCCCAAACCCTTCAAGTCAGGGAGTGAGGCTGTGAGTTCCAACCCTCAAATCATACATTGGTCTTTCTGGCTACCTGCCCCTTTCTTGAAGCCATCTGGGGTCCCCAAAGCACCATTCATCTCATTAGTATTCAGAAGACACTTATCATTCTGGAGTTTACAAAGGTTTTAGGGGCTGTGTGTCAGGAACTGGGGACAAAGACTAAATATTTATTTATTTATTATAACAGCTCTCAATATATGTTAATATTTGCTAAACTGGGCATAAATCTACACCATGGAAACAATTTCTAAAATGGCCTGTCATAATTATGGTTTTTAACCTTGAAAAGATAAGCTTCTTTCTGTTTCAGAATCTAGTCAAGCAGTTTAGATCACAGAATTAGTTGGGAATTGGGAGTACTTATTAGTAGAAGCAGAGATACTTGGAAACTGTTATAGTTGAGATTTCTAATAAAAATTCCAGGAAGTTTGCAGACTTGGCTGGGATATCAATTAATTTGAAGAAATAGTATATTCCATCTTCAAGAAAATTTCAAATGCAAAACATGACTTTCTTTGTATTTTATATGTTCTATGTGGTTCTTTGGAGCCCATACTCTTAGGGGAAAGGAAGAACATACCTTTTCCCCTTAGAATTCCTCTGTAATTCTCAGTATGACAGATTTCCTGCCATGAAGCCATAGTTTACCACTTCTTTTCTTTGCACTACCAGTTAGAGCAGAGGCTTTCCAAACCAGAATTTCACAAAACATGCTGATTTATTCTATTCTACTCGTTTAAAATGATGCTGGCCAAGACGCATTTGATTGATTGATTAAATTGATTTTTTTTTTTTTTA
>VBSM01000483.1:7269861-7308758 GCA_008086735.1 Cheirogaleus medius
TGCTTATTTAAGCAACTGGCGCTCCTCAATGCTTTTGAGGCGTTTCTTCTGGGGACAAGGCTATATCTTATAGGTATAGAGCAAGAGCTTTAGTTATTTTTATCCCTGGTTATCATTACAATCTTTATATATATATATGCATATATATATAATAAATTCTAGTAACATGGACTTTCATTGATGAAATTAGTGGCTAATTAGTTAGCATAAAGCATATTAGAAATGGGCTTTCTCTGTTCACATTAGTGGTGCTCAAGATATGTGGATTGGCAAATATATTTTGGAGACACTCTTATCTTGCCTCAATGGGCATAGAAATTTAGCAAGGTCTCTATCTTTTAAAAAGAGAACCCCAGATAGGATCCCCAATCAGTTCTGGGTTTAACAGCTTATTCTCTGATTCTTGCTTGCCAGAATCTGAGTATAGGGTTAGCTAAATCTTGCTACCAAAATGTCTCATTTGCCTCTGGTAAAGTATTATGGACAAAAAGCTCAAACTTCATTTAAGCTCAGGTTAGATATGTTATTTCATTGTTTTATGTCTGCTTGCTAATTAATGTCTGTTGTAGAAGAATTTGGTATGAGATTTCAATTATAACCAAGTAGCCAGGTTGTGTTGTAGGGGAGTAGATAACTCTCACCTGCTTTAAATGTTTTCTGGGTCTATCATTAGCTACCAAAAAACACCTGACAACTGGGAACACTGGCTCATGCCTGTAATCCCAGTGATGTGGGAAGACCGCTTGAGGCCAGGTATTGGAGACCAGCCTGGGCAATATAATGAGACCCCCATCTCTAAAAAAAATGAAAAAAATTAGTTGAGTGTGATGGTGTGCACCTGTAGCCGCAGCTGCTTGGGAGGCTGAGGCAGAAGGATTGCTTGAGCCCAAGAGTTCAAGGCTGCAGTAGGTTATAAAATAAACAAACAATAAAAGAAAGAAAGAAAGAAAAAGGAGAAAGAAAGAAAAGAAAAAAAAGAAAAAAAGCACCTGAATTGAGTCTGACCAAATTACTGAACTAGCTTGAGTGTAATGTAAACTCGCTTGGAGCTGACTTAAAGACATAGAGCATGAGAGCTCCAGAGGCTCAGGGGACAGCCAGAGGTTTAGCATGGTTGGAGCATGGGAACATTGTGTTCAGGGAGAATAATAAGAAATGAGTTTAGAAAATAAGTTTGGGGGCCACCTGGTGGAAGAGACTTGTGCTTCAGTCTAATAAGTATGTTTGCAAAGGAGTCATGAGAGGCTTTTAGGAAAGGGAATTACAAACATTCACATTTGCTGTCTGGCTGTCACATGGAGCAAGAGAAAGCAGTTAGACCAGGGGTTAGTAAGCTACATGCAACCTCTGGGCCAAACCTTGCCTACTGTCTGCTTTGGTTGGCTTTTACATTTTTAAGTAGGGGGTAAAAAAGAAAAATACCTCATAACATGTAAAAATTATATGAATTCAAACTCCAGTGTGCACATCTTGCCTTACTGCCTCACCCCTTGCCCATTCATTGTCCATTGCTGTTTTTGGACCACAAAGGTGGAGCCAAATAGTTGTCACAGAAAGGGTATAGCTCTCAAAGCCTCAAATGTTCGCTATCCAGCCCTTTACAGATAAAGTTTGCCAGCCTTTACATTAGACAAGGATTGCCATAGTCCATGTGAGAGATACTAGATCTGGTGGGGAGAGTTAGGGAGAGGGGCTTCCTGGGTGGAATTATAAGGACTTAGAAACGGATTGAATTGGGGTGATGAGGGAGAGCCTGATGACTCCTCATCCTCTTCATCCACCTTGCGATGCCATAAAATGAGGAAGGGTATTTGGGAGAAGAAATGATTTGATGGGATAGGAGGGTGAGGTGGACATTTATGTGGGTGGGGCTTATTGAATCTGAGCAACCAGTGGAAAATTTAGGTAGAGGGATCTCATCTGTATGTCTTGAGGGTTGTTGGGGCTGGAAATTTGAGATTTATTCATTTAAGGTGCTATTTGAAACTCACATCTTTTAAGGTTAGGCAGAGGAAGACAAGCCAGAGAAACAAGAGAGCCAGAGGAGGACAGTGCTTTAAGGTGAAGTCAAAGATGAAAACGAAAAGCTCTCGCTGCAAGGAAGGAATGACTAACATTGTCAAAGCTCAGAGTTCAAATGAGTGGAATACCGAAATGGATTTATGACATTCAGCAATTGGCTGGTTACTGGAAGTATTAAGGAATTTTACTAATGTTGAGGATTGCCTACTTAGCATTTCCAATTGATCTCCTGAGTACCTTAAGTCAACATATTCTAATTTGAACTCATCATCTTCCTGATTCTGACACCGTACCACTGAAGTCAGTGTTTCCTCTCTCAGGGATGACACTGTCATTTATCAAGCCAGGAACCTGGGGGTCAGGCTGGACATGTCTTTATCCCTCACCCCAGGTAGCCAATCAACCAAAGGTCACACTGATTCTATCTCTTTCATATTTGTTCAACATGCCCAGGACTCTATTTCCACCGTCATCCCTATGATGTAGTTGTGGAGTCTCTCTGCTGGACACCTATAACAGTTCTCTCCCAATTTATCCTGTACCCATAGCCAGAGCAATCCTTTTAAAAGAAGTATGTTCAGGTCACATCCCTGTTTAAAGCTCTTTTCCTATTGCCCTGAAAGTAAAGTACAAATCCTCAATATGGCTCTTAAAACCCTCATATGTGTCCCACCAATGCCATTTTGTACCATTTCACTCTGCTCTCTGCAGTAAAGTCACAGCAGCCCTCTTCCACTTTCTTTTTTTTTTTTCTTTTAATTTTTTTTTTTGAGACAGAGTCTCACTCTGTTGCCCTGGCTAGAGTGCCGTGGCATCAGCCTAGCTCACAGCAACCTCCAACTCCTGGGCTCAAGTGATCCTCCTGCCTCAGCCTCTCTAGTAGCTGGGACTACAGACATGCGCCACCATGCCCAGCTAATTTTTTCTATATATTTTTAGTTGGCCAATTAATTTCCTTCTATTTTTAGTAGAGATGCAGTCTTGCTCTTTCTCAGGTTGGTTTTGAACTCCTGACCTTGAGCCATCCTCCCACCTCGGCCTCCCAGAGTGCTAGGATTACAGGCGTGAGCCACCACGCCTGGCTATGAGTTCCGTAAGTTTTGGTACCATAAGTTTTTCATAAATTTGAGTCCCAAAGGGAAGGAGGACAACTTAGTAATAGCAAATGTAGATTCAAAATAGCAAATAGATTCAAAATAAAGGATTTTTTAATAGATGGGAAAGGCTCAAATATATTTGCAAAGTAAAGGAATTCAAAAGGAGGAGAAGTGTGATTCCAAGATAGAGATAGAGGGAGGAGATAATTGGAGAAGCAGGGAGGAGAGGGAATCCAGAGGTCAGGTGGAAGGTCCAGCCATAGAAAGGAGGAAAGAACTGACTCAGAAGGAAAGTGCCTAAGAATTAGGGTCACAAAGGATAATTGTGGCTATATCATGAAGACATTTGGAAGCAATTAATGCTTGGGCTCAGTTTTCTCTTAGGAGCAGAAAGCGGTTATAGGTTGAATTGTGTTCCCCCAAAAGATTTGTTAAAGTCCAAACCTGCAGTAACTATGAGTGTGACTTTTTTGGAAATAGGGTCTTTGTAGATGTAACCAAGTTAAGATATAAGGTCGTTAAGGTGGGGCCTAATCCAATACAACTAGTATTGGATTTCCTCCTTATAAAAAGAGGAAAATACCAGGTGATGACATAGGCAGAGACTGGAGTGATGCAGCTGCAAGCCTGGGAATGCCAAGGATTGACAGCCACTACCAGAAGTTTGAAAGAGGTAAGAAAGGATTCTAGCCAGAGTCTCCAGGCATGGCTCTGCTGGTACTTTAATCTCAGACTTCTAACCTCCAGAACTGTAAAAGAATAAATTTCTGTTGCTTAAGCCACCTAGTTCATGCTACCTTGTTATAGCAGCCCTAAGAATCCAATACAGATTTATGATCATTTTTGAGAGTGGTGTGGAACATAGTGTTGGCTTGGGGACAGTGATGAAGGTATGGAAGAGTCATTGTGGGGAAAGACAAAGGGAGCTGATTAAAATCTAGCAAAAAGCTAGCCGAATATTCCCTGAACCTTCAAAACCATGTTAGGGTGATTAAATAAGAAATAAAAATTAAAAAGACCACGTGGAACAATAGAAAACACCTAGATAAATATTTTTAAAGCATTAAATTTATATATACCCTTTCTGTCAGCCAAGTCTAAAAAGACACAAGTTGGATATTTTATCTTTTAAAAAGAAGTATAATGATTTTTAAAGGGAACAAATATTTTCTTGGTGGTTTCTTATTTGAAGGACTGTGAAGAACATAATAGCAACAGATTTCATACAAAATGTAATAATAGATTCAACTCACTTAAGCATGTATTTTGTGTCAGACCTCTGTGTCGTCTCATTTACTGTACTTATTACTAAATATAGGTATTTTGTTCCCTTATTTATACGAGAGCACTGAATTTTAGAGATATCACCCAGCTAGCATGAGGGTATCACTTAGACTGAAATCAAAGTCTCCGAACTCCTTTTAACTTCTAATACCTTCAAGTCCTCTTTCCACGATACAATGTTGCAGGAATGTTTATCAGGTAAGTATTTCTTAAACTGGCCTTTAATAATTGCCAAGTGCATAACAATAAAATGTAAATTCACTAAAGATAGTTCTTCAGTGGTCTAAGTCTATGAAGTCCAAGTAAATAGCTTTCTGGAGATCTATTTTGATAAAGAAGACAGTTTGGAATACCTAAACAGATGACTAATAAGCTATCTTGCTCAAATATCGCTTCTCACTGCTATCTTTTGACAGAATCTGTGGAGCATTCTGTTCAAATTAAATTCTGGCAAAAATCCTAGTGTGCAGATAACTGGCATTATTGTTTGAAAGAAGACTCACATGGTTTGGATATCAGAATGCACCAGGCAAGCTTAATATTCTATTGAAAGTTGAAAAGCCTGACTTGTGTTCTTGCTTGGTTGGAGGGTCATTTCACCTCTATGTCCTAATTAAAAATTTATTGAGTGAATAAGTTAATTTAACAATTCTATATTAGCAATATTAGCTCAGAAATCATACAATGGATGCTATGTTGTGGCTGTTTAGAGCAGCAGAAATGTTCCTAGCCTTGTTGCTATTGAACATTCTAATTTCATTGCCTGATCTGAAGGTCAAGGGCATGAACTTGATGGAAAAAACCCTCCTTTGGGTAATCATTAGAGGAAGTGTGCCCCAGTTCACCACCAGTGATCACAGAGGAGGGGGTACAAATGGCGCACAAAGCATACTTGCCCTTCACTGACCCTCAAAGCACCCTGTGGCTCCATATGTCTTTGACCAAGTTTATAGCCTTCCATTGCCCTTTGTGGTTATTGTGAAGCACCCGGGGGAGAAAGATGATCTCAGGTAGCCAGGAGCCAAACTGTGCAAAATTGTCAAGATCACAATCAACAATGCTGATTATTTACGTGCAGTACCAGTCGCATGATCTTTATCTGTGGGATCAGAAACCACATTGTCATATATAATCCACTGCTGCTTTTTGTGTCACAGCTTCTGGGCATTAACATGGGAGGTAATAGGAGCTCCATAAGGCTATGGATTGTATTGCGATATATTTTCTTTCTAGAAAGATCTGAAAAGTACTGTTGGGTAAGCTTGACATCTGATTAAATCAGAATATCTAATGAATTATTTTTTTAAAAACACCACATGCAGGCTTCTTGATGACTCTGAAAACTTCTCAGCTAGAATATAAATATCTCCTCCATACTTAGAATGTTTTAATAGCCAAAATCATGCTATCAACTACTTTTCACTGTAACTTTTTTATAATAGCAATAAATTATACCTGAATTTTAAAAGAAAGAGCTTTGACATTTATTTTACAACTTCATATAACTTTTTTGGTTTCTCCCTTTTCTCAGTGCTGGTTGGGAGGAGCACAGATTAATGGGAAGGAGGAAGAGAGTTTGAGATATTCCCCTTATATATTATCCTAAAATGCTGAATATATTTATTTACTCTTAAATGAAATTCTTGAGATGGAATAAAGACATGAGAAAGTAAAAAAAAAGTGAGAGAGAATGTGTTTCGATCTGAATCAAATATTAATAAAAGGATATGTCCATTTTAGGATGGGAATTATGTAAATGAAGCAACACAGAGTACCAGCTGTTTACTTGATAAACAGTATTACAAATAGCCATCAAGAGGTTAAATTATTCAAGAAAGATTGTTGTTACCAAAATCCGTAGAAACTTTCATAAGAAAATTGAATAACAAATTAGTGGAAACTAATTAGCTTTTCTGTTAACAACATGAAAAATTTGGTGAAACAGATGCAGTTCAGTAGCAATTAAATGTAAATTTGTTACATTTTCCACAAAGAGAAGTAAGGAAAATCATTAAAGAAAAATATCAAAGGTCGACAAATTTTTCGGTGTAACCTATTGTGAAAAAAATTTAATTCAGAGTACATAGCCTTTTGACCCTTTTTCCCCTGACTGGGTTAAAAAAATATGAGCAGGCTAGACTGTCCAGCTGATGACTTGGGGGAAGGAATGCTGTTATTTTTAACTAGGCAAATACAGAGTCATCTGTTTTGAACAAAGAAGACTGATAGTTCTGTTCTGCATTTTCCCTGCGTCTGAAGTCTGAACTCAGCTGACTCCAAATTAGGAAGAAACACCCCTGACTTCAACACAACTTTAGAATCAGTTAAGAGTCCCTGTTAGCTACAACATTTAAGTTTTCACTTAAATCATATTGTTAAGGCACTGACACATTTTCTAAGAACAAATGAAGGAGTAAGACCCCAATGTGTTGTCTGATGAAAGAAACTCATGCTCTGAATAAGTATTTTCAGTAAATCATTAAATGATGTCACAATTGACACTTCCAGGAGTCTCAAAATGAGCAAATACCTAGTTCTGCAGAAAGCACTAACTGTCATGCATTAAGTTTTGGCATTTAAAAGAATGCTATAAAATATGATCAGCTGTTACGAAAGTTTCTTGCTTACTCAGATTGCTTATGTTTTATTTTCAGGCTATAGCTTGAGGTATTAGGTTCAACAAAGAGAAAAAAATACTATTTTTTGTAGATAATTCATACTGGGGAGTCTAAATTTATCCAAATATAGGCTACAACTCTTAGCTTAAAATTGTTAGGCAATCCTATTTATTTTACTTCTCCACATTTAGGTATGTTGTGGCTAGGTTACATTTTGGTAAGATTCAGTCTATCTCTGTCCATTTCCTAAGGCTTGGCCCTCCAGGGCTTTAATTCAGAGCTTGGCAAGTTTGGGAAAGTCAGCTCTGCTTATCAAAGACTTTAGATTTAGATTTTTAAGTTCTTGCCTCCTGCAACTTCAGAATTAATGAAGTCTTGGATGGCAAACTGGCAATTTTTTTGTGGCTCTCAGTTTCCAGTTTTGTCATTGCAACCCTGGAGAAACTTCCAACAGCTTGCCATTTTCTTTGCCCCACAGGATAGTCAAACCCCACATCTCAGTCTTCATTCCCATCCATAATTGGTAAAAGCCTGGAAAAAGAGGCTCAGACCCTCAGCTCACCTCTGAGAGGCTCTCCCCTCTCTGGAATTTTAGTCCTAGAATTCCCTTTACTTCTGCAACTCTTAAATGCTTTTAGAAATGTGAGTTTTGTATTTTATCTACTTTTCTGGGTATAGGAGTATTGGTCTGCCTCAGACTGTTCTATCCATGCCATTCTTTTACAATCTTATTTCATTAAGGGTTCAAAAACTCTACAGCTCATCCATGGTCACTAGACATGAACCAGAGGTAGAGGAAGCAGAGTATAGAAGGAAAAGCATGAAGTTTGAAGTCAGGCTGGAGTTCTCGTACTGGCTCAACTCAATCTGCAAGGGCCAGAGAGAACTGTCATGCAGTGGTTGGCAGTCCCAGCTCCAGGAGCAGACGGCTGGGCTCTGCGCTGTTTGGGTAGTTGTGTGAAATTGAAACATTTACTTAACCACCCTCACCCTCTGTCTCCACATTATAGAATATGAACAATAATAGTACCTAAGATCTAGGATTTTTATAAAAATTACATGAAATTTAATGCATAGTACTTGTGTCAATAAAAGCTAGCTGTTGTTATTACTAGTCTGGAAAAGTTAGATATTCTAAGTCAATTTTCTCATCAACAAAAAATTGAATATAATACCTTGTAGTGTGGGTATAAGGATTAAATCAAAATAAATGTTAGTATATGTGACAATGTAGTATACTGTAGTACTCTGTTGGTCATGGTGGGTACTCAATAATTAGTTTATATCTCATCTTACAAACTTTCCCTGAGATAAAATAAGAGTGTTTACATTTCAAATTCTGTTCATTTATTTCACATGGATTCAGATTGTTGAGGCACTGATCATATCTTACTCATCTTTGTATCCCTACCACCTGGCACAAAGCCCATCATGACAATGCATATTTGTTGAAAGAATGAATCAGTGAATTCTCACTTATAATTCTATAATTCATTATTCACTCCAGTTCCCAGCACATCTCTTTGTTCAAATTAATAGCCAAATGAAATATTTGTTGAACAGATGAATTATTCAGAATCATTAAAAAGCTTGATAGTTTATTCAGGGATATTAATCTTTTTCTCACCCTGATTTAAGAGATGATTTTTATTAGGATAATAACCTACCCGATTCTGATAAATATTGTCTGGGGGTGATACAGGAAGATGGGACCAAGAATATTTCCCCATCCAATATAAGGTCTCGACTCCTATTTATCAGTTTAGGCCACTGAATGCATTTTCCTATTCTACCTGATTAGACGGTGATGCAGCAAAATGTAAGTTAAGATGATGAAGCAGGGGATAGGTGGATTCAGAGCACGTAAGCCAGGTGGCTTTAATCCTGAAGGATAAAACACTAAAACAATAACAATTAAAAACTTTTAAAGTACACATACCATGCATACTCTCAATCATAGTATAAGAATTGAACACTGAAAAGATAAACACTATAAGTATGCTTCAGCTACCGTGTTTCCCCGAAAATAAGACCTACCCATAAAATAAACCCTAGCAGGATTTCAAAGCATTTGTGCAATATAAGCCCAACCCCGAAAATAAGACCTAGTGATGGGCGTGGCTATGCAGTGTATCTGCACAACCCATGCATTTCGTTGAGGAGTGGTGAAGAAGAGGAGTAGTCCTTCTCATCTGCCCCATCGTGACAGCTACTATCCCAGAGGTGACAGAAAGGTGCAGGCAGCCCCACCAACAAGGTCAGCTCTCCCTGTCAGGTCTCAGCCATCCTGTGGGTACTGCAAGCTGAGGCTTTGAGGGGAAAATAACACATCCCCTGAAAATAAGCCCTAGGGTGTCTTCTTGAGGAAAAATAAATATAAGACCCATTTTCGGGGAAACATGGTAACTAGGAAAATAATCTCTAAACCATTAGCAGTTGCCATTTTAACTGGAAAAAAAAATAATAACATAACATTTAACGAATTGGTATTGTGCTGCACATTTTCTGAACATTATCTCAGTTAATCCTCACAGAAACAACAGTACTTCTGTCAGGTTCAGAATGTTGGTTCTTAGTGTGCTCATGGCCAAAGAATGACCAGATGCACCTAAGTAAGGAAAGCATGAGGTAAAGTTTATTGAGGGGGAGCAAGGTAGGATTATAGAGCAAGAGCAAGACATAGGTTTACAAAGCCTGATACATAGCCATGCATGATGACTGGACCCACTGTCGCAGCAAAGGGAAAGCCAAAGGAAGGGCAAAGAGGGGCTGGTTATGGTCTGCATCTTGTTTTATAGTGCCTGGATCAGGACCTCCCTTGTGGTTCAGAGGTCACTATGGAACCACTTTGGACAGTTGGGAGTTGCATGACCTGAGTCTTACTGCGCATGCAGATATCCCTTGAGCCTCTCTGAAGGGAAGTGAATGGCAGTGGCACCAACTTTAGTCCCTAGGAGGAGCCTGGGAATCCCTCGCTATCTACCTAACACTTTCATGAGATAGTTCTGATTGGTGCCCCGTTATATAGATGAAGACACTCAAATGATAAGAGTTTAAGAATGTGCCCTAGGTCACACAGACAACAGGTGGAAGCAGGTGTTATATTTATGCTAATCCTAGATATAGGCATTATATTTATCCTAACTATTAGGTGCTGCTGCGTGATTTCCCTCAATGCCCCTTTTAAAAAATAAGAATCATGTATTCTCTTCTATACTATTCTGAAATGAAATTCACAGACAATATAACCTCCCCACACATATAACTTCAAAAAATAAAACTCCCCGACTTTAATATAAGGGAGAAATTCAAGGAAATTTTTTATAAAGTAATAATGTATAATATTTCAATATGTAAACGCTTTGACTTGATTACACTAGAAGACATCATGAAGTGGTCCGACGCTTACACCTATCTGTAGAATCTTTATAAATGTGTCCACTGGAAAAGCAGAATGGTACCAGTGTGTCATATCAGTGACACAAATACCAG
The DNA here is from genome assembly GCA_008086735.1 of Cheirogaleus medius. NCBI lineage: Eukaryota > Metazoa > Chordata > Mammalia > Primates > Cheirogaleidae > Cheirogaleus > Cheirogaleus medius. Next base: position 7,280,375 of record VBSM01000483.1, read on the forward strand.
GTGAAGGAATGTTTTTAAAGTGGTTAATTTTTGGTAAAGTTTCAAATACGATTAAGTACAGTTCACCCTTCTGTTTACCCTATTGTTGAATTTCTGTAAAATTCAGTTTACCTAAAAAACATGCGAAAACCTTTGTGTTTACATGTAAAACATGAGATAATTATAAGCAGGCTGTTTGCTAGGTGAATGACCAGCAGGACCTTGAAAAAGTTTGAGGGAGGGGATGTCAATTTTCCCAGTGCAGGATGGTGCCCCACACCTGGCAAGATGCCTAGGATTCCTGGCCCTCACCCATTAATGCCAAGAACACCCTCCAAATCATTGTGAAATCCACGAAAACACCTCTACAAATTTCCAAATTGCTCACTAGGGTGGTCCTGCTGCAGGTGAGAACTACTGCACTATTGAATGTTCACAAGGAACTAGCACTGCAAAACCAAGGGAAATTACATAGTGTTAGATGAGTTAATGGAATATGGGGCAGAATTTTAATAACGTAATTAGTTATTGAGTGGTATTTAAGAGTAGAAATAGAAATAGGGTCTAGAAAGGATGACATTAGGAATGAAAAATAAGCACTTTCAGGAAGAAAGACTCAAAGAGAACTCTTACTTTCCCACCAAAACTGGGTCGAGTTCTCTTTTAATACCTTGTAATAGCACCTGTGTCTCTGCTTTAATTATCAGGACAATCGTCAATAAATAGGTAATTGATTTCTCCTGTGGCTGGTGTTGTGTTAAAATAAATAAATAAATAAATAAGTAAATAAATAAATAGGTGATTGCCTATGGTTTGTTTAATATTGGTCTCTCCCAGTAGGAGAAGTGTTTCAGTATCGTATTATTTACTGAGTATCATTAATGTATATAGAGGGCGCTTTATGCATAGCAAGGACTCCGGAAATATTTATAGAATGAATATTTTGCGACACTTGCTTAAAGGTATTGGAGGATTCTGAGAAGTTTGATTGCTATAGGCTTGATTCAGAGTCTAACAGACTGTATATATCATGATTCCCATTCTAGCATGCTGTTTGAGGCTGGCTGATTAAACACGGACTTAGACATTTAGCAGTGGTTTTGTAAGCATAACTCTAGTGCCACCTTCTGCCAGGGAGAGAAATATGCTCACATAACCTGCCTTCTGAGAATCTGGATTTGCTGTTCAAACAGTTCTTTATGCTGCAGAACTTACTAGACAATTAAAAAAATGCTAAAATAATGGGGTCTATAAATTACCACTCAAAAATACATATGTTGGGAAATCTATAAATAATGCTGACTCGAATGAACAAAATTTTTATTTTCAGCAGTTGAAATACAGGAAGTTTTTTAAGAGAAGACAGAAGATTTAGGGCTTTTGTCTTACTGATTTGATGTCACTGTGTATAGGTTTAAAAATTATTATAAAAATGTCCCAATAATTGTGAAAAATATGCATAGGTACTTGCTACAGGAAACCAGCTTTGCATATAGAATTCTCATTGAGGTTATCAATAACAGATATTGTGGAGAGAACAGTTTGAACCCAAGTTCTGAAAATACTTGATCAGAAGTTCTATAAATCAACAAAATCTTTCACCAATCATAAAAATAAAACTGATGTTTCTTTATACATATTCATGGGTAATCAGACAACCAGCAATGTTTCTTTTCTCTGGTGAGGCAATATCTCTCTGCATAGCATTTTTTTTTTATAATTTGTATGCTATTGTGCATCATGGAAATAAACAATAATATCTATGCCAAGGTACTAATGAGGTTGGATAATGGTAAGTAACACAGCAGGTGTCTTTGTGCTGCAAGCATGAAAAAACAATTTCAACTTTGACTCCAAACAGGAAGAGTCTCTTCCAATGGAATAAGGGTCAAAATCCTCTTCTAATAGCCATAGAAATATAGAGCAAAAGCCAGCAAATTTCTTCTTTAACATTTCGTACAGAAAATATTTTATATTTTGTAGGCCATAAGATCTTTATTGCAACTGCTCAACTCTGAAGTTGGAGCTTGAAAGTATCTATAGACAAAATGTAAACAAATTAGCATGGCTGTCTTCCAACAAAACTTTGTTTACAAAAAGAGAGAGTAGGCTGGATTTGGCCTGTGGACTGTAGTTGCCAACTCCTGGCACAGAGCATTGAGGATGCAGCTTCAGAATGAAAACTGCTCTCTCCTAGGGAGAACCAGAGTACTTGTTTCAGGCAGAGAGGCAGAACTACAGAAGCTGGTATGGCAGAGTGGAGGGAAGCAGGACTTTCAGAGACAATGAGTCATAGTAGCTGTAAGACCATGCTGTAATAGAGCAGGTAAGTGAAGACGAAGATACCACTGGCTTCAAAACTGTGAATGACACAGATGAACAAATATGGAAGTGCCTAAAGAGTCAGCAACAAAGTGCTAACAGAGAGTTAGTGTTCATGTAAAATAAAACCCACAAACCTCTGTAGGAGTGAGGAGTAGTAGGCCTCCCTGTTGTTGGTCTCTAGCGTCGCCCTCATGTTCGTGGAAACACTGCCACTATCAGGCTTCATTTCAGACATTTTTCAGAGTGGGTCTCTGATTTTTGGTTCAGAAAACATAGTCATCATTCATTCATTCATTTATTCAACACATTCTGTGGGTTGACTATGTGTCAGACTGCCAGACAGTGTGTAAGGCACTGTAGATATGGCAGTGAGTAGACGCTCTATCTCCAGTTTGGAACATGGAGGTAGATAATGAACAAATAAGCAAGTGAATATGTAGTATAGCTATTCTGAATATTTTTATCTGGACAAAATAATTTGAAATATTAAAATATTTTCAGGTCTCTGGGAACTTTTGCATAAAAATTCTTTATGTCTGCAGCTCATGGTGCTTTAGCTGGGTCAGTAATTTGTAGATAAGATAATCCAAGAATGATTGTCTTCCCTTTCTTTTGAATAGTGAATGCTGTTTTCCTAGGGATCCATTTATTTTCGCCAACCTGTTGACCTGCTCTTTCTGTCTGTCCCCCACCAACAAGAATGTAAACCCTGCAAAGCAAATCAGTAGTTGTAGGTGGATAAAACCTAGTTTTTCTTTTCTATTTTTTTTTAAGACTAGTCAAGTGCAGTAGTGAGGAGGGGAGGATAGTTTTTCTTTTCTATTTTAAACAAATTACCTATTTGATTGTGTGTGTGTGTTAACTTTATCCAATTGGGTCTATGTATTAGTTTCCTATTGCTGCTGTAACAAATTACTACAAACTTAACTTAAAACAACAAAATTCCAGCCTGGGTAAGAGCAAGACCCTATTGCTACTAAAAATAGAAAAATCATCTGGGTGCGGTGGCTCATGCCTGTAGTCTTAGCTACATGGGAGGCTGAGGCAAGAGGATCACTTGAGCCCTGAAATTTGAGGTTGCTGTGAGCAACAATGACACCACTGCACTTTACCCAGGGTGACAGAGCAAGACTCTGTTTCAGGACAGGCGTGGTGGCTCACACCTGTAATCCTAGCACTCTGGGAGGCCGAGGCGGGCGGATCACTCAAGGTCAGGAGTTCAAAACCAGCCTGATCAAGAGTGAGACCCCGTCTCTACTAAAAATAGAAATAAATTAATTGGACAACTAAAAATATATAGAAAAAATTAGCCGGGCATGGTGGTGCACGCCTGTAGTCCCAGCTACTCGGGAGGCTGAGGCAGAAGGATTGCTTGAGCCCAGGAGTTTGAGGTTGCTGTGAGCTAGGCTGATGTCACGGCACTCACTCTAGCCTGGGCAACAGAGTGAGACTCTGTCTCAAAAAAAAAGACTCTGTTTCAAAAAACAAACAATAAAAACCCCCACAAATTCATTATGACACTATTTTGGAGATAAGACCAAAATGGGTCAAGCAAGGCTGAAATCCTTCTGGAGGCTTTTGGGGAGAATCCATTTCCTTGCCTTTACCAGCTTCTAGAGGATGCCTGCTTTCCTTGGCTCATGGCTCCTTCCTCTACCTTCAAAGCCAGCAAGGTTAACATCTTCAAATCTCAATCTCTCTCTCTCCTCTCTTTCTCTCTCCCCCCCAATCCATGACTCTCCTGCCTCCTTCTAATAAAGATGCTTATGATTACCTGGATAATCTCTCCATTTTAAGACCTTACATTTAAAAATTCTATTAAATCTCTTTGGCTATATAAGGTAACATATTAATAGGTTCCAGGGATTAGGATGTGAACAACTTTGGGGCCATTATTCAGCCTGCCACAGCCTAAAAGTTTTACCGCAAGTTTTTATGGGACAAAATACTGATATACTGGGTATGTGTGAGAGTAGTTTCTCCCTATGTAAAAAAAATTTTTTAAAAAGTGACTTTTCAGCCAAACTTTCTTGAAAAATGCAGTTAAGCTTACTCTACTTAAAATTAATTTCTTTCCCTTTCATAAATTTTTAAAGCTCATGAGACAAACATAATAAATTTCTGTTAAATAACTGTCTTCAGCCAAAATGGGATTTAATTTCCTAAAGGTAGGCTCTGTAGATTTAATTTAAATAAAAGTTGTAAATTAATTTTAATTAATGTTTTCAACATGAAAATTTATTGATGGTGTTGAATAGTAAAGCTACTAATACCACAACCCAAAACAATATCAATAAAAATATCGTCTAAGACAGTTTTAGTCAAGATTTAAAAAAAAACAATTTGTTACTGTTTGATATGGTAGGACTTAACTATAGTTACAAAATTATTATGTACATAGTAGTTTCTTTTATAGGCCATATATATGTACAAAGCATTATTTTTGAAAGCAAAAGTACCCCTTTAATATGATACTTGTGTTAATACTTATGCTCATTTTTTGCTGTATAATCAATTTGATGTTGAGATAAACATACAAATTTCATTTTCAACTGAAATGAGATGATTTTTGTTATTGTTCTTGATTTCTTTCTTTCTTTCTTTCTTTCGTTCGTTCTTTCTTTCTTTCTTTCTTCTTTTTTGAATCTCACTCTGTCACTCAGGCTGGAATGCAGTGGTGTGATCATGGCTCACAGCAGCCTCAAACTCTTGGTGGGGCTCAAGAGATCCTCCCACCTCAGCCTCCTGGGTAGCTGGGACTATAGGCACACACCACAATGCCTGGCTAATTTTTCTTATTTTTTGTAGAGGCAGGGTCTTGCCATGTTGCCCAAGCTGATCTTGAACTCCTGGTCTCAAGCACTCCTCCTGCCTTGGCTCCCCAAAGTGCTGGGATTACAGGTATGAGACACCTCACCTGGTCTCTCTCTTTTTCTCTCTTTCTTTTTGTGTCACTTGTTACAACAGGAAAGTGAAATGACTCAGAAGTTTATAATTCTTCATTGTTAACCTTATGAGAACTGTCCCTGTGTCTAGGTAGAATCCCTCTATTCAGGCTGGGCGCGGTGGCTCACACCTGTAATCCTAGCACTCTGGGAGGCCAAGGTGGGCGGATCGTTTGAGCTCAGGAGTTCGAAACCAGCCTGAGCAAGAGCGAGACCCCATCTCTACTAAAAAATAGAAAGAAATTAATTGGCCAACTAAAATATAGAAAAAATTAGCCGGGCATGGTGGCGCATGCCTGTAGTCCCAGCTACTTGGGAGGCTGAGGCAGAAGGATTGCCTGAGCCCAGGAGTTTGAGGTTGCTGTGAGCTAGGCTGATGCCACGGCACTCTAGCCAGGGCAACAGAGTGAGACTCTGTCTCAAAAAAATAAAAAAAAAAGAATCCCTCTATTCAATCTCTCACTCATCTTCAGATGTCACCACATTGGATCATCAGTCATGTTTACAAAACAAAGGTTAAAAAAATAGAAAACAGAAGATCATAATAAACCAACAAACAAATAAATAAGGAGCCAAGACTATGAAAACATCCAATCTACTTCACCTCTAATCTATGTAATCAATGCAACATTTACAACAACCACAAATTAACAAGAGAGAAACTGAGTCATGATGCCTAAAAATTCCTTATTCAGAATAAAAATTTCTCTCTGATTTTTTTTGTACTAGTGGAGTTTGTTTTCTTCCTTAGGTCACTTGGTGTGAGCAAGGGGTGGTTGGGAGATGTAATTTGGAAAAACCTTGGCTCTATGCAATTGTGCTCAACAATTATCAATGGCCACCCATAATTCACAACAAAAACTACAAAAGAGGCCAGGCATGGTGGCTCATGCCTATAATCCTAGCACTCTGGGAGGCGGAGGCGAGAGGATCGCTCAAGGTCAGGAGTTTGAAACCAGCCTGAGCAAGAGTGAGACCCCATCTCTACTAAAACAAGAAAGAAATTAATTGGACAACTAAAAATATATAGAAAAAATTAGCTGGGCATGGTGGCACATGCTTGTAGTCCCAGCTACTTGGGAGGCTGAGGCAGGAGGATTGCCTGAGCCCAGGAGTTTGAGGTTACTGTGAGCTAGGCTGACATCACAGCACTCTAGCCTGGGCAACAGAGTGAGACTCTGTCTCAAAAAAAAAAAAAAAAAACTACAAAAGAACTTAATCAAATGAAATGGTCCTTCTCTACGCTGCTATATGGGGCTGAAAGACTTTTTAAAAAAACTTCTAACAGGGCTGCTTGGTCATCATCCATTAGTATGGATTTGCAGGGCATGCAAAATTCAAAAATCAATGTTTACATTTTTCATTTATGTTTCTTGAAGAATCCTTAGGAATGCGTTCTACAATTCTAGGATTCTGTGGAACCCCAGTAAGAAACCCTGATAAGTGGTGAAAAATATAGCAAGGTAAGGTGGACAGATCATGCTTAGGGGAGTCGGAGTTGCTGTTGACATCTGGGTCAAAAATAAATCATGAAGAATAAAGCATGAAGCAAAGGAGAGTGAATGAATCTTGCTTCTTTTTATACATATGGCATGACATTTGGAGGCAGAAATACATTTTGCTTTTGTAATTGAGGATTGTATTGAACATGTGGTTATAATGATACATTCAAGTACATATGCTTATGTCTACTTTTTCTTGAAATCCCACTAACATGACAGTAAAGCAATAAAGAATATCAAGAAGAATGGCAGAGGATGTGCCGCCAAATGAAAATTGGCGATGAAAATTTAGAAGATGGAACTCTGTAGCTGGCTTAGTAGAGCACAGGAAGCTGAAACCCGATGGCATGCAAAGGGAGAAATCAACAAGAAAAGTGACTAACACTACAGATTCCCACAAAATGGAGGCAACAGATATTTGAAGGTAGGGCTGAAACAAAAGCTGGCTATTGCTGTATAACAAAACACCCCAAAATGTAGTATCTCAAAACAATAAGCATTTATTTAGCTCACAGATACGCCAATCTCTGGTGGGTTGGCTGTACGACAGCCTTGCTTACGCATGCGCGGTCATCTGCTGGTTGGGTAAATGTTTTTGCCAATTGTGGCTGGGCTTTCTCACATCTCTGGAGCTTTGGTGGATGCATTTAGGCTGACTCAGCTCTAGTCTGTGTGGTCTCTTGTCCCCTAACAGGCTTATTCATTAAGCAGAGGCAGAGTCCCAAGAGAATGAGTAAAAAGCTTGCAAAACTTCTTGATGCTTAAGCTCTGACTGGTACACCATCATTTTCCCCCACATTCTAGTGAGTAAAGCAAGTCATAAGACCAGCTCAGATTCAACGGTTGGGGAAATAACTCTATATCTTCATGGAAGGAGTTACAAAATCATATTGCAAAGGGTATGAATGCAGGGAGAAGAGAATTATTATGGCCAGTTTTGTTACCTCTTATAAAGCAGCCCTCAGATTTTTTATCTATATTATATAGTATGTATATTATATAACCCTTCCTCTATAACCAGAACTGGATACTACTGACATTTTAAAAAGTATACAAAAATAACTATAAATTAAATATATAATAAAAATTTTAAACTTTTAATAGAAAAATTGGAAATGAAGTTTGAGGAAACTATTGTATTTTTTTCTATTACTGCATAACAAATTACCATAAGTCTAGTGTCCTAAACAACATACATTTTTATCTTAGTTTCTGTGTGATAGGAGTTCAGGCATAGCTTAGCAAGGATCTCTGCTTTAGGGTCACCCACAGCTGCAATCCAGGTTCCAGAAGGGGCTGTGGTTCCAGCAGAGACTTGATTTGGAAAAGATCTTATTTGAAGCATGTTTAAGTTGCTGGCAGAATTCATTTCCTTGTGGTTGTGTGACTGTGGGCCCCACTTTTTTTCTAGCTGTCAGCTGGAAGTTGCCTTCAGGTCCTAGAGGCTGTCTGCGGTATCTAGAGACCCCTTGCTGTTGCTTGCCAAATGGGCTTCCTCAATATGGCTGCTCATTTATCAAATCAGCAAGGATAATCTCTCATTCCAGTCTGCTAAGACAGAATCATATACACTATAGTCATGGGAGTGACATCCCATCAACTTTGCAATATAATGTAACCTAATTAAGGAAGAGAGCTACATTCTTATCTCCTATTGAAGGAAATTAATATCAAGAAACAGTTTGAACATGTTATTTACAGATATGGGGGTATGTAAATCGGGGTTCTCCATAGAAACAGAACCAATAGGGTATGTGTGTGTATATAAAGAGATTTATTAAAAGGTATTGGCTCAAACAATTATAGAGGCTGAGGAGTTCCAAGATCTATAATCAGCAAGCTGGAGATCCAGGAGGGTCAATGATGCAATACTACTCTGAGTCAAAAGGTCTGAGAACCAAGAGAGCCAATGGTGTAAATTCCAATCCTAGAACTGGCAGGCTGGAAACCCAAGAAAAGTCCAAGTCAGTTTGTGTCTGAAGCTTTTACTCCGCCCTTTTGGTTTGTTCAGATCTTCAATTGATTGGGTGAGGCCCACCCATATTAGGGAGGGCAATCTGCTTTATTCAGGCTGTGAATTCAAATGTTAATCTCATCCAGAAACACCCTCACAGATACACCCAGAATAATGCCTGACCAAACATTAACATATGGGTACTCTGAGGCAACACAATGTTGCTATTTTTTGTTAAAAGTCTCATAATACTACTTGGCTTTTATAAATACCTTTACTGAAATATAATTCATATACCATATAATTCACCCATTTAAATTGTCCAATTCAATAGCTTTTAGTGTAGTCACAGAGTTGTACAAATATCACCTCAATCTAATTTTAGAACATTTTCATTGCCCCACAAAGAAATTTTTGTACCCATTAGCAGTCACTATTTAACTTTTTAAAAACTTTATTTTTATTATTTATTTATTTATTTATTTATGAGACAGAGTCTCACTCTGTTGCCCAGGCTAGAGTGCCGTGGCGTCAGTCTAGCTCACAGCAACCTCCAACTCCTGGGCTCAAGCAATCCTTCTGCCTCAGCCTCCCAAGTAGCTGGGACTACAGGCATGTGCCACCATGCACAGCTAATTTTTTCTATATATTTTTAGTTGTCCAATTAATTTCTTTCTATTTTTAGTAGAGACGGGGGGTCTCACTCTTGCTCAGGCTGGTTTCGAACTCATGAACTTGAGCGATCCTCCCGCCTCGGCCTCCCAGAGTGCTAGGATTACAGGCAAAAATTTATTTGGCATACCTCTAACCCTTCTTAGGGAGAGGCAAAGTTATACAATGTATCCAAAGTATATAAAAAAAATAATCTTTTGTCGGATGGAGGGCAGGTGGGAGGGGGGAGGAAGTGTAGAGTTACATAATGTGAGCCGTGCGCGCCACCTGGGGATTGGACTCACTTGGAGCTCTGGCATGTGGGGGGGGGAGAAGTGGTAGGGGCAATGTATGTAACCCTAACAATATTTGTACCCCCATTATATGATGAAACTAAAAAAAAACAATTTATTTTTAAATTAAAAAATTTTTAATTATGGTGAAATACACATACATTTTTTGTGAGACAGATTCTCACTCTGTCGCCCTGGGTAGATTGCAGTGGTGTCATCGTAGCTACGCCTGGCTCAAACGATCCTCCTTCCTTAGACTTCCAAGTAGCTAGGACTACAGGTGCAAGCCACAAGGCCCAGCTAATTTTTCTATTTTTAGTAGAGACGGGGTCTCACTCTTGCTCAGGCTGGTCTTAAACTCCTGAGCTCAAGTAATCCTCCCAACTCGGCCTCCCAGAGTACTAGGATTATAGGCGGGAGCCATTGCGCCCAGCCAACATAACATAAAAGTTACCACCTGCTGTGGTTTAAATGTTTGTGTCCTCTCTAAAATTCATATTGAAATTTAATCACTAATGTGACAGTAGTAAGAGGTGGGGCCTTTAGGAGGTGATTAAGTCATAGGGATGGAGCTTCCATGGATGGGGACACCAAACATGTTGGTGCCTTGATCTTGAACTTCCCAGGTTCCAGAACTGTAAGGAATAAATTTTTGTTCTTATAAATTACCCAGTTTCAGCTATTTTGTTATAGCAGCACAAGCTGACTTGTGATACCATCTTTTCCATATTTAGTGTATAGTTCAGTATACAGTAGTGTTAAGTGTTAAGTATATTCCCATTGTTGTGAAATCAATCTCTAGAACATATTCATCTCACAAAGCTGAAAGTCTAGATCCATTAAATAACTCTCCATTTCCCCCGGCCCCTGACAATCACCATTCTAATTTCTGTTTTTATGAATTTGATTCTTCTAGATACCTCCTATAAGTGGAATTACACAGTGTCTTTGTGGCTGGCTTATTTCATTTAGTATAACATCTCAAGATGCACCCATGTTATAGCATATGTCACAATTTCGTTCTTTTTTAAAGGCTAAGCAATACTTCATTGTGTGTGTGTGTGTGTGTATACTACATTTTGTTTATGCATTCATCTGTTTATGGACATTTGGATTGCTTCCATCTCTTGGCTATTGTGAATAATGCTATGAACCTGGGTGTATAAATATTTCCTCTAGTCCTTGCTTTCAACTCTTTTGGATATATGCCCAGAAGTGGAATGGCTGTATCATATGGTAATTCTATTTTTAATTTTTTGAGGAATTTCCACAGTTTTCCAAAGTGCTGCACTGTTTTACATTCTCAACAGCAGTGTATAAGGGTTCCAGTTTCTCCATATTCTTGCTAACACTTGATATTTTCTGTTTTTTTTTTTAATAGTAGCCATCCTAATGGATATGAAGTGATATCTCATGGTTTTTATTTGCATTTTCCTAAATATTAGTAATGTTGAGCATCTTTTCATATTCTTGTTAGTCATTTGTATATCTTCTTTGAAGAAATGTCTGTTTAAGTTCTTTGACTGTTTTAAATTTGAGTTTCTGTTGTTGTTGAGTTGTAGGAATTCTTTATATACTCTGGATATTAACTCCTTAGATAAATGATTTGTAAATATTTTCTCCCATTCTGTAGGTTGCCTTTTTACTCTATTGATTATATCCTTTAATGCACAAAAGTTTTTCATATTGATGTTGTCCAACTTATTTATGTTTTTTGTTCTCTGTGCTTTTGGTGTCATATCAAAGAAATCATCACCAAATTCAATGTCATAAAGATTTCCCCCTATATTTTCTTCTAAGAGATTTATAATTTTAGGTTTTACATTTAGATCTTAGGTAAATTTTGAGTTAATTTTTGTATAATGTGTAAGATGAGGGTCCAACTTCATTTTTTGCATGTATAATTGGATTTTTAAAAGTATATATATGTATATTACTTTGATAGAAATTTAAAAATTATAAATTTTACAAAAGGAAAAATACAAGCAATGTATTTGCACACAAATATACTATGATTTGAAACTCTAGGTTATTGTACATAACTTCTGTTTGCATAGTCCTTAGATTATTGTGGAGCTGGGGGTAGTAAAGTTTTAAGTAAGGTATTCAATATCTGATGACCTAATCTTAAATATTTTATTTATCATAAACATATTGAGAAATGGCCAGGCACAGTGGCTCACACCTGTAATCCCAGCACTTTGGGAGGCTGAGGTGGGAGGATTGCTTGCAGTCAGGAGTTTGAGAGCAGCTTGGGCAACAGCCAGACCCTGTCTGTATAAAAAATAAGAAAAATTAGCCAGGGGTGGTGGCATGTGCCTGTAGTCCTTCCTACTCAGGAGGCTGAGGGAGAAGGATCATTTGAGCCCAGGAATTTGAGGTTACAGGGAGCTATGATGATGCCATTGTGCACTCTAGCCTGGGTGACAGTGTGGGACACCATGTCTTAAAAAAAACAATTGAGAACCTAAAACTTTTCCATTTTGGAGGAAAAGGCTCTTGAGGGGAAAAAACAAGCAACAAAACTATTTCCTACACCTTACTCTCATATGTTTCTAGATTTTTCTTAGGCCCTTGACATTATAATTTCATCACTGTGAAAATCAGCAAATGAATGAAAGTAGATTATAAAATTTAAGTTATATGGACAGAGAATAAAATATTATTTTCTAATTAACAAAACATAAGTTATTTTGCAAATTATTAATGGTTTCCTCCATGTATAATTATAACTGTCAAATAAGAGAGTGGGGTGAAGAATTGGGGAAAGGGAGGAACAAGAAAGTTGGAGGGAATCAAACACCTTGCCCACAAACATCACTATTCCCTGTGCTTTCAAGAGGATGCAGTTCTTTTCCCTAAATTATTTTCCAGAAAGGATATTTTAAATATTATTTAAAATTTGTTTGCAAAAGGAACTCTGTTTTTTTCCTAATGTAATTTCTCTTTTAAAAGCCAATGAAATGTGTGTTTGAGGCCAAAAGAAAAGAAAATTGGTGTTGTTTCTACTATGTTGGTGGCAGAACTCAGGGGACTGCAAATAAATCTTTTTTTTTTTAAATGCAAAATTTTATTGCAAAGCTTTATGCCTAAAATCTAGACAATTACACTCCAGGATTTCTACTAATGAATACCACATGTTAGACTCAATAACTTCAGCTGCAGGGTGGAGAATACTGTGTTAAAGCTATTCAGATAATAAATAGCTATCTAGGTCCATTTCAGCTGGAGCAAGTCAACTGTATTGAATGTGAGTGAAACATTAATTCTTTATAAGAATATACCCAATTGGCAGACATTTTGACATGTAATATACATTAGTTCACCATGCTGCCCCTATGGAATCGTTTTATCCCTTGCTCAAGTCTGCACTTATGGGCATGCCTATCTCCAATCTCCTGAATCTGTCTTTGGGGTATCACTTACGTGTACTTACAAAACATACATTTTTAAGCAGACACATGAATGAGAATGGTTCTAGTTTTTTAAAAAGTGTTAGTTTGCCATTATTGCTGTTTGTTCTGCAAATATCACGTGGCTTTCTTCCTCCCTCCGGGACCATGCCTGAGTTCTCTTTCTCTGTCCTTGGGACTTTGAAAACTATCCCCTTCTTTATCTTTTTTAAAGTCTTATAAAAACAAAGGAAAAAGAATATTACATGTTAGTATTGTACACAAAGGACACCTGGGGCTTGTTCTGGGCTCCAGAATTAAAAAAAAAAATCAAGAAATGAAAAGGGAGAGGCATATCTTTCTCAGAGAGGGCGGCTGTGCTGCAGAAGTTATTCTCATGGGACAAAGTCTTGCTTTTGAAAGCCAGCCTTGTGAATCAGCAACAGGAAATGCAGAAAGGAATAAATCTGTCAGACTCATTTTCCTTTCTGTTTTACAGTAGAGTTGTTTTTGTTTTCTTCCCCACTTCTTGGATGGAAGCCCAAATTCCTTGTGACTGGTATGAATCCCTTAAGCAGAAACAGTAACGGGCTGGGGGTGGGGGTAGAATGCAATGCTTTCCACATTCTGGCTGAGACACTTAACTTTCTCTAACCATAGTGATCAGGGGAATTTCAGACTTTTATAATGTAGATACCTCCTTATACTGCATTTCTATCATATTTTTAAATCATGTAATTGTAAGCACATTTTGTTTTGTTCAAATTTTGAAATACACACACACACACACACACACACACACACAAGAATACTTTCTGTGGCCTCCAAGGGGCTCTTGGGCTGCCCCACCCCCACCCCAGGGAGGAGAGGTCAAGTGAGGGTTCACCCACCTCATTCTTAATCCTTCCCATCCAGAACAACACCAGAGTTTACATGTTTTACTTGTTTATGCTTCTATGCGACATTTTGGAGGATGATGGATTCTAAATCCTGTCCCTTTCCCTGTTTTAAAACCTCCCTGCTACACCATACTTAGCAATAATCCAGGTGGCAGATCTTTGCCTTTCACAGAATGAGTCTTTGCTTTGACATTTCTCTCATTTGTCAGGAACTCTGTGGTCATTTGAAATTTTGCAGAAGCACAAATTTGAATTTCAAGTGTTAGGAGTCCGCTTGGGATCTAGTGAGACAGCCTACTTTAAAATATAGATTCTATAGCTCATCTTGGCTTTGTTTTTCATGGTAACTTGGGCAGATCTTGCTTTTAGGTCAGGCATTGGCAAATTTTTTTCTACAAAGGGCCTGATAGTAAATACTTTAGGTTTTGAAGGCCACAAAGGAACTCTGTTGAATGTTCTCTTCCTTCTTCCTCTTTTTTTCTTTTTGCAAAATGTAAACATTATTCTTATCTGGAGGGAGGGTCTGGGAGGCTGGATTTTTCCCATGGTCATAGCTTGTCAACCCCTGTTTCAGGTAATACTATCCTTCCTTTAAGATTAAGCATCATTACTCAGAGAGAGGAAATAATTAATCCAGGTCACACAGCTCACATGAGGCAAACCTTGGCTTGTTCGGCTCCAAGTTCATCTGTTTTCTACTATGCCATGTATTATAATCTATTTCTTAAAGGATTTTCTTCCACATTCTTCAGAAAAGTAGACACACCAGGTGTTTTTTGTTTTGTTTTGTCTTCATTGTCATTTTCTTTGAACGTCTTACTATAAGAAATACATCCAAGAGAATGGCCCCATTTCTCAGAAACATGATGAAAAATTAATGTGAAACAGAATATATTAATAGAACTTAGGTTAGGTACCAAAATTCTTGTCTTGAGTTGTCAGCCAATGAAGATGATTCTAACAAACATCTCATAGCTGGGAATGAAGTCACTTTTAAGTAAATTGCATTCAATCAACACATATTTTTGTTCACCAATTTTAAAAAACACATTCAACAATATTAATCAAAAATTCCCAACAAACAGGTTAAGGAAGAAGCATGAGATGATACTTGCAGAGCCTCCCTGAAATACTAGACTCTAGTCTAAGCCTAGGAGTTTTTATAGGTCACTTTTTCCTCACCTGAAAGCAGGGAATGAGGTGAAGGAATTGAGCCTCTTTCCCGAATCTACTTATTTGTTCTGTTCTCTGTAAGATTGCAGTGGTTCAAATCCCCCTGACTTGAGCTTGCTTCCTGCCTGAATGTTGTATAACAGTTGTGTGTCACTGGGAAAATTACTTAAGCTAAATATGTGTTTTCCTATGTAAATGGGGACAACAGTAGTATACCACATATGCAGACTAAATAAAATTATACAGGTAAAACATTTAGCATTAAGAGTGCAAAAAGGTCGGCTATCATCATTGCTGTGGTTGTTGCCACCGCCTCTTCCCAGTGGGTACACACATAGGCCTTGCAGGCTAGCATACTTCAGATCGATGTGTTAGTTTCATTGTCTGCTTAACTTCTAAATGTAGCTTCATCCTTTATTATTATTTTGTACTGTTTTTGGATTTTCCTTATCTCCATATTCTGTGGTCCCAAGACCATAATGACCCCTTCTATAGCCAGGCCTAGTTCTTGTACTTCCAGAGGGAAAGGGAATTCAAACAAGAATACCCTAATTAATTAAACAGTCTAAGGACATGTTGCCAGGCTATGTTAGCTCCCCAGGGGAGAATGGCATAATGGATATAGGAAATGAGAAGATTGTTCTAGAAATAATATGTGACGGATTAAAACTGAGTGCAATTGTACGACTGGAACTGAGATACCATTTTGCTGATTTAGATTCTAGAGCTGGGTTTCTCAAACTTTCCAAGTCATAAGCACCACCTGGGATGCTTATCGAATGTGCAGATTCCTAGGCTGTAGTATAGACCTACTGAATAGGACTTGGAAGGGAAGAGCCCGGAATCTCTAGTTTGAACAAGTCTCCCTGATGATTCTTAGGATTACGAGTTTTGGAAATACCGTACCAAAGCAAACGGTAATGTAACAGAGACATAAAGATGAAAACTGCTCCATTAACTTTTAGTCGTAACAGCTGCCACTTCAGTGGCCTTCAGGTGGAGTGGAGGCCGTTTACAGTGTCTGGCAGCTTTGGGATCTTGTAAGAGGTATCCTGCACCTCTCTTCCCTGAGTGGATGTAATCTCTCTGCATATTTGTAATACCATGGTTGTCAATCTGTATTGTACATTAGAATCACCTGGGAAACAAAAAATACTGATTCCTCAACTCTGTTCCACATCAATTAAATTGGAACCCTTTCAGTTAGATCCCTCATTTCTTTCTTTTTTTAAGTTCCCCAGCCAATCAAACACGTAGCCAGGACTGAGAATAGCACCGAGCACCTTGGGCATATCTCTTGTATCCCAGTTACTTTTATTTTCAAAATAAACACTATTACAATATTTTACATACAACCTATTGTAGTTGTTTTTATACCCCAGCGATGGTTCAAAACATGTGTTCCTGGTTTATGTTAGCTTGGAGGGTGGGCATAACTGTGAGAATAATAGGTGCTTATTCTTCTGTCCTATCCCTATTAGACATTAAGGCTTAAGACAGTGGCTTCGGAACTGTTTAAGACAGAAAAGCCCTCTCTTCACACTCACAAACCTCCACCCTTCTGGGTCTTCTTAAGGCCACTGAGGCACTGCGGGAGAACCTCAGGCATTCCTGGAGGACGTGTTCAGACTGGCCAGAATCCTTCCCTGGGAAGAGTCAAAGGCTGCAGGGGATCGCATCCCCTATATTTTGCCTTCAAAGGAGATCTGGCCAGGCTTCTGGAACCGTCCTCAGATAATGAATTGCCAGCCATTGCTATTGTTCTCTGTTCTGTTGCCCATGTTGTGGCTCCAAGAAGCCCTGTGAGCCATTCAGGTTTGTTAAGCGCTGACTAAAGATGTCATAACAATTAAACCTTGAGGGCTTTTATGAAATCCAAACCATGAAAAAGTAGGCCCCAAAATGGTTATATCATTTTAAAATGATATAACTTTTGAACTATGTAGATGTCTAGAGACTATACCCTTTCCTCTTGATACACTGATTTTTTTTTTACTTTAATCTTTTTTTTTAAGCAAATTTTTCCTGATCCTGATTTTTTACTTTTATACATTCAGACTGACTTATTGAATTTTTTTTTAGGGCACTGGTACTTTGTAGCAAAGAGTATAATTGTTCTTGAAGGTTAGGTGGCACCTATAATCATGTCCTTTGAAAGGCTGGAAATATTAACACCAAATCCACATTAACTGAAGAAACAACAGCCACTGGGATAGTAAAACCAATGTCAAAGAGGTTAATACCGCCTCACCCAGCAGATTCACACACAGGCCTGTCTGCTTAATGGAACAAGGTTAGCAACTGTCACATTGACAGAAAACAGAAACAACATGCATGTCTCAACTGGAATGTTTTGATCATAAAACTTATGATGGAGGCAACTTTCTATTAACTGTCATGAATAGCGTAGCTTCTCTTTGTCCTTTCCACCAAAATTGTCTCTACTACAAGGAGTTGATGGTTTTTTGTCAATAATTTTCTTTTACAGTTGTTGTAGTTGCCACTTTGGACTACTTTAACATCCTTCATACACCATGTTGTCGCTTATTTGCTGGGGTGATGAGGCAACTGATTTTATGTTGATTTGGGAAAAGCTAAAACATGTCAAAATCAAATTATGAAAAACGAGTTACAGGTTTCAGATGTTGTATCAGGAAATCTACCTTCTCTCACAAACCCAATGAAAATTATATTCTGATTTCATTTTTAACTTTCTCTCACTTTCTATATCTTCAGCATTTTTGCAAATGGAAATTCAAAAGGTATTTTATTTCATAACAGGTGTTCATAATAATCAGTCCCAATGTGGCAATGTACTCTTTGTTGCCTTACCTCTGGTGTCCAGGCTTGCCTTTGCTTTACATTTTGTAAAAACATTGATAATAATAGCTGTGCTTATGTGCCAAGTCCTATTTTAAACACTTTACATATGGAGTTCTTAGCCCCTATAATGGCGATAATATTTTCAATATTTGAAAATGATTTGTATTTATTTCCCCCTTAAATCTTACTTAATCTTTAACTGCTTTAGGCTAAACTATGAGCCTCATTGCCCCAGGGAAGAAAAAGGTGATACTATACAGAGCAAAGGGGTAAGAGCCTTCACTGTTTTAGGTAGGGTGGGTGGAAGCTCTTGGCAGAAACTTGGACAGAGAGATGGGAATTTCTAAATTGCATAGTCCCACTTTTGCATATCAAGAGTGAGGTCTAGTAGAAGAAAGTAGTCCTAAAGTCATGATAAGCCTTAAGGGCTGAGGAATGAGGCTTAGTGACCCCAGAAGAATTGGAGATGATACCAGGAAGTCCAAGGTAGGGAGGAAGAGGAAGTATAAAGCCTGTCCCTTTATACGTGGTGGCTGGGCAACAAGGGGAGATAAGGAGGGAGGGAGGCAGGGAAGACAACAGATCCAAAATGTGTTGTGGCTTCCCTGCTAAAATCCCAGGATGGTGGTGTGTGTGTGTGTGTGTTCGCGCGTGCGCGCGCATGCCTATGCACACTACAGAGATTGAAGCCAAATGCCAGAATGTAGAGAGGTTTTTGTCTCCTTTCCTATTTGGCACCCCAACAGCAGGGCAGCCACACCTTGGTAAAATTCAGGGTATACTTTGGTTAAGGAGTGCATGAACCTGAGTTCAACTCCTCCTTGGAGACTCCTTTATCTCGTGTGGGGGGAAAGCAAGGGCCTTGCTTGTCCTGCAGAGAGTGAGGAAGACTAGAAAACTTACCAAGGCCATAGCTGCAATGGGGGTAAGGTGATCTTGAAACCAAGGGCTGCAGGGTAGACCATTTGGACTGGGAATCAAGCCTGATCTTAGGGGTGAATATTCAGCTGAGAAAAAATTGGGGGATAGTGTTGCTAAACCGGTAGTAAGGACCACAGGGCCCCGAGGGGATGAAGAGAGAGTGGATGTCATACGTGAATGTCAGCAGGGTGAGTCCCACCATGTGCATAAGATACACCCTCACCTGCAAGGCCAGCAAAGACCTGGGGAACACCCTAAGGTCTCCAGGAAGGGCCAAGTTTTCTTTCCTCATCTCAAGATGCCACCTTGGGGAGGAGAAGCAGCAGGGGAGAAAATTCTGAAAGAACGAACTGTTACCTGAGAAGAACTATTGTACACCTGAAGCACGTTGCTTAATGAAAAGTAACTGGGTCTTATTTCTCAGCAAGTTTAAAGTTTTCCTTTATCCAGAAGGAGGATGAGAGATTGGTAAGCAAGATTATCTAGATAATAGAAAAATAAAGACACTATGTTTTCTTTGCCTATTTCAGTGTAGTGTGACTAAATTGCAACCCACTATAACTCCATCATACAATAGAACAAATGGAAAGAAACAACCTTAGAAATTTGTTCCAAGGACAGATAAAGATCAATATTTCTCAATGTTGATGACTTAGAAAGTCAAGAGAGGTTGGAACTTCTTAAGATGCTGTGTTTTTGTGTCTTTCAATTTATGCATTCATTTTAGAGATTGTTATAGATGTTAAGACATGGAATATATTACCCAGCTTCTTCCTTTTGCTCCTAATATCTCTCCCAGTGTTCTTCATCTTTGTTCCTTGCCCAGAGAGTGGTGTGTCATTAAGCATGGGAAACAGGTTTTCCACTGCAGTGACCACATTGTGGGGCCTCAAAGGGAAAAGTTCCTTTTGAACACACTTAATAAATGACTCTCTGAGGCAGGACATCAGGAAAGAGCCCACATATGTAACAGCAGATGATAAATTCTGGTAATTTACATCCATAGGTCACTCTAAGGACATTTCTGATTTATGACTTTGAACTGAGAAAAATCTAACTCAATTCAGAATCTTAGCAAGGCAGAAGCAAAAGAAGTAGCGCTCGTGTCTGCCATCTGGTGTAAATGAGAGGTAAATGCAACCCATGCAACCCTATCTTCAGGACTGAATGCAATTACCTTGTCATCTTGTAAACACAATATTCCTGATGCCTTCTGTTCATGTTCTTAAATCACAGAAAAACAATTATTTACATTCTCAGTCTTGTGATGTAAGACTTGCCCATATATATTTTATTTTGCAGTCAGACTTTGTTTTTAAAATTCATGTTCAATAACAGACACTTGAAAATAGGAGGGGCTGGAGTTTATAAAACGAGGAACAGGAAAAAATAAGAATGATTCCTTCATGCTGATATTTTCTTCTTTACAATTAAATTCTCTTTTGATTGGAACATTGTGGGAATGAAGGAAGAAGCAAAATGAAAGAAGCAGAAATGCCTTTGGGAGATTAGAGTCAGGTTTGGGTTTACAGTGCAATGAAATTCAGGCTCAAGGTAACCTCTGTTCTGGTTCTCTGGGGACTGAGGGGTACCCTAGGATGTGGAATTTTCAGTGCTAAAATGAGTACAAACAAATGAGTAGAGAATATATACAAATATTTTCTACTTTTTATTGTCACTTTGTGTTCACTCTCAGCAGATCTGTCTTGTAAGAGTATGAGGGAACCACTTTCTGAAATGCTGGCAAGCTGGAGATATCTGGCATGCTGACTCTGCAGTCTTCTGCTGGATAAAGATAGGACATAGCTGAATTTGGCTCAAGAACTAGTAGGTCCTGGCATTATTGGTTGAGTAGGACACTTTGGCTTTGATTTTGGGTGCCTGTGGTACTGTGTTCTCTGGTTTCTTTGGCAGAATGCAGGGTTGGTGATATTTGTGCTTTCTTCTGTGGCTTAGGATATGGTTATTAGTTGAAGCCATGGTGAAGTTTTTCTGGGGACTAGGATGCCAAGTGAGCCCATCTTGGGCCCCAGTGGTAGCAGTAGTGGGCTGAGTGTGCTTGTTCTTAGGCCCCAGAGCTGCTTACACTGGCAGCAGTGTTAGTAAATCCTTGAAGTCTGATTCTTGGGCTTCCACTCCAGGTGGCTTGCTCAGATGTTGGTAGTGGTAGTGGTGGGCCAGGCATGTGGGTGGGTTCTCAAACCCCTGGGCAGCTGGTGTAATGTGAGTGATGGCGTAGTGGGGTGAGGCAACCCAATGGAACACAAGCGGTCTATGTTGGTGTTGCTAGTAGCTGCGATGGTTTGGGTAGGCCGGTATCCTGGCCCACTGTTAGCACGTGTGGGTGGGTTTTAGCTGTGGTGGTATCAGTAGGTTGGGCCGGCCTGACTTCAGATCCTGGCAGGTGTGATCAGGTGCCAATGCTGATGGATTGGGCTGAGAAACTTCTGGGCTTCTCGTTGGTGTACTTGAGTACCGGAGGGATGAGTCTGAGCCAGCAGACCTGTCCTGAGGCCCCCTAGTAGTGCCTTCAGGTGCTGGCTGTGAGAGGCAGAGTCAGGGTGATCCTTAGGCCATTGGTAGAATGCTCAGGTATGGGCTGTGGTGGCTGCACTATGGGCCTGCCACCAGGGAAGATGGGACCCACTCAGGTGGAGCAGCATGAGTAAGAAGCTGTGGGGAGTGCAGATTGCTCATGCTCCAGTCTCATAGCAGCCTGTAGTAGGGCAGCGGGAATTGTCCTAGGGGTGCATGGGAGTGCCCGGTATTCCCTCTCCCTCCTCAGCCCAGGAACAGCTGCAGCAATGGCAGTCTGTGCTGGCCCAAGGGCAGGGCACAGCCCAGCGTTAAACTCTCAAAATGGCACTGTGGGCCTGCATCCAGAGAGGGGGACTCCTCTTAGGTGAGCAGCACAGGCAAGAAGCTGTGGGGAGTGCAGTCTACGCATGTCTTGGTCTCATAGCAGCCCACAGCAGGGTAGTGGGGACCATCCCAGTAGTGCATGGGAACTGCCAGCCTCTTTCTCCCTCCTCAGAGCAGTGGTGGCATTAGCAGTGGCTGTATCGGTCCAGCCTCAGAGCAGGATGTAGATCTCTGGAATCGGGGCTCTCAGAGCGGCACCAAGATGAAGTGGCTCCGGTGCCTGTGGATTCCATGTGGATAGCCTTTCTGGAGCAATGTCTCTGTGTATTCTCCAGGCAGCTCCCTATTTTTACGGCCAAGTGCATGAGTTGAGAGGTTCTCCTATAGCCAAGGCCGCAAAAGCCTGTTGCTGGAGTGTGGAGCCCTGCGGGTTTCTCTCTTACCATTTCCTCACATCCAGGAGCTTCTCCTGGCTCCCAGCCACTCCTCGGCTGGGCCAGCTGCCACCAACTCTCTCCTTACTTGCTTTCAATACTTCCCGTCACTTCTGTGATGAATCCTAGTGTTCTCTTCTAGACGATCTGTTTGAAGTGTGAGTATCTATGACACTCACTATTCTGGGTCCTCTCCATGGAGGAGGCTCACACCACCGTGTCTAGTCAGTCATCTTGATCTGCCCCTCGAGATGCTTCTTGTGTTTCCTTATTAAGCATGGTGCTAATTTTGGAACTGGAATGCATATATTTTACTATTTTAAAGAATATATATTCTATATATTATTTTATTGAAAGTTTAATTTTAATAAGAGATTTTAAAATTCATAAAACCTTTTTTAGAAATTTTGGAGGATGATGCTTAGATCAAATAATAAAAATATGTAAAATATAATTATATATTTGCCTTGATCAACATTTAAAACTGCTTATTCTTTAAACGAAACCATGAAGAAAATTAAAAGACAAACTACAAACTGGGAGAAGACATTTGCCACAGAGGAGTTACATATAGAATATATAAAGAACTCTTACAAATTAGTATTTTTCTCATATGAACTTCACAAATTAATAAAAAAGACTAATAACCCAATAGAAAAATAGGCTGGGTACAGTGGCTCATGCCTGTAATCCTAGCACTTTGTAAGGCTGAGGCAGGAGGATTGCTTGAGGTCAGGAGTTCAAGACCAGCTTAAGAGTGAGACTCTATCTCTACAAAAAAAAAAAAAAGAAAAAAATTAGCTGGGCATGGTGGTGCATGCTTATAGTCCTAGCTGCTTGTGAGGCTGAGGCAGGAGGATCACTTGAGCCCAGGAGTTTGAATTTGCAGTGAGCTATGATGATGCCACTGCCCTCCAGTCTGAGTGACAGAGTGAGACCCTGTGCCAAAAAAAAAAAAAAAAGACAAAAGACATGAATAGAAATGGATATTGAATTTTATCAAATACCTTTGCAGCATATTTGGAGATGTTTGTCTTAGTTCATTTCATGTTGATGTAAAAGAATACCACAGACAGGATAATTTTTTTTCTTTTTTTATTGCAGTTATTAGATTCATAGCAGACAGGATAATTTATTTGGATCACAGTTCTTCTAGAGGCTGGGAAGTCCAAGATCAAGGGGCCACATCTAGTGAGGGCCTTCTTGCTGTGTCATCCCATAGCAGGTGGTGGAAGGGCAAAAGCAAGAGAGCGAGTGAAAGCGAGACAGAGAGAAAGGGGGGAAAGGAGGTGAGGGGGAAGGAGGGGGCCAAACTCATCCTTTTATAGGAAATGATGCCTGCGTTAACAGCATTAATTCAGTCATGGGGCTCGTCACCTCTCAAAGATCTCATCTGTCAACACTGTTGCATTGAGGATTAAATTTCCAAAACATGACCTTTGGGGGACACATTCGAAGTATAGCAATGTTTCTTGGTAACTTTTTTTTTAATTCCCGAAATAAACTCCACTTGTTTATTTGATATGCTTTTAGATTCTGAGTATTAATATTTTTATTAGGCATTTTGCATTGACATTCTTGAAATGTTCACTTACAGTTTTGTATTTTTTGATGTGCTCTTTCAGGTTTAGACATTAATGCAATTTTTCATTTATATATGCCTTTTTCTATACTATGTAACAGTTTAAGTAGCATTGGCATTATTTGTATTTAAAAGTATAGTAAATTTTCCGCTATGAAATAATCTGGATGAGGTACTGTTATAGGTGGTGGTTGTGTGTATTGGGGGTGGGGGGTGAGGGGCAAGGGTGATGAGGAGTAGTGAGTTCTTTGACAACCTTTTCTATTCCTTCTATCTTAATTTTTCTTTAGATTTTATATCTCTTTGAGTCAATTTGATAAATTATATTTCTTAAAAATTACATCATTTCTACCTTTGCTTCCCTGTTGTATTATATCTTCACTAGGAAAACAGTCTCCTGGATTGTCCCTCTGTGTTCTATTTCCCTCTCCACATCAATTTTTCTGCAGTACTGCCTGAGTTATATCTCTAAATCTGGTACTCTCATTCCTCTGCCTAAACAAAACCCACGAAACCCTTTCAGAAACTCCCAATCACTCATAGATAAATTGAGACCAGCCTGACTACTATGTATTGTGATATTATCTGCCAGTTTTGTCTCCTGGACTCATGTGCTTTACTCCACCTGAGATGTCTTCCTTGTTTTCTTCTCTATTCTTTAATTGCTGACATATTTAAGACTTAGATTCATTTGTGATCTCCTGAAGCTTGTGTCCTTCCTAGATATCTTCATGTCTCTAGTGCTGATATTTGGGACATGTGTGCTCATAGCGTATCAGTGGCTGGGACATAATTTGCTGAGTCACATTGGTTGTATGTATTTGTTCTCATGTTGATTGAATGTGTGTGTGGTTGTTATCAAGGTGATCCCTTATAAAATAAATACATCTGAAAGGTGTTGGTGTGGGAAAGTAGGTATAGACATGGTTTATAAATAGGGCCTGGACCTGGCTTCCTAGCATGTCTGCTATTTGATCAAGGTGACAAGATTTCTCCCCAACCTTGATATCAATGCAGACACACATGCACACACATCTACACAAACATGCACATTACAGAAGGCAAAGGTAGTTACTGAGTCAATTTATTAGTCTGGGTCCATTTGAATACCTGCCTAAAGTTGGTGGTCCCAGAGAAAGGTCAAATAGAGTTTTTCTAAGATCAGTTACCAGCCTTTCCCAGGAGGTTTTCCTAACCCAGAGACTGAGATTATTGTTTATTCATCAGCACTGTAGGAGCATCTGAATTTAGGCAGCTAGGAGTCAGGTTAACATTCCTGTTGGCAGCTTTTTTCCTCTAAGGATGCAAATCTATGATCTAAATATAATGTAGAAAGTTCAAAACTAAATGCCACATAGGAAACCAAATACTTCACCTACTTCTCAACAATATTGGACTCTGCCAGTATTGCCAGGTAGCTATGAGGACAAAGTGGCCTTGGTGTTCTATTCCTCGTGCTTGAACTCTCCAGGACTTTCTGCTTGCCTGGGCAGTGATGCTAACCTAGTATTGATGTTTGTATAATATTTATTCACCTGGAGAACAAAAATCATAAAGAAATTTTGTTTAAAGTAACCTTCATAATCAGGCTATTTTAAACTAATGCTTATTTGGTGCTTTGTTCAAGAGATGAGCAAAAAAAAAAAAAATACATGAGCTTCATAGATTTTCAAAATGTTACTTCCATCAAACTTATCTCAAAAATTGTATTTCCATGTTTTCATACTCATTCTACTTGATAGCCACCATAGCAGCCTAGGTAAACTGTAGTTGTGTTTTTTTACAATTGATTAAAATCAAAGTCACTATAGATGTATACACTAGAACTTAGAAAATATTTTCTGGAGTTTATATGTCTTTTGTCTAGAACAGAAAAAACACTACACACTACCTTATTCTCAACTGAAATTATATTTTGGCTTTTCAATTTTTACCTATATATTTTAGGAAATGGTGCCTGTATAAGTTCTATACCAGGTAACAGAAATAGAGTATCCACGATAACTCCCTGCATCTTTTGGTGTTTTGTTCTCTTTTGTTCCCTTCATAGCCATCTCAATTCTTTTATTGAGGCTGCATAAATATGTTTTACAGATCTGACATTCCCCCAAAGTCATATTAGAATCCAAATAAAATCATGTCAATACCATAGTAATAAGATCTTGAAACAGAGTAATATATCAGTAGCAGAGCTAAAAATGTTTCCTTTAGACTGTTGAGTCCTAAGATTCTGTCTATATTACTGTGATAAAGGAAGTAGGTAAAATAGTGGTTTTGAACTTTCTTAGAGTGATATGGCTGACATTATGAATTCCCAACATTACACTTATACAGTAGACGTTCAGTCTCTGGGGGAGAAAATACTGCTGTGGTTATTGAACATTCCAGAAGGAGTTTTGGCAGATGTAAAAGGAAGAGTCAGGGAGGGGCAGATACCAGCTAAAGGGTTAGAATAAACCCAGGGGCTAACTAGGAGGGCAGAAAGAAAAGAAACAATGAAGGTGAAAGAGAAAAGGAAACTCGAGTCCTTGGGATGAAACATAGCTCCCAGGAAAGCAGCCCCAAGCAGAAATCTGCCCAGCTCATTTTCACACAGACCCTGGGTTCAACTCTTAATACTTTACTTTGTCCAAAGTCCATGTTTTAAAATGAGAAAAATAATGCCCATTTCCATAAGTATTGTGATGATTAGAAGAGATAAACATAGATAACATATGCAAAACTTGCAGTCTAGTGCCCTGCATACAGTAAGCACTTGAAAAATGTTAATTTTCTTTCTTATCTCTGGGTTACTTCTTATCCTCCCCCAGTGCCCAGGTTTTAAAGAATAAAGGTTTCCAAATGCAGAATTTGATTATTTTCTCATTTACCTTTTAAATATGACTCCTCCATGGGCTTCATTCCAGCTGAAGCCAAACTGTGTTGATGCAGACTCAGGAAATTACAGAAGTGAACATTCATAAGGTTCCTGGTACTGTTCCCAGAACATAGTTGGGTTTGGCAAATGATTTTACAGGTGCTCAGTCTCACTGGCTTGGTGAGATGCACTTGAGCTGGCTGGAGCTGTGATCTCCACATAGACCACTTCAGGTAGACAGGCACTTCCTTTACTTCCCACCATCACCCTGGACATTTTTGCTAGGGCATGTTTATATCCACTCCCAGTATAAGGTCAAGCTATTTTTTTTTTTTTTTTTTAGCTCTTGGCAAATGCAGTTTGCTTGGTTTTTAATCTCATTTTCTTCCTCATCGTTAGGCATCTGACTCATCCTTTAAGTCTCAGATTACCTTTCAATTAATCAGGAAAACTTTCCCTGATCCCCTTGGACCAGGCTAGGTTTACTGCAATATGCTATTTTAGCATCCTGTTCATCTTTTTTATAGTACTTATTATAATACACTTATAATTATAATAATTATTTACATATAGAGTGAATTCCACATCTTATTTTCTGCTCTATTCTAGTACCTGGTACAGTTCTTGGATCATGAGAGGAGACCAATAAATATTCATTGATTGAATGCATATGTAAATAAACTAACCAGTCTCAGAAATGATGGGTGCAGGGGTCCTCAAACTTTTTAAACAGGGGGCCAGTTCACTGTCCCTCAGACCGTTGGAGAGTGCGGTGCACATTCCACACATGCGCACTGTGGGCCCAGGACGAGTCGGCTGCTAAGCAGGACAGGCAGCGGCGGCAAAAACACCTGGCAGCCCAGATAAATGTCCTCGGCGGGCAGCATGTGTCCCCTGGGCCGTAGTTTGAGGACCCCTTAAGGCCTTAAGTGGGTCTCCATTTGCGTTTAATATTTGGCTTTAAATTTAAAACCTGGGTTTAGTTAAAACTCCAAACCTTTCTGGGTACTTTTCCATGTGCAGTGCTGCTTGAGGTAAACCTGTCTCCATGGGAGGCAGTTGTGGGGCAAATAATTAAAATAATAATGATTTTCATTACATATGGGGAAACAATTAGGGTGAGAGCTTTCCTTATATTCCTACCTTCCTAACTTAGAATAATTTTCCGTATTCACTGGAAACAGTATCAAGTTCACAGAAGAAAAATTCTAATTTAAAGTCTATAAAAAAGTTTTATCCAACTCAACTAACTTAGTTGAGTTACTTACTCTGCTCTAAGCTGGTGGTTCTCACACTTTAGTACATGTTAGAATCACCTGGGGGGCTTGTTAAAACCCCAACTGCATTTTGTTGGGAACATCAGTACGCCACTCTCAGCAACTGATAGAACTACTAGACAGGATGTTAGCAGCGATATGCAACTGAACAACACCACCAAATGATAGGATCTAATTGACATTTATAAAACATTCCAACCAACAGAAACAGAATGCACATTCTTCTCAAGCATCATGGAACATTCACCAAGATAGACCATATTCTGGGTCATAAAACAACATTAAGCAATTTAAAGAACTGAAATCACACAGAGTATGCTTTCTGATCAAATGAAATGAAGTAGAAATTACTGAAGAAAAGACAACAGAAAAATCTCCAAGCACTTAGAAATTAAACAACATACTTCTAAATAATCCATGAGTCAAAGAGGAAATCTAAAAATATATAAAATTGAACAAAAATTTACAGAGTCAATGCAATCCCTATTAAAATACCATCATCATTTTTCACAGAC
>VBSM01000483.1:7318518-7339309 GCA_008086735.1 Cheirogaleus medius
CCTCCCAGAGTGCTAGGATTACAGGCGTGAGCCACCGCGCCCGGCCTTGTTTTGAATCACTTTTTAAAGTTATTTCTTCCACATCTTAGCATATTGTTGAGTCCAGTCAGACTTTTTCTTCTTTCTCTCTTTTTTTAAAAAAATGTTAAGTTTCCTTATCTGTTATATTTGTTAGTTCTGATCATTATTTTATGTTTCACTCTGTCTCTATAGCTTCAAAAACTCACAAATTACCTGCTTTTGCTTTGCTATCTACGTATTTCTTTTGATAATTTAGAAGGTTTGCATTTTGTTCAACTGGTTATTTTTTTTATTAAAACTTTATTAAATACTTTTAATCATCTATTTTTTTTAAGGAAATATCTCTTGACTCCATACTATAAACAAAGACCAAATGAATATACTTCTACTTCCTCTGACTATCTTTACCCATATATGTGGTTTTAGTTGTTTATATTCTTTTTCTAAGTATTTACCTTTAAGTGTATTATACATCTGTTACTTGACCACTCCCCATTAAATGATCTCTTTTAAACAGCATAATTATACCAGCACCACTTTCAAATTCCCAGACTTAATTTTAGCACTATGGCTAAAGTCAATGCTCATTGTCAGTTTCTTTTTATCGGAGGTTCTTTATTTATCTCCCATTTGGTTGCAGTTTGTACTCTAACAGCATCTTTCAGAAGGACTTGGGAAAATGTGTTCCTTGAGTTTTTGAAAGTCCAAAAATGTTTTCTATATATTTATATTTGAGACTTGTTTGTTGGAGATTAAATTCTTGGGTTAGTGTGAAATAATAGTAATAATAATAATAAAAATAAAATATGTGTGTATATATATATCTGTGTCTAGTCTCTGGCTTTCATAATCATCAGGGAAATGTAATTCAAAACCATAGTTAAGATATCCCTCACACCTGTTAGGATAGCTATTATCAAAAAGATGAAAGATGTTGAAGAGTTGAAGAGGATGTGGAGAAAAGGAAACCCTGTATACCGTTGGTGGTAATATGAATTGGTACAACCATTATGCAAAACAATATGGAGATTCCTCAATAAATTAAAAATAGAACTGCCATATGATCCAGCCATCCCTCTTCTAGGTATATATCTAAAAGAAACGAAATCAGTACCTTCAAGCGCTATCTGCACTCATGTGTTCACTGCAGCATTATTCACAATAGCCAAGAGTTGAAAACAACCTAAGTGTCTGTTGACAGATGAAGGATACCAAAGTGAATGTCTCAGCTTCTGCCCCTGTGAGTTGGTCTAATGTGACAGTCAGGGTGGGAAAATCCCTTACGATGTTCTGCCTAATTTTCACCAAAATAACCTTTAAAGTTTATCTCTGTCTTTAAGAAAACCTTAAACACACATACACACACACACAAACCCTTTTCTTCTTCGCTCTGAGTACCATTGTACATTGGGCTCAGCCAAAGTTTCTGCTTTGCCACTAGTCTTGTCATCATGGTCCTGGTTGAATTTCTACATTGCAAAATTCACAATAAATTATTACTGTGGTTGTTTCAGAATGGAGGGGATTATTTAATTTAATTTCTTTTCTTTGGGCTTTTCTATCACCTCCAAGTGCTAAATAAGTGATGGGCATTACTTTTGCAATTAGTTAAGAAGCTATTAAGAAAAAACGATAATCATCAACTTGTCCCCAAAAGTCCTGATTGTCTTTTAATCATTTAAAATGTTAGCATTGTAATACAGAAAACCTACAACCTCCTTCCTCCTGCTGCCTCCTGAGGTATTAATGTGTCATACACCACAGGTTTTCGGGAGGTGGTATCTTTCCAGAGAATACAAGATGGGGGAGTTACCCAAGGCCTGGCACAATTTATGCTCAGTGAGATCATCGCTCCATCTGAGGGCTCTTCACAGTCCAGAATGTTGAGAGATGCAGGACTGACTCCAAATGCCACAGGAATCTGTGGACTGTGACCCAGTCATCACGTATCCTGAGAGGGGCTGCTAGATATTTTTTAAGAAGCCAGTTGGTATTAATTAATATTACTATTTTCTTGTCAGCTGCTTTTGACACTTTATAAAATGATTCATTAGCTAGTTAGCTCTTTCCTCAATTCTCTTTACTATGTTTGCACTAATTTAATTTGGAATTGTTACAACCGTTGCCACAATTTTCAGTGTGGCTAAATCTTGATCATTAAATCCATGGACCTATAAAGTTCAGGATGACACAAGTGTGTCTCACTATGTTTAACATGCCTCCTATGTGCAGCAGATACTAACTGGTTACAGTAGTTCCCCCTTTTCTGGGGGGAATATGTTCCTAGACCCCCACTGGAAGCCTGATACCATGCATGGTACTGAATCCCACATATACTATGGGTTTTCTTGTACATAAATACCTATAATAAAGTTTAATTTATAAATTAGGCATAGTAAGAGATAAACAATAGCTAATCATAAAATAGAACGATGATAACAATATTCCAAATCATGATTCTTATGCATTGGGGCCATTATTAAGTAAAATAAGGGTTACCTGAACACAAGAACTGCGATACCCCAACAGTTGATCTGATTACCAAGACAGCTACTATGTGACTACCGGGTGGGTAGCATGTGCAGGGAGGGTGGAGATGCTGGACAAAGGGATGATTCATGTTCCAGGAAGGATGGAAGGAAACAGTGTGAAACTTCATCACGATACTCAGAACACCATCCAATTTAAAATTGTTTATTTCTGGCATTTTCCATGTAATCTTTTCAGACCCTGGTTGACTGCATCTAAGTGAAACCATGGAAAGCAAAATTGGGAATAAGGGGGTAACTACTGTTTTTCTAAGCATAACTTTCTCTTTTCACCTAGGTTTTCTTGAACCCATGAGCACTCACCTACCTTAAGATGAAATATTAGAATCTTAAAATGAATGGTGGTAGATGGGATTTGTTTTGAGTACAGGTCAAGGTTAAAGTTACTTTTTTTGGCAGTTACCATTTCCCCCTCTCTTATGGTACTTAGCTGTTTATAGTGAAAGATTTTAGACTTTAGTTTAAATTGCATAGAGAAGTTATAGACTCACCTTCTCATATGCATGGTCCTAGGATAGACTTGGACAACCTGCAAATTGTTGGGGATTCCCAGGAGTAGCCTGGCCAACATCCAGGTAGTGAAGAGATTTATTCTGCTCTTCCTAAGTCAAGATTGTTATTTACAAAAGCAGTATTGCCACGGGCTGTTATTTTTCCAAATTAATGTTTGGCACATAATAGGCCCTTATTCTTTTAGGTAAATGGATTCTGGAATAGAGTATTAAATGGTGAGAAGACAATGTGAAACTGCAAAACTGTCTCTGCGTCAAGCATCGAGAAACTTGGCAGAATTTTTAGAACTCTCTTTGTAGAGTTGAAATGTTCTCTGTTGCTGATATATCCTCATTCTGAAGAGCAAGTGATGCATCAATCCATTACAAATTGAATTGGTTGTTAAAGTTCTTCAATCTTATTTTGGTTTCAGAAATATGTAACACTGTACTGTTTTGGTAATATTTTCTTCCTCTCAGGGTAGATATACCATATGATGAAATTCCTTAATGCCCATGTCAATCTGGTGGTTCTGTTAAGCCATGTTAGGAATCTGACTACCCACATATAAGTCTTCCAAAAAATATGTCTTGTTAAAATCTCATAAAACCCTAAGAGGTGGGTATATTAAGTCCATTTTAGAAAAAAGCAAATGGAGGCATAGAAAGGTTAACAACATGCCCAAGGGCAGAGAGCTGAGTCTTGAGCCCCTGGCATCTTGACTCCAAAGCCTGTGTTCTTTCCACTGCTCTGTCAAGAGTTTGGGGACACTGAGTGAAGGAAGGTTGGGCTACCACGGTCAGTGAAAAGAGGCCTTGAGGGCAGCCAGCCTTTACCTACTTGGAAATTTTCTTCTTATTAGGTAGCTCTATACTTCAAAGCCAGATTGGTAGTTGAGAGGCTGCTCTTTGGATCTGAAATCGTCACTAGTGACACAGGACTTCTGAATTTGAATGGTGTATTGAGAAATGCTCAAGTTGGAGAGCCAGCTGCACCCCACATTCTCCTCCCTGCTCACTGACATTAGTTTGTGGGGCCTCATGCAAGCCTCTGACTTCCTAGGCCTCAGTTTCCTCATTTGTCAAAGGAAGGCAGTGAACTAACCAATCTCCAAAGACCCCTCCTTCTGTAAACGTTTTCTGTTGCCGATATATCCTGATTCTGAAGAGCAAGCGATGCGTCAATCCATTACAAATTGAATTGGTTGTTAAAAGTTCTTCAATCTTATTTTGGTTTCAGAAATATGTAACACTGTACTGTTTTGGTAATATTTTCTTCCTCTTAGGGTAGATATAGTATACGATGAAAATTAAAAGAAGCCTGTGAATAGAAGTGAGAAGAGTTGAGACAGTGAATCAGGTGGCAGAATATCTGGAAGCTTCTTGCAGACACAGATGGTCGGTGTAAACTGTTGTGGCAGGGAATTTCTGCCAGACATCCCATGGAGTTTATTACTAAATGTGGGATCAGTAAACTTTTCAAAACATACTGTGCATGTAAAATCACTTAAAATACCGCAAGTGTAAAATCTTTTTGTTTCAGCAATACCTAATCCTTCCCTTCTGCTTTATAAATAATTTAAATTAAAATCTCAGCTTTGGTGTTGAACAGTTTTATCTTTTATAGTATTGTTGAGAGACTCATTAGGAAAAATGAAGGTTCTGATTATTTGATGGCTCCTGGTTCTAAGATATGCTTCATTTGACCTCTAACATAATTTTTTTAAAAGACAGAAATACTGTAAAGGACAATTAAGAAGTGTAAAATTAATGTGAAACACTGGAATAAAATGAAAGAATATTATGCCACAGTGTGTGGTCTGAGTAAAAAGCATTAAGTTTGAGCCAGCTGCTAAACTCAACGCTAAAGCATAGTAGTTAATTTTATAAGGTAGGAAACAGCCATAATTAGAGAATGGTTTTATCTTTAAATGTAACGTGGTGTAGTAAAACCAGACAACTTTGCAGGTGGAAGCAGGGATTTTATGGAACATTAAAAATGTTTCGATGCAAGAAATCCCAGCTGCAGAAATTTGTAATTGAATATATGCTGTTTTTCCTCTGCATATAATAGCTAATATTTACAGTTTATAAATACTTTCATATATTATCAGATTTGATCTTTGTACCTCAAGAGGTATGTGGGAAGTATTACTGCATTAATAGCTTCACTTCAGAGATGAAAAATTGGGCTTCAGGCGGGCTAATGACTTGCTCAAGTTAAAACAACTAGTTAGCAATGTAGCCGGTACTCAAATCCAGTTTCTGTGGGGAGAGTCTCTCTCATAAGCAGCAGAGAGAGGCTCCATCCAAGAGAACATAGCTGTACTCATTTTATCCTGAAATGAGTTGTAGACACTGGTACAATTTAAGTTTCAATCTTCAGGCAAAAATTGTTTACATTTGGATCTCTCAAATTCACTCCTACCTAAGTAGTAAGTCCATAAATTGATATTATTACATCTAGTTTCTGGAGAAATTGAATTTGAGGTTTTTAGGACAAAATAAATTTATCAAGTCAATGGTTGTTTTTAAACTCAGAATGTGTTGAAGACAAAAGACATGGGCTGGCTTAGTTATTCAGCATGGCTAAAGGAACCATTTCTATATGTAAACATATGTAACTATGTAAAGAAAAATAAGGTAATGGAACATAGAATGTTAGAAAAGATCATTAGGTCATTGAGCCCAACCTCCTTCCCAGTGCGGGAACAGAATCCACACATTTTTGGCAGATATTTGTCCAGTTCCTTATTTGAAAAGGCAGTCCATTCTTTGTGGGGCAGCAGTAATGGTTATGAACGTCTTTCTCAAAGTGAATCCAACACTGCTTCTTGATAATTTCCTTAAATTGGTACTAGTTTTACCCACTAGAGACCCTCAGAGTTAGTCTAAGTTCTTGTTCTCATCAAAGTCTTTTCTTGCATGGCTCTTTTCTTCATTATGTGGTTTCTAGACTCTTCCACTTTCAGGTCCCCCTTCATTGGAAGTGTTTGTCAATGTGTCTCTTAAATATAGAATTCAGAGCTGAATAGAATCATCTAGATGTAACAGTCTCCAGTAGTGGTACAACTGACATTCTTGTTCTAGACACAGCAGCTGTGTTAATTCTTAAGAATGCAGCTGATATTGTAGAAGGCGCTGGTTTGGAGCCATCCTGCAATTAAGAAAAGATCCTAGATTGTTTTATGGCTCCACATGGTTGCTAATATGCCACATATACCCCATTCTGAACTTCAATCAGATTTTCTTTTTGATCCTTACGGTAGTAACTACTTCATATTGATTCCTATTAAGTTTATTGTGCTGGTTTTGACTGATTATTTTAAAAGTTTAAAGAATTCTTAATTTTTAAGCTTTCTCAAATTTGGATTATCATCAGATTTTGTGAGCATGTTTTAAATGTCTTTATTTAACTTGATAAAATGTTTAAGAGTCAGGGTAGAATGTAATGTTCTGTAGGATGCATCTAGAGACTTCCCTCAGTATTGACAAAAGTCTATTAACATTCTCTGAGCACATTGTACAACCAAGAACAGTTCAGTTAGAATGGTCATTATTCCCTAATTCTTCATGATCAACTTCAGTCCTTAGTTACTTGTACAATCCCTTATATAGCAAAGATCCCTGACAAAGTTTTGTTGAATTGAATTGAATGTCCCCTCTTTGTGATTTTTTTTTTTTTTTTTTTTTTTTTTTTGCATTTTGGATCTTTGGCTCTGTGCAATCAAACACAATCTTATGTACACTTCAGAGGGCAGCTCTCATCATTCATCCTTCAGAAAGTTTCCCTCTACTACCTCTAAGCTACAATAAATCCTTTTTAAGTCCTGTAGTTTAAGTTGCTTGTTTGACAGAGCTGAGCATTTAATTATGGACAACTTTGTGCTATTACCTAAAGGTTTGTGAGTGCAGGTGTGTGTTTGCTTAGCAACACCTCTTTTTTTGTTTTGTTTTTTTCTGTGCAATATTTTCTACTATTTCTTCCCCTTCTCTGTCATTACATATCCACTTGTCTGACCATGACCACCCTTTGGCTACATTTGATTTGTTCAAGGTTTGTCATCTGATGTAAGATAGGACAATCAGAGTTCTTCCTGGGATTTTTGGAAATCAAGAAAAAGGTGGCTAGCTCTCTTGTAAAATGAAAAGCTTGGGAGC
This sequence comes from Cheirogaleus medius, assembly GCA_008086735.1. Taxonomy (NCBI): domain Eukaryota; kingdom Metazoa; phylum Chordata; class Mammalia; order Primates; family Cheirogaleidae; genus Cheirogaleus; species Cheirogaleus medius. The sequence goes on from VBSM01000483.1 coordinate 7,325,741, forward strand.
TGTTGATGGTATGGTCAGGCAGTCAGAAGACATAAATAAAGTCAATTCAGAGAGGGAGAGAGAGAGCGAGAGAGAGAGATGGAAGGAAGAGGGAGAGGAAGGAAGAGAGAGAGAGAGAAATGAAGCAGCTGGACAGAGAAAAGTAGCTACCACAACCAGGAAGTTCTGATGGGATTTGAGTCCTTGGACCCAATGTTTTCAAGACCCAGCCACATTCCTTAGCTTGTGCCCCATAACATTCTATGCACTCTTTTTTCTTAAGCTGGTTCAAATTGTGTTACTTTAATATTTCAAATGGAAATTTCAGAGTTGTCTATTGGTACTTCAAATGGTGGAGAAGAATGTGAGATAGAAGACAGGGTCTTCTTGTGGCTGGATTTAGTACCGCATATGAATTTTATTGGCTTATGTAGCAACTTAAACAATTAAAATATTAATAGTAGCTAGAATTTTTAAAATTGGGATAATTTATACATACTGGATATCTGGCTTCTCTTGAACAGTTAGAAGATCTGGTGGCTCTGGGCTTGGACCCTGCCTGGCAACAGAGGCTGGAGCTGGAGACCAGTTGCTTCCTTTAGAAGGGGAAGATCACTCCCTAATTTGTTCTAGTGCTTACTGGAAATGGAAAATGAAGTCAAAATCAGTTATTATTTCATGCACATACACATATACACACATAAATAATACTTTGAAAACAGTTTCAAGAACAAGATAAAAAATTTGGGAAATGAAAACTGACAAAACCATGTGTTTAAAGAAAAGTTTATTTGCAAAAGTAAAAGCTTTTCTTACATTTGCCTTACTTCTTTCACTTACTTTACCTGCCTTGCACCCACGAGCATAGGACCCTGGAGAGAAATAGGTCCTGGAGAAAAGACAGAGCTTAAAAAATAACCAATAAAATGACGTGTGGCAAAGAATGGTTAATGAATTGCTAGAGAAATTGGTGTTAAACATTCAGTTTAAAGTTGTTCCCAGCTTTAATTTTCCTCAATCATCCCCAGTCTTATCCTCAGTAAGTATACGTTATACCTAATGGCCTTAGGTTAAGGGTGCATGCCCAGTCTTATCCTCAGTAAGTATACGTTATACCTAATGGCCTTAGGTTAAGGGTGTTGGTGAAAACAAGGCAACGGGGGTTCCAGTCTAGGACAGTAGCAAATCTCCAGTGAGTTGAGAGCAATGGGTAGAAGCCAGGTGGCAGCGAGGGGGATCGAATCAGATGCAGGTGAGAGAATAACTCCATTTCCCAAAATATACTAGGAAGAAGATGACAAGATTATGCTATTGTGTGGGCTGAAGGACGCAACTAATTGAGTAAAATCATTTTATTTGATATTAAGTGCAATTACTTGAATTGCTAACTTATGACATTTTTACTGCCTTGCAGTTTGGGTTTAATGTTTTGTCTCTTGGGTTTTGCCCTCACTATCAATTATTACCAACACTTAATGTATGTCTTGTATTTAGATTCCTGAGAGAGATCTATCTGATTGGGCGAGTCAGTCTCTATCTAGGATAAAACATCTCTAATGTCTAGAAGTTTTTCCTGCAGATCTTCATACATGTATAAATTGCATGCCAGCCTGCAGTTGCTGGCTATGGGTCAAATGTGGCTAAAGAGGTAGGCTCTCATGGGCAGTTTCCCAACAGTATAGTCAATTTGACCTAAATACACCACAGCATCACACCTCCTATCGTTTTACTTAATTTAGTGAAATTTGCTTTGAAAGTCTTGTCTAATTCACCATAAATTATTTTTTGGAAGTAAGTAGGAGAATACAATTAATACATTTTAAAAATCTACAATAAATATCCTGATATTTATTCTTGGTTTCATAAACTCAAAGATGATAACCACTAATTCCTAGGTTGTAGTTATGTCTTAGTTTGGGCTGCTGTAACAAAGTACCATGAACTGGGTGTCTTAAAAACAACAGACATTTATTTTTTATCCTTCTGGAGGCTGGAAGTCTGAGATCAGGGTGCCACATGGCTAGGTTCTGGTGCCTTTCCTGGGCTGCAGACAGCCAATTTCTCCACGTATCCTCACATGGTGCAATGGGACCCGTCTATTAATAATTCTTTTCTAAGGGCACTTATCCCATTCATGAGGCTTCCATTCTCATGACCTAATTATCTCCCACAAGTTTCACCTCCAAATACCGTCACATTGGGATTAGAGGTTCAGCATATGAATTTTGGGAGGAGAAAACATTCAGTCCATTGCATGTTACTTTCACCTCATTCAACATTTCTTCAGCTTTGGTCAGAGTGAGGATTAATATACATTCACAATATACTTCATGTAAAGATTGAAAAACTAAAATTCTTTATGTTCAAGCATTTTCATATTTTAGTTGCTATACTTATCTTCATTTTATATAAGCCTGCAAAACACGTTATCAGAAGAGACCCCTTACATATTCCAATATTTAATTTTTGAACTAAATCTCTGGAAATAAACTTTCAGGAACATTTTATTTGAATTAGAATTAATCAGCATGTCAGCCACATTATAAAAACTTATTTTTATTTTAGTTTTATCCAGCACTTTAGTCCAGTTAAAGTACACTTGACCTGACCTCACAATTTCTGTTTATGAGAGTACAGTTTAAAGAACATCAATTGTGAGGGAACAATCATTGAGACATCTTTTAACATTTTTGCTTTGAGTGAGCAACAAAATGTGAAGCAATTTTGCCTTAACGTCTCAGGCACTTTGTTGTTATTAAAGCATTGCTCTGCATGTGGCTATGGTCCGTTCAGTTCCACCTCACCTCTTGCCTAGTGTTTGTCAATACTATTGATTAGGAATGCCTTCCCACCAAGTCTCAAATCAAATATTCGAAAGTTAAGTCAAATGACAAACTATACTTCAAGACTTAATGTGACGTTGTGAAGCTGGTTTGTGACACTCGGTGCCTGTTCCTTGCAATGCAGAATTAGCAACAAATGGTCCTGTTATGTGGCATCTGCGTGGTATTATCATCATCCTAGTAAGAATATGGAAACTGGACATGGATAAACGTTAATTTTGTTAGACTTGCCTTTAGGGAAGCACAGGTAAAATTACCGACAGGGAAACTACTAGGCTGGAGCCATGACTGCAGCTAGGAAAAATTGCAAAACAATGTCCAATGACAAGATAGTCACTTTGGAATTCACTGGCTGAATTCTGAATAGAAATGTAGAATTGCTGGGAATTTTGAAAATGCGACAAAACAATTGGGTAGGAAAAGGATGTCTTGAAAATTTATGGGGGTGGGGAGTGAATTTCAATATATGCATTACTTATGTATTTAGATTTCTCCACAGATCTTGTCATTGTGTTAGTTTATATATCACTTGAGACAACTCCAACTTGATTGTCATATTAAATTTGGAAGTATTATTTGGAGCTATAATATAAAAAGTGTTCTGTCTTTTTAAATGTTGTAAAGATTTTTAGAAACTGAATTAGAAATTGCTGATTGTCAAAAAAAAGTAGAATCTTTAGGCTTTTGACAGCTTACAGAAAATAGGCAACCACTTAAATAAAGAGAAAAAAATCCCCAATATTAGAGTAAAAGAAAAAAGTCAAAGTCCCTGGATTCAGAGTACGCATTTTCAGAAAAGAACCTGAGAACAATAAGAATCATTCCCACTCCCTGTCCTCCAATCCATGAATGGCATTCAATATATTTTTCACCATATAGGATTGAGTCTACTCAGTTTTTCCTGCCTCCCAAATTGCTTGTTGTACTGAATTGCAATAACATACATTTTCTAAGCAATTGGTAGTTTTTTATTTGACTTTGATTTATGTAAACTTATTTTATATTTCATATAATAGGGTACAGGAGGTCCCTGGTTTTGGATGGTTTAATTTATGGTTTTTCAAATTTACAATGGGTTTATTGGGGTATTAAATGCATTTTTGACTTATGATATTTTCGACATATGATGGGTTTGTTGGGGCTCGATGCATCATAAGTCGAGGAGAGTCTATAATGAGAAACTGGTGAAAAGGTAAAGGAACCTGAAGCCAAGTCACCCATTTGGCACAAGGGATATGCTTGTCAGAACATTCATCTGCATTTCTAGGCCAAACCTTGCAGATATTCTCATTACTGAAATATCTGAAGAAGTTTTCTAATGTCAAATTTTGTAACCCATTTAAAGGCTGGCTCTTTTTGAAATTGTAGCAAACCACTGCCTATTTTGCTCAATCTCCCTGTTGGTGTTTGCCTATTTTCTTTTCTTCAAGAGCTCTTTTGCTTTCTGTTATTCAATGATTATTTGAAATTTCGTCTCCAACACCATGATTTTAACTTTTTGGCATGCTATCACAGACATAAAATAATCCCTAAATAAATATTTGAAGTCATTTATGATAATGATTGTGCAGTAAACTCTAAGAGAGAGAAATTGAATGGTCTCATGTTTTAATGATTTTTGAACTTTTAACATATTTGTCTGCAAGTGTCAAAACATAGATTAAAGGTCAACTCTGTCAATTTTGTACAATAGGATGGAAGTGAGTAGAAGTGGGTTCTAGTCTTGACTATGCCTCTAGTGTAACTTGTCGCACAAATAATTTTTAATCTCTTTGGGCTTGTCAACTTTGTTAGCTAAATAAAAATAATTGGTTTGGGGGTTTTTGTAATCTTATTCTAAAATTGTATGACTCTATTTAAGACTAATTTTTCTCTATCTCAGTGATCTTAGGCCTTTTTGATATCAAACTTTTTTCCCCTTGGGGCTGATTATTTTTGCTTTGGGGCTACAAAGAGGTGCAAAGAGGTGCTAAGAGAGGTGCAGAGTTTGGTCTCTTTTTGGAGACAGTAGGTCTAGCTAAGGTGCCTACGTGAAAGCCCTAAGAAGTCAGGAGGTAGCATGAGAACACCAAGTATTTGAGGGTAGGGGCGAGGGAAAAAGAGAGAGAAGCCACTGAAAATAAACTTTACTTGGTTCATAGTTTTGCCCAGGGCTCTGTATGAGCGATTTCCATGGGAGAGAAATTTGAGGAAGTAGAATAATGGAACCACAGAAATGTTACAGTGATTCTACTTTTCTTTTGTCATAATGAAAATCTTTCTAGCCACTAAATGCTGTGCTGAGCCATATTGGAGCCAGAAAAAAGAGGAAAAATCGGTAATACTAATCCTATAATTATGCAAAATTTTGATATGTTGTTCATCAGGGATATTTTTATATTAAGTTTTATTTTTTAAAATATTGCCTTAAATATTATTTATATTGATTACCAAAATATTTGACACCTTTTAAATTTTGCACGCAAGGAGCCTACCTCACTTGCCTCTCCCTAATCCTGGCTCTGCTAGTCACTCAATAATAACGTTTGATTCCTATCTGCCTCCTAAATAGGTTGGCAATACGAGAGAGGAGGGTCTACTTTTGGTTGCACATTGAGAATGCGCCCTCTAGTGGGCTTCTTGTTCTCTAAGGACTTGGTTGTCTTTGTAATACAGTCCATGGCCCGTAATGGGCCCAAAAGATGTATAGACTGCAGTATTCAAATAATGTCTGTGGTCCCTTTTGCCACAATCACGTGCAGTTCACGTTCCTAGCAACCATTACATTGTATACTTAGTGAAGTTATTCCTGAAATGTTAAGAAAAAAGATTAATGTAGAAGAAATTCTTTCTACAGGCAAAGCAAAACCACATCACTAAATGAGACAATCAATCTGTCAGAAGCAGGAAGAGCAGCCTGCAATTGCTCTGGGAAAGGACATGGGAAAACTCATTAAAGGAGGAAAAAGATTGGAAAGTGTAACCACAGTCTGGTGAGGTGGAAGGATCTGGGTGTTTAGGGGAGCAGAGAACAATTCCCAGCACACATATAGGGTAACTAATAATAGGCCTTGGACATGTTTCTTTCCATTCAACCAAAATAGTGCTTTCCCACAGCCCTGTCTTGGAGAATGGAAATAATATGGGATAGTGAACTAAAAGGAGAAATACGTACTTAATTACATGTGATTGTGTTATAGAAAAAAAAATAAAAACGAAACCAAGTGTTAAAATGGGGACAATTTTACAGGCCATTTATAAAAGTCAGGAGTACAGTGTGACAAGATTAAAGATTACACAGGCTGGCTCGTGGAGATACAGGCCAATTCTTTATTCCACCCTTCTTTTCTTGGCTATTCTGAAGCTTAAAATAAAGTTGCTTAAAAAGAGAAAAAAAACTGCCGGTGGGAATGTAAAATGGTGCAGCTGCTGTGGAAAACTATTTGATGGTTCCTCAAAAAAGTTAAACCTAGAATTACCATATGCCCCAGAAATTTCACTCAATTATAAACCCAAAGGAATTGAAAACAGAGACTCAAACAGATACTTGTCTGCCAATGTTGATTGCAACATTTTTTACAATAGCCAAAAGGTAGAAACAATCCAAGTGTCTGTCCATCAACAAATGAATGGATAAACAAAATGTGATGCATACATACAATCATATATTATTCAGCTATAAAAAGGAATGAAGTTCCAATACATGCTGCAACATGGATGATCCTTGAAAACATGCTAATTGAAATGAAATAAGCCAGACACAAAAGCATGCATATTGTATGATTCTACTTATATGAAATACCTAGAGTAGCAAACTCATAGAGACAGAAGGAGATTAAAGGTTACTGGGGGCTGGAGGGAAGGGGGAATGGAGAATTGTTGCTTAATGGGTACAGAGTTTCTGATTAGGGTGATAGATTAATTAATGGAAATAGATTAATTAATGACACTTTAAAACTTTATGTTATATATATTTTATCAAAATAAGAAGAGAAAAGGAACATAAAAAAACAAAACAAGAAAACCTTAGGACAGCATGGATATGTGTAGAATACAAATATCATAGCTGTGTGTATAGTATTCAATGAAAGCCAATTCTTGCATTGGAGCCGTATTCTTCATTGGATTCCACCAAAGCTACCTAGTGTTAAACAGGAGAAGACTGACTTTTTCCAGAAAAGTGTTATAAAAGAGTCTCTAGAGAAATCAGACATTGTCTGAATCATTAGGAAATTCCGTTTATCTATTCATTAAGTCCAAGTTCTCCATTTTAACCGTTTGTTGGCCTTCTTGGATTATTATAGATTCATGAAAGTATTAAAGTTTCATTAAAAATATCTATTTTTCTCAGACTAGACTTTCTAGCTGGTAGTCTACACAGGTTTCACTGCATGTGCAGCTGCTATAGGCTGAGGTATTCTTCCCTATTCTTCATGTTTGCCTAACAACTTAACTAAGTGCTGGAAACTGAAGGAAGAAATGTGACTTTCTTCTGGTGTTGGAAAATTTTATTCCCTTTGAATCCTACTTTTATAATTTTCTACTTAAAAATTTCCTTGTTATTTTTACCTTTTTGCCAAGTCCCTGTGTGTGTTTTATTTCTTTTTTTCTTTGTTTCATGTTTTTTTATGTTCAGAAAAGGTAAAGGGGATTTTATGACTCAGTAAATCATTTATAAATATGCTACATGGATACAGTGTCCACTCAAAGCGAACGAACACGCTGGATGTTTTGTAGGTGAATGTGTGAGTACCTGTATAAGTGTGTGTAGACATGCATCTCTGTGTACTTCCTACAAAGAAACAGGAGCCGGAATAAATAAAAAGTGGGGTGGTCTGTTTGAGGTAGGTGCCACTTGAAACCAAGTGGCTGCACATATAGTGCAGATGTCTATACTTACATATAAATAATGATGTGATAATGCACCTTTTATAAAGACATTTAATTTGGGGTACACTTTAAAGTGTCATAAACACATGTATTAATATCTAGAATTGTCATTTTCAAAAATTCCAAAGGTTCCATTGTTTCGATGCCTTAGAACTCTAACTTTTGGTGTGTGATGTTTGGTTGGGTCTGAAATTGATGAAATACCTCCAAATTGAACATGGTCATGATTATGATCATGTTGCACTGCAAGGAGTCTTTAAAAATGGTTTTGTGTGCACATTTGCATCAATAGCTTGTTCAGCTACCAAAATTATGCCTGAAGTTATAGTCACTGATGCCGAAGGCCTAAATGATAGCACTTGTAAGTGGCACTTTCTGGCTAAAGATAGCTGTTGAATCTCAGCCGGGAAAAACTCCCCTCCCTAGCAATTCAAGTGTGTATGTGCATCAGTGACCTGCCTCATTCCTTTAAGAAAGCAAGGTAAGACCCACACAGAGGGAGGCACCGTCACACACCATGCACACTTGTACCCGCTCGCCTCTTTGCCACTCCACCCTAGAAGTGGAAGAGATGGTCCCACTCCTCAGATAAAAATGCAGATTCATGGAGAATAGACACCATCAATTACCGTGTCAAATACACACATAATATTTATCCTGGGAGTGCTCATGCATTCAGCATGTAAGCTCCTCAGAACTACATATATGTTTTTTGTCCAGTGTAATTTCAACAACTGTGTAATATTATAAATATTGGTTGAATATATGTGCTTTCATGAAAGCGAGGTCCTGTTTTAATGCAAATATTAACAAAGTAGTTAAGAAAACACAAGGAAGTAACAAAGAAATATGACCTGTGAGGAGATGGTTTCTGAAATTATATATTTTTCCTGTGAAGCATTAGTTGTTTTAAGAGCATTAATGTTGCTCTTCCTTTTAGAATGTGGGTATATAATTTAAGGTAAAACATTCTCATTGCCCAGTGCGAAGTTTACTTTGCCAAGTACTTAATATATTATGACGTTTTTCTCTTAATATATTTCCTCAAAAATATTTAGCAATTTTTTCATGAGGGGGGTGGTATTTCTGGGAATATTTGTATTTGAGGGCTGAGAGAAATTTTGAGAGAATTATCCATAGCAGAATAGAATACATTTTATTTAAAAAATACCTCCTTCAAAGGTGATTCTACAGTTTTTCATAGAAATCATTTCTAGGGTTCATGAGTTGCTCACTGTCAGGAAAATTATTAAAGTATCTCACGTTGCACAAGTAAACTATTATTTTCCTTTCTTTATGATGGAGAACAGCTGGCCACAAAATTCTGGGTAAGGCCTTTTGTATAATGTGAAATCACTTACCAAAATTCCCTCATGATCTGGATTCTAAAATCATTTTTCCCATAGGCATCATTTTATAACAACTTGCTGATTTGGAAGGATCTCCCCTCCCATCTTCACATCACCACATTTCTTTAAGTGGTCGAATTAGAAATGGAGAATAAATAACTGGGCTCCTGGGCACTCCAGCGTTCCTATTTCTGTGTCCTGTTATTGTGATAGGTTTTGAGATCTCAGTGACACATTGATGTGTAAAATTCAAGATGATGTCCCATCTGACCTCAAAATTCATTTTTACTCTCAACTGATCCCACGTGCTGGGACTGTTGGGCAGGTTGCTCACAAGATTGGTGGCTGGCGTGGGTTTGCCCCATGGGAGAGCACAGAGATACAGCACAGAGAGTCTGAGCTCTCCCTCACTATCTTATGCGTCTCTTATCAAACTGATTGCTTGATAGAAAATCACCACTTTCCTTGATAAAGTTGTTTTCCATGTGAAGGACTATGAACTTTGCTTCCTAGTTAGGATGCAATTGTTTTTCATCATTTATTTTTAGAGTATTAATTTCCCTTCCTTAAGTGTACTATTTTTTTTTGATCATCCTCTCTTAAAACATTAGATTGGTTTTAACCATTTCCTTAATTTAATAAATACAGCTTCATATTACAGAACTCTTCTCACTCACCCCCTCTTAGATAGGCGTCAACTGCACGTTTAAGCCTCTGGTCTTCGTTTCATCACCAAGCCAAGAGACACGTGAACCTAGTATTGCCTCTAGTTTTGCTCTCAGGGGTTAATAATGGAGCTTAAGGAGGAAGAGTTATCCATCTTCCATTGTGCTGTGTAGTTTTATTTATTTTTTTTTACGTTTCTTTTTTTTTTTTTAATTTTTTTTTTTTTTATTTCTTTATTTTTTTTTTTCTGTTTTAAAGGTGGCCAATTAATTTTTTTTTTCCTTTTAGTAGAGACGGGGTCTTGCTCATGCTGGTCTCATTGCTGGTCTCGATCTTCTGACCTTCGAGCGATCCACCCGCCTCGGCCTCCCAGAGTGCTAGGATTACAGGCGTGAGCCACCGCGCCCGGCCTATTTTTTTTTACGTTTCTTTCCCTTTTCCTTTTTCTCTCTTTGATGACAACATCATATGGCACAGGATAAGAATTCTTGCTAAAGTTGGGACTTTGCATTTATCTCTTCCTCTTGTTCTGCTAGGTCTATTATTCTGTCATGTTACAAAATTAGGTTAGTCTGATGAGACCTGTTCCTTGCAGATCATTCATTCCGATGTCTTCGAGGTGTTTGTGAAGTTATTGTGTAATGAATTCTTTGATCATTTTTCAAGCATAGTTCGTAGATTTGAAATATTCAGAAGGATTTCATTTTTCAAAAGTACCTACTCTATTTGTCCCCTCCCTGCTTATTTTAAAAAAGGGAAATATTTCAAATATATAAAAGCATACAGAATCATATGACAAGATAACATCCCATTTTAAACACATAATTTTTAATCCATTCTTCTGTTGATAGACTTATAGGCTATTTTCAATATTTTGCTGTCACAAATAGCAGTGCAAAGAACATTGTGTATAGGTCTCTTTTGTTACCCTTGTAAGAGTTTCTCTAGAGTATATGACTAGGAGTGGAATTGTTGAAACAAAAAGTATGCTTATCTTCAATTTTATTAAGTATTGCCAAATTTTTCTCAAGCATTGTACCAATTTATAACGCCATCAGCAGTTTATGAGAGTTCAGTGCTTCACATTCTTGGCAACACTTGGTAACCATCAGACTTTAAATTTATTGCTAACTTCATGGCTGTGAAATGGTATCACATCGTGGTCTTAATTTGCATTTTCTAGATTACTGGTTAGGATAAACATCTTTCTATTTGTTCATTAGCTATTTAAGTTTCTTTCTCTTTGACTTTTCTTGTTATATCTTTGGTCTATTTTTATACTGAGCTTTTGTTTTCTTATTTTTCAGAGCTCTTGGTAAATTCTAGATACAATCTATTGGTGGTTAAATTCATTAGGCCTTCTCCTGGCCTGTAGCATGTCTTTTCTTATTTATGTGTCTTTTGAAGTACTAAAGTTTTATTTTTAAAATGTAGTATAAGTATTTTCTTTATTGTTTGCACTTTGATGCCTTGTTTCAGAAATATTTTTCATCCTGCAGACATAAGGATAGTCTCCCCTTCTTAGAAATGTTTTAAATATTTGTATTTCATTTTTTGTTCTTTTAAGTCACAAAAACTTCTGTGTATGGTGGCCAAATTTATTAAATAAATGTTTTAAAATAAATATTCACATGTTTAACCAATTGTCTTTACTACAACCATTTATTGAATATCTTTTTCTTTTTTTATGAACATTTTGTTCATGTCCATTGGTCTCATTTGTCAAGATTCCATTGTCTTAATCACTAGAGTTTTGTAATAAGTGTTGACTTCTGACTGCTCTGCCAAGTCACCCCAGCTTGTTCTTTGTTTCCAAAACTGTCTCAGCTTTTATTGTTCCATTACTCCTCTAAATAAATTTTAGGATCAGCTTTTCAAATTCCATTAAGATCTATTGGGGTTTTTATTGGAATTACACTGATTTATGTATAAATTTGAGCAAAATGAAAATCTTTACATTTGACTCATTCTACCCAAGAACATCATATATTTCTTCTTTTATTTTGGCCATCCCTTTCCACGTTTATTTTATGCTTTGTAAGTTTTTTTTTCTTCACATAGATGCTACCCAGCTTTTAAAACTTTGTTTGTATGTATTTCATAGGTTTTGTTTTTGTTGTAAATGGAGTCTTTTAAAAAATTACATTTTCTAATTGTTACTGATATATGGGAATACTACAGATTTCTTTTTTTCACCTTGCAGCTCTGCTAAACTCTCTTATAATATGTCTACAGATTTTCTTAGAATTTTCTAGGCTGGAAATCATGTTATATACAAAATAATGACACTTACGCATACTCCTATTTTTAAATCTTTGTTTTATTTTATTTTACTGGATTGGCTAGGGCTTCCAGGATAAAGCTGAATAAAACCAGTGATAGAAATATCATCTTATGTCTGACTTTAAAGAGAGTGCTTCAGACTTTCCAGATTTTCCATTGGTAAGTACAATATTCACTCTGAATTTTTAGTGCATGTCCTTTTTAGGTTAATGAAGTTTGTTTTCTAGTGCTGTTTTGCTAATGTTAAAAAAAAATCTTGAGTAAGATAAATGTTATCAATAGCTTTTTTCACTCTACCTGTTGAGGTGATCATATAATTTTTTCTCTTGTAATCTATTAATATGGTCAATTATAAAAATAGATTTTTATCACATTTAATCATCCTTACATTACTGTTATAAGTAAAAGATGGTTATGTTTTGTTAAATACATTACTGGATTTGGATTGATAATATTTTGTTTAGGGTTTTGTATTTATGATCATAAAAGAGATTAACCTATAATTTTCCTTTTTAAAATATCTTGGTTTTTGTGTGAAGGTTATTTCTTGATACAAAATGAGTTAGGCACCAGCCTCAACCCTCTTTACATTGGTAAACTGTTATGTATAAGATTAGAATTATCTGTTCTCTGAATGTTTGGTGGAACTTACCTCTCCTTTATAAAGATATCTGAGCCTAGGGTTGTATTTTCCATGACTAATGTCCCTTCATTTAAATTCATATATGTTATAGAGAATTATATGTGTATATGTGTATGAAAATATTCAAATCTCTATATAACACAGCTGTCATTTATTTATATATTAAAATATAGAATACCATGTATATTGTTTAAGACAATTATCTAATCAGGGGCATAATTTTTAATTCTGAACTTCTATGTAAATCCTGAACCCCTTATTCTTTGGAGTTTCTTTTTTTTTTTTTTTTTTGAGACAGAGTCTCACTCTGTTGCCCTGGCTAGAGTGCCGTGGCGTCAGCCTCGCTCACAGCAACCTCAAACTCCTGGGCTTAGGCGATCCTTCTGCCTCAGCCTCCCAAGTAGCTGGGACTACAGGCATGCGCCACCATGCCCGGCTAATTTTTTCTATATATTAGTTGGCCAATTAATTTCTTTCTATTTTTTAGTAGAGATGGGGTCTCGCTCTTGCTCAGGCTGGTTTCGAACTCCTGAGCTCAAACGATCCGCCCACCTCGGCCTCCCATAGTGCTAGGATTACAGGCGTGAGCCACCGCGCCCGGCCTGGAGTTTCTTAAAATTCAAATTTATAAGATTGAATATATTGGTACCATAATAACAACAGCTAATATTTATTGAGTACCTATTTTGTGTTCGAAAGTTTGCTTGTATTTTCGACATTTAATACCTATGACAATCATGAGAGATGGCTAATCCTCTTTGACGTGAGGAGGTTGATGCCTAGGGCATGGATAATTTGTACAAAATCTCATGGGTAGTGAGTGGCAGATTTGAGATTTAAACTAAATACGTCTGAAGGAAAGCTGGTGTTCTTTTTCTAACATCTCACTGGGAAATTAATGACAAAGGCTGAGATTCAGTTTTTTTTTTTTTTTTTT
>VBSM01000483.1:7339409-7370289 GCA_008086735.1 Cheirogaleus medius
AAAAAAAAAAAAAGATTGTATTTCACAAAACTTGGGCTTGATATTGGCTGTTTTCAGTTTGTTACTTCATGAAAAAAAGAGACATGTATTTCAGATGAGGGCAATCATTTAACCTCCAAATTTTTAGTTGGGCATTGGCTCTAATATTCAAGAAGTTTTAAAAGCAAGCTCACAATATTTGATGATTACCTCATGGAAGAATTCTTATAAAGCAATGGAAAAATGAAGTATATTCTCTTAAAGAGGTATAGACTTTGTTTCTCATTTAATTATTTTTTCCTTATTTAAATGCAATCTGGAATTTTTAGTAACTAAAGATAGGTGATAAATATAGTAAATGTGACAGTCTATTTCATCATGATGCTAGCTTTGGAAATAATGAGTATACTAATAAAATAGAATTTTGTAGGACAAACGTATTTTATTGGCACTAGAAGTAATGTAAGTTTTTTTCTGAGAGTTTATTTCTGGCCAATATTGTGTCCATTATATTTTATGTTTTGAATGTAAAACTTTTATATTATTTCTGATTTTCCCTGACCCCATCCATTCTTCTGTGCTTGTTTCTCCGTTTTCCACTACACTTTCCCTTCCTTTACCCAGGACATATTTTTTTCCCTCTAAGTCCTTTCTTCACAGCAGTATCCTCTCTCCCTGCTGGCTGTCAGTTCTTTTTCTCCTCTCAAAGTCATTTCAGTCATTGTTCTTTATGCCTCTCAGAGGAATAGAAAAAGGGCTGGTCTCTGAATTATTATTTCTCTTTGAAGCAAGGAGAATGCGGAGTGTGCTAAAAATCACTTTCTTTAATAGGCTCCCAAAAAGTGAATTCAGTTTTTTTCTCTATTGCCGTTAAAAAATTTATTTACCCTGTCATTTAAACTTTATAATATATTACAAAACTTTTAACATTTAAAATGACAAGAACACTTGGCGCTTTTCTTTTTGAACTTACCTTTAGGCAATGTGTAAAAACAACATCTTTCTACCGGTGGTAAAATTTTTGACTCCTCAAAACAAATGTGTCAATACAATATTTCTCCTGAGTGAAAAAAAAGCTAAAAAAAAGTTAACTTTTCCCCCTTGGATTTTTAAAAAGCTCTTCGTATATTCCTAGGGAAAATCTTGAAGTCTTTCTCAAGTATTACACACGTATGCACATATCCATGCAGCCTCCAACTTGCACCCTCCAAAAGTTAAATTTTTAGCTCATTGACTAGGTTATGGAATGCATTTCCCTGAAATAACTATTGAGTGGTGATTATATGCCTTTGAAACCTATTCTGTTCCAATGTCAGTACTGTATCATCATGCCCTCCATTGATAAGGTGGCTTACCTGAGTACCATCTTCTGAACTCTGGTAGTGATGACAGAGGTGAGGTGAGCAAGATTTGTCAGTGACACCTCCCCATGGAATGACCTTGGACTCCAAAGTGAAGGAGTAAGTGGTGAGGAAGGGTAGAGTCAGAACTGAGGTATTCAGGTACTGGCTACATGTAACCCTGAGCTGATTTTAATTATTATTTGTATAGAGCATAAAATATCACATATCTTGGGGAAACAGGATAAAATTCTGGAAAAAAACCAAAGCTACATAGGAACTTCATTTGTAGTGAAAATTAGAAGAGAGTACAAAATATGGGTCACGGGTTCTCAGGCATATCATAAACAAACATATAAGTGCATTAACATAATTTAACAGAAATGTAATTAGGGTCCCTGAGGAACACAATTCTATTTTCAACATTGACCACAAATGCCCCTTAATTTCATTTCATAGCTAAGTCAATTATACCACTGAGCTAAAGAATACAAATTTTTGCTGCCTTATTCATAAGGAAATCTGGATGGGTGAAGGATGAATAGAGTATCAGTCTTCCACATTCGTCAGCCTGCCTTTTTTCTAGGCCTGACTACATGCTTCCCCAGCCTGGGCCCAGTTTTCCTTGTAGAATCTAAAGTGTATTTGTAGATTTCAGATCATAATTTTAACCTCTAGAATGTCCTCTTTCCATTCATCTTTCTTTCTCTTCCTCATCTCTCCTGGCATTTCTGTGTATTCAGTTTATCTTACTTATTTCTCAAATTTGGTGATCTGAATATTATGCCTGTATGCAATTTCATTAGATTTCTCTGTTTTTATTTTGTGTATTTAAAGACTTGTGTACTTAACAAACAACGAGATTATGTTAAGTATAATTTGCATCAGTATGAACTTGATGCACATTTTATTTGTTTTTTTCCGGTGAATCTAAGACTAATGGCATTTGAATTTTTAAAATGGTTAGAGCAATAGTACCCAGTATTCCTCCTTTTGTGGAGCTGTGTTTGTTTTAATGGAGAGTTTAGCTTTGATTTTTTTTTTTTTTTTTTTTAGAGACGGGGTCTCGCTCTTGGTCAGGCTGGTTTCGAACTCCTGACCTTGAGCTATCCACCCGCCTCGGCCTCCCAGAGTGCTAGGATTACAGGCGTGAGCCACCGCGCCCGGCCTAGCTTTGATTCTTGATCAAAATTCGGTATTTCTGGATTCAGTCTGCCTTTCACTTGAGAGTTGCATCACAGTTGCTACTTAAAATGAAATCTGAAAAACTGGTAATTAAAACAAACTTTATTATTATTTATGTACTAATCTTTTATGAGGAAAAGATTAATAAGAAATAAATTATCATCAGAAGCATATTCAAGACAATTAAGAATGTCATAGAAGCAGTAAACAGTTTAATCTTTTTATTCTCACTATACTGATTTCATTGGAAAGATTTGAAATGCAATCAATTTATCTCAAGCAATTTGGGGTGCAGGGAGGACACAAGACATGAGAATCTAGAGGAAACCAGAACTAGATGTCAGCTCAGAATTCAAGGCAGATCTAGGGATTTGGACAGCAGGAGTCTATTGATTTTGAGTCAAGGACTCTGCCATTAATGTGATTCAGTTACTTTTCATATGTGTGTTTCATTCTCCTCACTCTACTGACTGCATTCATCACCATCCCTTCTTTATATATCTTTTCTCTACCTTATGCTTTCTGCTTACTCATAATTTTGGTTTACTCATAAATCAGCTCTCACAGTTTCCTCCATTCCATATTTTTCCATGAACCTTCACTGGCTTTCTCTAATAGCTATATTTTTTTTTTTACAAGTTTAAATTCCCTTAGAGATTGATTTTTTCGTGTCCAAGCATATTGTACATTGATAGCTAGACAGCGGATTAGCTTCTTATGGGTCAAATGATCACCTTGGTCCAATCAGCAGGTGCTGCCCTAACTTTGAAACTATGCAGAAGCTGTGGGCATGGGCTATCTTACATGGGCTATCGTGTAAGATATTCTATCTTACAGGAGCTGCTGGGATGGCAGGCAGCATGATTAACAAATTGAATTACTACAGAATCTCTAATTCCTTCAGTATGTACATAAAATCTAATGATTGCTACTATTCATAATAATTTCCTAAAGCACAATATTCTGAAGCTCCTTAACATCTGGAAAACAAATTACGTTCCATAGAGTTTTGGTGTTAAGTGTATTTTACTGTATTCTAATAGTTTGAAAGTTGGTAATTTTTGTATGTTATTATATGGAAGTTCTAATTACCCTAACCTATTTCTATTAATCAGGACACACCAATTCCCAATAATAAGCAATCATTTCTGCACTGAGAGATCTTGGAGTTTTAGAGACTGTCCCTCCTACTCTCTTGGGATGTAAAATAATTGAGTAATAAAATAATAATAATAATAGATCATAATAAGAACCATAATAACAGTAATAGAATAATAATAACAAGCTGCTGCATGTTACCTCATAGATCTTGTATTATGTATTTTTTTTCCCTTTAAGTTGCTGGTAAAAGCCAATCAGAGTCTGTTGATTTATAATCAACTGTCAAAATGTGTTCCTCATCATTTGTTAGGAGGTAAAAGCTTCTCAGCAAAATGTTTCATTTGCTAAGCAATGATGAATTTTCCTGTAGAAGCAAAGTTGTACAAGTGGAGGTGATTACACAGGAAGGATATCTGACTATTCTTATATTTCAATTCAGTAATGACTCAGTGTGCAAATTATTTAATTACAGTGTGATTAAAATTCTAGGAGTAAATGCTTTTCAAGTCTTACTACTGTGAGCACACTTGCCTTGTTTAACCTTAACTAATATTTACTGACTACTGTCACCTGTGATAATAAATTGCACAGTGAGCAATCTGATTGGCTGCTGAAAGAGCAATGGACAATAAAGGGTTTAGGACCGCGTACTGTATTAATAGAATTCAGATAATCTAACAGAAAAATCAATGACTTCGTGTTCTGTGGGGTGGTCACAATGCATTGCTTGAGTCTGTTTGGGAAATACAGTTACTCTTCCTGATATTTACTTTCACAATCTGTAAGATGTACCATACAACAGAAATGTCCTCAATACACCAACAAATCATATCCAGTTGGGGGATTGGACAGGTGGGCTAGAGGGTGGTTAGAAGGGAATCATTATTAATCATCTTCTTTATACGATGCAGTGTGCTATATGTGTCTATGAAACATTTGTAATGCTCATTTTATAGGTAAAGAAGTTGGCCTAAATATTGCCCAATCTCACACAATTCCTAAATGAAAAGCCTAGAATTCAAAACCAGGCATGATTCTTTTCTTCATGTTCAAAGTTCATATCTTTTGACAACATGATGTTGCCTAACTTTGGCTCCTCTCTGATATCTGCCCCTCCTCAATATTCTGGTCCCTCAGTATACATGGAGGATTGGTTCCAGGACCACCAAGTATACCAAAATCTGCAGTATACTCAAGTATACTCAAGTCCTGCAGTGGGTCCTGTGGCACTTGTGTATACCAAAAGTTGGCCCTTGGTGTAAGGGGTTTCACATACCCTGAATACTGTTTTCAATCTGCATTGGGTTGAAAAAAATCCGCATATAAGTGGACCTGCACATTTCAAACTCATGTTGTTCAAGGGTCAACTGTATTTCTTAATTAATGATATCTTTAGATATTTAATGGTAGTTTCAGTATTCCAGAAGGTGCAATCAGTATGGACTGGTGAGGGAGGAAGCATAGAAAAGCAACCTAGACTTCTGGACTGTTAAAGAACTCTCAAAGGTCTTGGCTTTGAATACAAGGAAAGGAACATGAGTATTTACAGATATGTCTAAGGTCTCCTGACATGATTGCTGATTAGCAGAAGGGGGTAGGTGGTTTAGTGAAGTATATCATCTTATGACTGAGGAATGAAGGTATTCTTCCAGCGGGATGCCCAGCTCAGCCTCTATAGTATCTCAGAGCATCTCACTAACTTCTAATCCTTATTTACAGTCTAGATTTTATGGAGTATACTACGCAAGAAACTACAGCATAGATAAAGAAGTTAAAGACCAACTAGCTTTAGGAAGATGGAAGCAAAGCATCATAATAACCCACCAGCTTTGGGGCAAAGAACCTTTAATTTTTTTCATGTAATGCAGGTTAATTAGAATTAAACCCATATGGTTAAATGCATAGACTACTGTACAAGTTAAATTTTATTCTACTTTGTAAAAGTATGGACAATTCTTACTTTACCTTTCATTTTTATTAATTTTATACCTTAGGACAAATTTTTAATGACCATTCAATAACAGGTTATAATCTACATTTTTAATTTTTGTGCTTAATCATGAAATTTCAGAACAATATGAGACCTTAGGAAATCATGTGGTGTCAACCTTTTAAGCTGATTTATTGCCTTAGGCAATGCTATTCAACTCTGATTTGGTAACATTCCAGGGTGAGTCTAATGATCTAAAGATTATTGTAACAAAATTTAAATTAAAAAGTAAATGTATACCTTGAATATTGGGTTGGCAGATATTAAAAACTATTTAAACCAACTTGATCTATATGTCATCAATAGAACATCCGTGATCTATATGTCATCAATAGAACATCCGTCTAAACAATGGCAGAATATGCATTCTTGTCAAGTGCACATGGAACATTCTTTAAGATAGAGCACATGCTGGACTATAAAACAATTCTCAATTACATTTAAATGATTGAAATTATGCAGAATTTGTTCTATGACTACAACTGAATTAGACAAGTTATAAATAACAAAATAATGTTTAGAATCCTGAAATATTTGGAAATTAACACACTCAATAAAACCAGGGTCAAAGAGGAAATCACAAGGGAAATTAGAAAATAGAACTGAATGTTAATGAAAGTACAATATGTCAAAATTTGTGAAATGCAGTTAAATAGGGCATAGAAATCCATTTATATTTTTAAATGCTCATATTAGAAAAGAAGAGTGATTTAAACTCAGTGATCTTGGTTTCTACCATTGGAAGCTGGAAAAAGAACCCACCCAAAGTAAGTAGAAGAAAGAAAATAATAAAGAGCAGAAATTAATGAAATAAAAATCAGACAAACATTAGATACAATCAATAATACCAAAAGCTGGTTCTCTGAAAATACCAAGAAAGTTGATAAACCTCTGATTATACTAATCAAGAAAAAGAGACAAATCACCAATATCTATTATATCATAGATTGAAAGAGGGGATATCACCACAGATCCTACAGACTTTAAGATAATAGAAGATATTTATGAATAACTTTTTGCCAATAAATTGACAACTTACATGAAATGGATAAATCCTGGAAACATACCAATTACCAAAGTGAACTAAAAAAGAAATTAAAAATCAGAATAGATCTATATATATTAAAGAACTTTAATTCATAAATAGAAATCTTGCCTCAAAGAAACTTCAAATAATTTTACTGGTGAATTCTATAAAACATATAAGAAAGAGATAGCTCTCACTTTACAAAAACCTCTTCCAGAAAACAGAAGAGGAGGCTGACTCATTTTATGAGGCCAACATTTTTCTAATACCAACCCAGACATTACAAGAAAAGAAAACTGCAAATCAATATCCCTCATAAGACACAAAAATCCTTAACAAAATATTGCCAAATATGTAATACGTTAGGATAGTACTTCATGACTAAGTGTGGTTTATACCAGAAATGTTAATCCTGTTTACACCCAAACTAAATAAATGAGACATTTAAGTTGGTGCAAACTTAAAAAACAAACAAACAAACAAACAAACAACAAAACCCTGATAAATTCAAGTTTATTAAGCTTAAAGTTGTCTACTTTTAAATGTATCTATAGATTTTGGTAAACATAGAAAGCTTCACCAATACAATTCTTGTTGTTTATTCCTAAATATGTATGATATATTTCTTGTTCCCTGTTTTTCTAAAACCTTCCCATTGGTATTGGTATTGTGCCTGACCTGACAGAAGTTTTCATAACTGAGAAAAAAATAGAGGATAATAAAAGAAAACATTTTAGTTATCTTACACTTTTCTGGTCTAGAATAATTTTTCTGTTTAAGGCCACAAACTGAACAGATACAAGTCTTTTAAAATTGAAAGTATGTTTGCTCATGGTACAAAATTTATGTAATGCAAATAAGCAAAGAGTACAAATAAAAATAGTCTAAAATTCCATGCTTGGAGAAAACCATATTAAACTCTTGATGTAACTTCTCTACTGTGTATGATTTAATAATAAATATGTGAGAATCAATAATTTGTGAGTTCTAATCTGGGCAAAATGAATGTAGGACATCAGGCAAGTGACTTAATCCCTGTAGGCCTAAGTTTCTTTGTCTATAGAATGTGAAGGCTTGATTAGACATTCTTTATGGTCCCTTCCAACTTTAAGTGTATATGAATCCAAAGTGAATCTCACAATTCTTGAAAGCATAGAAATAAAAGTCCATACTAATCAGAAGGTGGCAGTGTTGTTGAAGAAAAGGCCTAGAGTTTAATACCAGTAAATGCAAGTGGATTGCTATATGTGGTGTTTGTACCTTGATAAAATTAGTGCTGTAGCAAATTAGTGACAAACCACTAATTTAACAGGATTAAGATATCCTGTTACAACAGTTGTGTGCTTTTCTGAGGTCGATAACATCATTATATATGACGATGCTTTACTGTGAAATGAGACAGGATCAAATATGATCACCTAAAACTCACACAGATATAGAAGTCATGCTAAGCTCTAGCTTTCAAATGAATAATAATTATTGTTATATTGGTTTCAGGTACTTTGAAAGAGATTGCTTGGCTACTAAGTGACAGCTTCCTTGTACATATTTGCAATTTGGCATGGATATTTTTAGTGAGGCCAAGTTTTCATTTTTTGTTTTCCAACTTTTTGAAATAAAGGAGGAGTCAAGCATATATATTTTAATGGGTTTTAGAGAGCTTATCTTTAATACATAATAACTGAATTCAATAATTTGATCTTTATTCTGTGTCTTGGAAATATCTAATAAGAATCAAGTGCTTATAGTGGGGTTAATATATGATATTTACATCTATGATCTATTTTTTGTTTAGCAGAATATACTAGAAGAATACCATTTAATAAAGCAACTGATTGTAAGAGCAATTGTTAAGTCAAGATTTCGTTTAGAGTGAAAAAAAATGTGGTCATATATTTTACTTGTGTTGGGTATAGTCCTCCCCCAAAGTCCTTAAGGGCTTCTAGATTAGGTATATCAGTGTCTTATAACAAAATACCATTTGGCTACTATTACAAAATACCGTAAGTGGAGTAGCTAATAAAAACCAGAAACTTATTTCTCACAGTTCTGTAGGCTGGGAAGTCCAAGATCCAGGTGCTGGAAGACTCCGTGTCTGGTGAGGGCTCACTTCTTGGTTCATAGACAGTGACTTCTTGCAGTGTCCACAAATTCCCTTCTTTGACTAGATAGAGGCCTGCAATTCCCTACACTTGAAGCCTTTTAAGTTACAACTCAACTGTGGAGCCAGTTATTATTAACATGTAAATGATATCTGTGTGGGCATAACCCAGTAAAACATCAGGACTTTATTAATCAATATATTGCCTAAATTAATCAATCAGTTCCTCAAATAAGAGCTGGGTCCTAAGGGAATCGGAGACAGGACAAGTACTTTGTGAAGGGAGGAAATGAGAAGATAACGTGTGAAGTAGGGTCAGTGAATGATGAATTCTGGGCAGGTGTGAAGCAGGGGCTGGAGGGAAGATGGAGTGGAGCAGTGCTGGCAGCAAAAACAACAGCCGTTCACTGCTGGAGGACTGGGATAATTTAATTCACAGTGTCATCTGTCCTCAGTTAGAAACAATTTACATTGCAGTGTTATTTACAGTGGGAAGACTCTGAGGCTAGGAGTCAGGAGGCCCAGGTGCTCTCCCTTAACTGGGTAGGACAATCGGTTAACCTTTGTGAGGCAAGCTAGCATAGTGTAAAGAGGCTGTAGATCTAGAAAATCTGGATTAAATCTTGGCTCTTTCGTTTATGCAGCTGTGTGCCCTTGGAAAAAGAACTTAAACATGCTGATTCTTAGTTTCCATCTTTGCAAATGGGAGATATCCTTACCTCGTACTTTTTTTAAAAGAATAAATGAAATGACAAATTTAAAGCAATTGATAAGTACTGGGACCTTAGTAAATATTATCCTTTTTTCCCTTTCCTTTTCTTCATTTTCCCAATCTATGAAATGAGAGAACTGGACTAGATGCACTGCACATCCCCCTCTCCATGCTTCTTTTAAAAATTGATTGTATGAATCCTTGAAACCTTTCCTCCCACTTTCCTGCCAAAAGTTTCCAAGAATCATAAATTAATGCTGCTAGGAAAATGAGTCAAATAAATGACTTCCTTCTTTTCTCCTGCTCTGACATGTTTGTGGTCCCTCTGTTACCCTTCCCTTCCTTTTCCTCTCTCTTCAGAAAGCTGTGTCTTAGTTTGAATACTGTTAAAGAAAAAATTAACGATACTTGTTCAAGCACAGTAAAGAAGACTTTATTCAGGCCCTTCATGACGGGTAGAAGCACCACTGCAATGAGTTCTTACAGTGGGGAGAGAGGTTGGGCTCAACTCTGAATACAGCATGGGCAAGTGGGAATTTATAGTCAAGGAGCACAGTAGGAGGGGGGCCAGCAGATGGAAAATTACTAAGAGGAGACATCATGGTTAAGGGGGGGTTCTGGCTAACCTGATCTGACAGGATTCTTGCTGCAGGCTGGCCTGGGTGACCAGACACCACAGGAGTTAGTGGGGATGGTAGAGGATGGGAAACCTGATCAGATATCAAAGGTGAGCAGATATCAAGGGTAGGGGAGTTCTTTGCCACAACTGGATTTCATAAGGAAGTGCACAGATGGGCTTAGGAGAAGGTTCAAGAGCCTGACTAAAGGTTGGCCAAGCAATGAATTTTTGTCAAGAGTCCACCAAAGGCAGACTGCAACCATGCCTTTCAAAATGGTACTCAATGACCATGTGTGAAAATAGGACTGCTTTTATTTTTATTTTTTTAATTGGCCAATAGGCTAACACAGATGTTGGCAGGAGAAAAGAAAACCAAGATTCCTTTGGTGCTGGTGATTCAGTGATTCCTGTGCTATTTGCTGGAAAAAATACCCTTGGCATCTGCTGAGGAGGCAAAGAAATGGGTCCTTACGGTAATCTACACAAACACAGATGGAAGGGCACTGCTGGGATTACTCGTGGGGATAGGTGCCAAGCAGAGACTGCCTGATACAGTGAAGTACAAGTTCTTCACAAAGTTTCTGAGATCACATTTGATCCTTTTTGGCTGCCTACCTAACAGAGGGGTGAGGTCTTCCCATTGCTAGATTACAACTCTTGAATCCCAGCTACCAAGATGTGGGTTGGAGTGCCCAGGCTTGCAATAGGTTTGCTTCTGGCTCTGATCTGGTACTTCTCATGTTTTATACCTGAAGTGTTCTGCATCAGGTGTGTGATCTATTTATTATTCCCTGTGCTTACCCTTTGTCCTTTTCTATTCTTATTTGAACAGAATCACAATTGTACTAACACTATCTCTCTGACTTTTGGTCCATCTCACAGAGGGCTCCAATCTAGGCCCCTTCTCTGGGTAGGAGGAGTTCTCTGCATCCTTTTGCTCTAAGAGTTGGCCATCAACAACGTTGAGGATCTCCACCTGGAACCCAGGTTGTCCTGTGTTTTGGATGAAGTTGATAATGGATCTTAATGAAAGCAAAATTGGCTTCAAATAAGAGAAATAAGCCAGTCCTCTTTCTCTGTATGTTAATTTGCTGTTTTATTCAAGGAATAATGCTTTCCAGGTTCATAACAGAGAACCGAAAAAGTGAATGTAACTTATGCTGTTATTTAATCACTCTCAGGTTCAATCAATCAATTAGTCAAAAACCCATCTGAAAAGGCTGGCAAATAGGATAGGATATGATGAGAATTGAATGTAGCCTGGCTCGCAAGAGGCTGTAAGACTATGCTCCAGTGTTCCTACAATCCTGATTCTGGGCTCAAATTTTCATTGACCAAGACAAAGATTTTCTTGGACAGGGGAATTATCTGTGCAAAGTTCCCTACCACAAAAGCTCTTGTAGCAGCATCACAAAATAGCCTATCATCCATTTTATTAATTTCTCATGGAGCACAATGACATCTACTGTTATTATAAGCTATTTTCAGAACATTTGGTAGATTTATTTCTGAGAGCAGAACCTATAAAGATGATTATCCCCAGAGAACAGGAGTGAAGAATTCATATATTCAGAGTTGGGTTTTATAGGATGGGTTGGAAGAGCAGAAGGGCGAGAGAGAAGAGGAAATGTTGAGGACCCACCTGAAGGGGTCTAGGTATGGGCCGTTAGCTCAAATGGAAGCTAATAGGTTGGAAATAAGTGGGGAGAGGGTGTTATGGAGGGATCAGAGGTTTCAGTGAGGTAAAAAAAAGAGAGATACATTGTTCTTAAAGCAGTGAACAAGTGGGACAGATGGAAGTTTCAGTCATTCAGTGAGGGAATTAATTTAAGATTTCAGAGGGAATAAATGAGAAGTCCTGTGTGACTAGATGTAGATACCTTGTGAGAAGACCTTCAGGAGTTAAGACTGGAGAATTAGGTTAGGGCCAGACTCTGAAGGTCTTGTATTCCTTTTTAAGGAGCTTGAACTTCATCTGAAGGCACCTGGGGTAGAGTAATGGAAATCTTTTTATCGGGGAGTAGCAGGATAGACACTTGCTTTTAGGATCATTTGAGTGAATGTTTGCCATGAGAGGGAGAAATTGCTGGTCAGAAGACCAGTAAGAGGTTGTTTGATCCATGCATCTGAAAGATAAGGAGTTCCTAGTCTAAGGCAGGGGCAATGGAAACAGGAGAGAAAGTCTGTGATAGAACTCATAAATTTTGATGGCTCACTGGGCTGTCAGGAGTGAGAGAAAGAGAAGAAGTATGGAATATGAGGGCTGTCTGGAAAGTATCCAGCCATTGTTAATACATTTTTCATATTATATGGCTGGATACTTTCTGGACAGCCTTTGTATTCCCAAGTTTTGACATTTGAAGTATCATCTTTCACTGAGATCAGAAAAAAAGAAGAAACAAATTTTGAAGTGGGAGGGGATCAGAGAGAGCTAAAATAAGTTTTGGTCATGGTGTATGAGAAGAGGTGATAAAACATAAAGTTGGACACGGGTGCCTGGACCTCAGGAGAGATTGGGACTGGAGAAGAAGATTGAAAGCTCATCAGTTGTAGTTGGTAGCTGAGGTCATGAAAGGAGAGGACGTTTCGTGAATGCAGAGATGGGCCTAACACGTGCACATGAGAGCCAATAGAAGTAGAAGTAGTGAGCAATTAAGGAATCCTGGGAGAAAATGACCAGAGAGGAAGGAGAAGCAGGAGCCAATGGGACTCTGGAAGATACAATCCACAGTAATGAATGCTGCAAAGGGCAGCTGAGGGTGAAGATTGGAAATAGAGTGTTGGAGTTAGCAACGGGAAGGTGACCTACAGTGCTTCTAGGAGAGTGTTGTGACAATTAATTGAGGGATGTCCTTGTACTGAGAAAAAGTAGATAGTGTGAGTAGAATTCGCATTTGAGAAGTTTGGTGATAAAATAGGTGCACAGCAATAGAAGAGAAGGTTCTATGGTGAAAGTCATTGCTGGATTCAAGTACCTAAAAAGCTTTAACCTTGCAAAGGGTTGTGAGATGATCTGGTAAATGTAGCCCAAGTGAAACCCCTCCTTACAGCTTGTGTCTTCTTGGGCTTTAATTAATGTTAACTGTTACGACTGAGGGTACATTCATTTCATCTTCAGATTGCCTAAATATATTTACCAGCAAACTGTATTATAAAACAACTCTGCTGCACCTTACTTTAAATAATTAAACACCATCCTTTTTGTTTTCCCTACCCAACTGCAAACATTTTCTTTTTGGAATGCAGGGCTGGTCAATGATGACAGTTCATGGCCTGCATCAGGCACAGGCTGTGGGACTTCCACTTCCAACTGGATTTTTTTGCAAGTCTTCCCCAGTTCCTTGAGACATTCTGAGAGTAGGTTTCTCTGTGCGTAAGAGACTTAGACATCTTTAGTCTCTCTGATTGCTCATCTCCTTGAGTCACAGATAGACCCACAGCCTTCGGTGGAAGTACTGCCTTAATCTCTTTGATGAGTGACATGTTAGCTATGCAACCTATTTTCAAGTTTTTGTTTTAATAGACCTTTACCATCAGGCTCAAATAAATCATGACTACTTCCTACTGGTTGGAAGACAGATTTAGACTTAATGGGGGAGCACAACTAAATCACAGTATAATACTTGGAAAATGTACCTCCTTTAATGTCATATTTCTTTCTAAATGGCTGTGATGAGTGGTTTTTTAGAAGGCTCCTGAAAGTAGTAGAGTATCTAAAAAAGTTAAGACTTTATGACAGGTTTCAAAAATATCTGAAACTCAGTATATATGTTCGAGCTTAATAGTTCCATATCATCATATCCCTAATAGATTTTAAAAACCTTTCTTGGCAATTAAAAAATTAACTAATGCTAAAGAGAGATCAGAAAAACTTTAAACCAAATGAAATGTGTCAAGATTATTAGGTAGAAGCTGAAAATGAATATGTGGGTTGAGGATAGGGCAGACTTTTTATTTAAAGCTATCTGGAGTTTAGACAATGTGAAATTATTAATGAGGCTGATTCTCTCCTTCTGCAAGCAGGGGAAATAATTCTTCTCCCACTGGTTAGGGATCTGCCTCCTTCGACTTGTGACAGTGTGACCTCTAAAATCATGGAAGACATGAGTAACACTAAGTAAAATTTTGGACCAGGTAAAATCTATTTTCAGTACTTTTAGATGCTCCTTTCTGTTCTCTCCTCTCTCAGATTCTTCCTGGCAATTCACCCTGCCTAACCCTCAGCTCAGAAAAGGGTCAAGTGAGGGCAATCTTCAGTTTGCACTGAACGCGCCCATCTTTTGCCTCTTCTAAGGGGCTTTACATTTTAGTTTTATTTCTAATTACCGTATGATAGAAAGGCTTTGTCTTCTGTCAGATTTCCAACCATTAGTTAATTGGTGAAAAGGTCTTTGCAGGAAGAAGGGAGCTTGCTGTGGTATCCTGACTATCACACCATGTAAAGAGCAGCTTACCACACTGTCTGCTTGGGACCGGCTTGGTTTTAACAAGTGGGCTGAGGTGTGACTGTGTGTTTGCAATGTGCACAAAATAAGCTGCATATGTGTGAGTCCAGAGAGAGCTGGGTCTGCTTACTCTCACTTGCTCAACTTCCTGTTTTATCCTCCACCCCAGCTACTACCTTGCACCACTCCCCTCAAACTCACAAATGGCTCCTTAGTTATCAAACCCACTAGACATTTTTTTTTCCTGTGCTTTTTTACGTCCTGGCAGCAACATTAGATACCAGTGACCACTGTCTTCTCCTCTCTGTGGTCTCCATGACCTGAGCCTCAGGAGTTCGGTTGCTCCTGTGCCTCTTAAACACCAGGCTTCTTCCTCTTGATCTCTCCTCCTCTCATCTCTATGTTCTGGCTGGGAAAACTCACCATGCCTGTGGCTTTAGCCTTCTGTTCTCTACACATACAACTCTCACAAACCTTCTCTGCCTGCCCTGGGCTTTTACCTGTTTTACTCAAGATAGAAGCTTGGACATTATTCTTGTTTCCTATTTCATTTCATGCCTATGTCCAATCAGTTACCAAATCCTGCACTTTCTTTCCCTATATATGTAATAAGCATTCCCTCATGTACATTTACTATAACTACTGCTTTATTTTATGCTCTCACCATCTCCGGCCTGCAGTTCTGACTCTGCCTCGCCTTGCATCTAGGCTTGGTGACTAGAGTGTCCCTTCCAAATGTGAAATCAGTTAGTATTGGTCTTCTTGTCATATAGCACCTGTAGGATAAAAATCTAAATTCCATAGCCAGGCATGATTGATCTGTTTCCTATTAAACACTCTGGTTTTCTCTCCTAGCTTTGACTCTCTATGCATATTTCACCCTTTAGCAATACCAATCTCTTGGCAGCATGCCAAACAGGCAATGCTCTTTCATGCCTCCATATTTTGGGTAGATGCCATTTCTTTTGCCTGGAATGCTCTCTTGTCCTTCCCAGGCTGAAAAAAAAATCTCTTTTCCATTATGAAATTTTTTGCCTGACACTTCCAGGAAGACATTGGTCCTCTTTATTCCATTGTTCTTTAAACATACTTATAAGACTTCTCTTATCACGCTGTATTATAATTTTTGGTTTATGTGACTGTCTTCCCACTAAACTGCAAGCTCCTTGAGGGAAGGGACTGTGTATTTCATTATGTATCCATGGTTTCTAGAACAGTGCTTAACATTTCGATAGATACATTTCAATGAAAGAATGTGTGTGAATTAATTTAAAATGTTTTTCTTTTTACTAAAAGTGTTGGGGACTTTAAAAAGAGGCTTAGCTATTAGATTCTTTATCTTTATTCCTTTATAGACATTATTAATGAAGCTCTCTTCCTTAATAATCATTTAAAAGACCTACACATTTTATACTCTTTTGAATTGCTCTGTAGTTCTACAATTACAGACACTCAGAAAGGAGATAGTTGAGACTCAGAAAAGATACAGAAGCCACAGAAAAGATATAGAAACCAAAAGATATAGAGGGTAGAATGATAAGGAAGAAAAGCAATTGCCAAATATGGCTCAGACTCCTTTTTTTCCTGCTGAAAATAGCATTTAATTTCATTTTAAGGGTATAACTGTGATGAGAAGGTATTGGCTAAAAATACCTTACAAACATTTTAATTTATTTAGTCTTTCCAATAAGATGACACCAAGATTTTGAAAGCATTATTTCATCAGACTTATTTCTTTTTTGGCTCTAATATTTAATTCTTAAGTAAAGCCAACATAGCACATGTGGCATACAGTTTTCATACAATGACAGGTTCTGGAGCTGGGAGGTACTTTAGAAGTCTTCATCACCATGGAGAACATTTATTGAGCAGTTACAACCAGAAAGGTATTGTTTTAGCTGCCTTGCATGTATTAATTCATTTCATGAGGTACACACTATTATTGTTCCCCATTGTACAGATGAGGTAACTGAGGCATAGTGAAGTTAAGTAGTTTGATCAAGATTATGGAAATTAAGTGGAAGAGTCAGGCTTTGACCCAATCTAGTTGAATCTGGTCACTTGACATATGAGAAAACGAAGACCCACCAAGGGCACAAGCTTAATTACAAGGGACCTACTCCTACAGTTTTGGCTTCAGCTAATACATTAGCACTTTTTGATTTGTTCAGGGTATGTGAACAATGGGTATGCAAACCATTGGAAGTAGAGCTTTTCCATAGCCAGTGTCAGCTTTATTCAGTGGCTGTTCATAGCAAGAACACTTTTCTTTCTAGATTTCTCTTCAGTTCAGAATCAGAAAATAAAAAGCTCAAATAAAACTCACACACACATGCACACACACACACACACCCTTGCATTGACCATTCTTAATCAGCGTGTCTCTTTGATCATTGTGGAGGTATAGAACAGGCCAGAAAATTATAAGAACACCCTTATGAACAGTATAACATGATGCTGGGATATATATGATTATTATCTGAGACTTGCATTTAGAATTTTTGAAATTTAACTTTGATACAAAACTATTCCATGTTTGATTTTTCTCTATTTCTGATGTAAGAGCTTGAATTCCCTGGTTCCTGGCCTCATTCTGAGAAGCAGTCAACCCATATGGGACTGCACATGTTAAGTTGCTATGGTTGTGATTTGCAAGGCTCATGGAGAAAGCTATTTCACTGTTTTCTGTGGAGATTACAGAAATAATTGTCACACTGGTTTTTTGTATCTTTAAATTAGTAGTTCTTTGTGGTGGTGGGCTATTCTTTTAGCAGCATGTTTCTACTTATTGAAAAGCTTTGCTGAACACAATATACTCACTCTGCTATGTAAATAAAGACATTATTGTTGGAATAATGCAGTTCAGGGGATGCCTCTTCTGGTAGGCCTATCTGTCAATCTGTGTTTAGTTGGCTTTCTCAGCCCACCCATTCTAATTACTGCTTTTCAATCTCAGAATGGGAATCTGGGAAGGGGATTTGTTACAACTGGGTTATTTAAATGGAATTTTCCAAATATACAGGATCTCCTCCTCAGATCAGAAGTTTATTCCCCCATTCCTTCCTGCTTGCTTTAGAAGTCCTTGGCAGGCTATTATTATGAACTGAAGGGCAGGTTTCGAGCACGCCCCCCCCCCCCCGCCCCCGTAGTCGCTATTTATGAAATGGTCAGTGAACTGCATGTGTTTGGGATTGTTACCCTTTGTTCTAATTTCATTTTGACTTCTGATGAATCTGAAAGTATATGAATTTTTCCACTAGATAAATTCATAAACACCAAATATGAGATATGCTGTCAGTTGTCTGGCTATTTCTGTGATTAAAGTTTACTCTGATATTGGACTTAATATAGGTAATTTGATGGATGCCCTATTCTAAATATTTGTGTTGTCAAATAACTTCATATAGAATCTATTTTTTGAAAAAGATGTTAAAATGTTAAATTAGAAGTATGAAGGAAAATATTATCTTAAAAGGTGGCAGAGCAATTGTAACCGACTCTATGAACAAATTTCAATGACCCCTATGTGTTTTTTATAATCTCCTCCCTTAACTAACTACTTGAACTTTTTGAGTTGTTTCCCAGAAATGGTGGAATTTTTACAAGACAAAAGTATTGAGACTCTGAAGGCCCCTGAGCAAAATTCCCATCGCCAAGAATCACCATCCCCCATGACCTGCCCCATGCACGTGGCCCCTTCTTAAAAAGCCATCTCTGTTGGTCAGGGAGACGGATTTCAGACAATTTCTCCCATACTCCCAACAGATGTCTTTCACATTAAAATTCCTTTCTTCCTTGGCAATTCTCATTGTCTGAATAATTGGAACTTTGTGCGGCAATCAACCGGATCTAGGCTGAAACCCCCTTGTGGTTTTGATAACACTGTGACATTATTTGTGTTGTTTTGTAAAATGATGGCCAGTGGCTCAGAAACAGGTACCCCAAAGCTACAAGGGACTGGAAATTGGCCTGTGTCATATTTGTGTAGATTTCCTTACTTATCTTCTTAGCTATAGGAGCCTGCTGTCTCCCATTGTGACCTATTTGAAAAGGAAACACTGAAACACTGGAGATAAATTTTCCTGCTTTGTAAAATGGATGGTTCTTTTCCATTCATGGTCTTCTAAAATGTTCCGAACTTTTCATGGCTCATAACCCTTTTAAGCAGCTATCTTACTTATCGTAATATTTTTCCTCCCCAATCCTTCGTTTCTCCACCATACTTCTTAAAAGTGATTACTGCCTGGATTTCTCGTCCCCCACTCACATTGTCAGTTCCTTGTAGACTGGCTTCTATTCCCACTCCCTTCTCTAAGTGTTAAGCAGATAGTGGGGGATTCTGGGTCTCCTAGGGACGAATGTGGGTGCCTTGCCTTAGTGCTGCCTTCAGCAATTGCCTCACTTGGAAAGAAGGACAAGGGCAGACCCCAGGCCCTGGTCTTGGTGCTGCCCCACCTTAATGCTGTCCCCAGCGACTGCCATACCAGGCAGAGAAGGGAATGTCTTACCTCTCTGCCAATCAGAACTTAGTGGGCCAACTGCAAAAGAATGCAGAGGACTCGCTAGCCCATGGGCCAAGCAGCATAGGTACAATATAGTCTGGAAGGTGACTTAGGACAACCTAAGGCTAATTACCATGTCATTAGCTTAAATCTACTTTGTGGTTCATCCACAAATGGGCTTTCAGAGAGGCTCAGGGGAGATCCACATGCACTGTAAGACTCAGGTCATATAACTCCCAACTGTCATCATAGTGGTTCCATGAAGATGTCTGAACCATGGGGAGGTCCCTATCTAGATACTATAAAACAAGTCCCAGACCATAACCAAGCTCTCTTTTGCCATGACAAGGAGTGCCATAGTCATCTGTGGCATGTGTATTTTGCTCTGTAAACCTATATCTTGTTCTTGCTCTATAATCCTATCTTGCTCCTGCTCAATAAATTTTACCTCGTGCTTGCCTTTGGTGTGTCTGGTCATTCTTTGGCCACGAGCAAACCAAGAACTGAGAACACAGAATGGGATTGCCAAACCTGATGTAAGGACACTGATGATCTCCTCATTGACAACTCTAGTGAACAATTCTATTTGTCTCTTTTTAATGTCTGCATTATCTTGTGTTATTGACCATTCCCCCATGGTCTTTGTATTTCTCTGTAGGAATCAGATAGTAATAATGATTAGCAAAATTATAATAATAAATATAAATTATGTAACATAATTTATAATAATAATTATTACCACTTTTATTCTTGATGCTACAAAGTGCTGGTTGTCCTTTTACTTTCAGGTCAATTTTCTTCATCTTCTACATCTACTCTCCATAGGCATTTTCCAGTTTACTTAGCCTGGAAATTTTCAAGTCACTTTGACCCTTTGCTCTCTCTCTTTCTCTTCTTGATTAGTAAGCTAACAAATCTTTCAAGTTTTCCTATGGAGTGTTTTCCCTCTCACCTTTTCCTTCTCATTGCCACTGCTCTAATCTATTAATACATCTTCACTGCTTCATGTCTGGACTGTAGGCTTCCCATGCTCCTCCTCCCAGTGCAGTCTACACCTCAAGAATGATCTCTCCAAAGTAACTAAGCACACACTATCTTCCATGTCACAAGCCATTTTTTACTGATGGGTGAAATTTTGAGCTTTGTAATCTATATCTCAGATTACTTCCCACTGCTCCTTTATGTGAATGCCATGCTTCAGCCAAACATGCCATGGATGCTTTTTAAATTTTTAATTTCTTTTCGTCCCTCCTATACCACCTTCCTCCTCCTCCACTTCCTCCTCCTCCTTTTCCTCCTCCTCCTCCTTCTCCTTCTTTCTTTCTCCTTTATGCCACTCACTGATTTACCCTACAACCATAAATGAAGTCCTTACCATGGGTAAGGCATTGTGTAAGTCCTGGAGATACACAAACCCCCTCTGGGCTCTAGACTAGTAAGTGGGACTAACATGTAAAAAACATTTTGTTAATATGATAAATGATATAATCAAGGCCTGCTTAAAGAGTTTTTGGAATGCAGACGGCTAACAACCAATACTGATTGGTAGTGTCCGAAAGGGTCCTACCAAGAATATGACCCTTCAGCTGGAAGTTGAAACCAAATAGTTCTAGGTAAACAAGAGGAAGGATCATTCCAGTCATAGGGGACTGCCTGCAGTTATAAGAAATTATGATAAAATTTGAAGATTGCTAGATATCAAAAAGCTGCATATAAGGGGAGATGAGAAAGAAAAGGTAGGCAGATGTGCAGATGATTGTATTCTCTCATCCTGTGGTAGGTGAAGGGGAGGCATGGATATATTTACACAGGGAATGACACAATCTTGTTTGTAATTTAGAAATATCACTCTGGTTCCAGTTTGGAGGATGAAAGGGGACTTGTAAGCTGGAGGAGGAGACTAATAGGATTCTATTGCACTAGTTCACCCAAAAGATATCTGGGCCTAAACTAAAGCAGTGACAGTGTTGAGAATGGAGTGGAATAAGAGATATTTAGGATTCTTAGGACTTTATGACTAATTGGGTGCTGGGGAAAATGGAAATGAAGGACTTGCAATAAAGATCTGGACATCATTGTATAGGGGGTAGTTGAAGCTATGGGAGGACTTGAGAGCACCCTGGAAAGAGAAAGCTGAGGACAGAATTTCACTTCTAAAGAACAATGTTCTTTTTTCCCCATCACTGCAATTACAACACTTTAGTCAAACTCTTAGCTGGATGCCAATATGTAGGACAGATATAAAAATAGAGCTGCTCACACAGAATCTTAGCCCACTTGACCTCCCCCTTATCTCATCCGATCTGTGGCTGGGGCTCCCGAGGCACTAGAGGACAACCACTGCATAGTGTGTGATAGAGAAGAAGTAGGTATGGGAGCAATTATATTTACTGAGCAGCTTTTTTGTCCTTGAACACTGGTCTAGGTACCTCTTGTGAATGAGTTATGATTATGATTGGTGATCCTGAGGAAGATGGCTGGAATCAGTAATTTCTCCTTTCCAAGATACTAAAAATTATTGCCAGGTAAATCCTTCTTAAAGCACTTTAAAAAATCCTCCATTCTGCTTGGAACTGGCCTATGTGCTTTTCAAATCACAAACATAGAGATGTTAAACCTGTTATACAAAATTGGTTGCTAGAAGCTATTTGACTCCAGAAATGTAGTTCTATTCATGCATGCTTTTCAAAAAATCTCTCCTGAAAATATAGATGTTCCAGGTAACTGTTGGTAATAATACCTATGAGGAATTATTTTGCCAGGTTTTTTTTTAGCACATCTGGAAAATTCATTTTATTCTCTCACTCTTTCTTTTTTATTTTTATGGGCCATAAACAATACATTACAAATGATTCTTAGCTATGTATTGTGCTTAATTTTCAAACATTTTTTCTACTGATGTCTCTAGAAATTTTTGAGAATTAAACACTATAGAAATGTGTTTGGCAGCCTTCAATAAGTAAACTGTTAATTATCCTGGTATATATTTTTAAATTTTTTCTTAACTTGTGTTAGTGCATGCTAATAAAAATCTGTATTATATTCATTGCAGGACTGTAGTCTCCTTGGTTTTGCATTGCATTGCTTTACCTGAATATAGTAGCAAATCTTTAAAATAAAAATTCCTGAAGAAATTGATTCATTCTGTGTGTTGCTTTAAATTAATTATAATTTTAAATCCATCCTTTACATAAATTAGTTTATTTTATATTTTGTTTCTCTATTATGAATATATGATTAGACTTTTATGGATTTTCTTATGAAAATTATGTTTATAATTTTTATCAGAATAATATATTATATCTTTGTAAGATCTTATGTTATATTAAGTCATGGACAAAGTTTGTTTGTAAACATTCTTCATGCTCAGATATTATAATGCATATAAATTGATAGAAATAAAGATTTAGATTTTAGTTTTTTAAATTAACATTTTAAAAACATGGCTTTCAGAATCTCTATATCTGAGAAAATGCCCTTCTATTGTGATAGGCAATGAAACTATTTTTAAATAAATTTTTCACATGGAAATTTAATTATTCATGTTTTGGTGGGTTGCTTTGTAAATAAAATATTTTTCATAGTAAAGGAGCACAAATAATAAGCCCACAATAATATATTAAAGGTTTCAGGGCTATTTAATCAGAGCAACCAAGGACCTAAGAATTTTTTTTTCTGGTGAGATATTTAATGGACTTCCATTGCTCTCTTCATTACTGGGTTTATTGTGACCTGAATTAGGAAGGCTTTTGTGCTTTCACTCTTTAATTTAATTAGATAATGATTTTGTAGGCAGGAGTTCCCTGGAGTTTGCAAATTTATTGACACTGTAAATCAACCTTTGGATATAATTTCATGCTGTTCATTTCATTGTTGGTGGATACAGAGGCCATGCAGAGTATGGGGCAAATGTTAATTCTACTAAAGATTGAGTCCTTAGTGCTGTAGGCTTTTCTTGAAAAAAATTGCAGAAAGGTTGGGATTGGAGACCATGTGAATGAAGTCCCATAGAAAATTGAGAATATTTAGACATTTTCTAAACATGGGCAAAGAATGCTCTGCATTTCATGTAACTAAATATATGAAGGTATGGGATAGTCAGAACTGATGCTATCAAGGAAGCTCCAACCCAAATTACAGTTATAGAGATAAGGCTATTTGTACCTGAAAGATAATAATCTATAGTAATTTTCCTTTTGGTGTTGGCATTTAGGATTTCTCACCCATATGGTTACTCTTGAACTCTGATCTGTGCTTTGTTCCTTTGTATCTTTGGAAATCTTTTCAGGTATTAGCACAAAGCTAAGATTATTTCTGCCTAAACAGTGTTTTCAAACTTTTTTTTTTAGCATCAGAATCTTCTTTTCACTTAAAATTTTCCCAGAACATCAATGTATAAAAATTAAATTTTATTAAAATACATTTCTTTTGTAAGTTCAAATTTTATGATGTTTACTTATAAAAGACTTCAGTGAGAATGATGAGACTACTGGACAAACAGAAAATTTAAGATTGGACATTATAGATAAAAGTTACAGTTCATCAGCCACTAATTAATTTCTGTGTTCTGATTGCATAATACTGAGAAAATAATGGTACACAGATAAGAATTTACAAAGAATAACATAGTAACTATTTTTTTTTTTTGCCTTAAGGACTTGCTTTTCAATCTCTAAATATTCTTCAACTAAGGAGAACCAGAAATTTGAAAGAGAAATAACAGAGACTTTAACTTGTGGCCAAAAAGGAGTAACTAGACAAAACATATGAAACAATGGTTTTCAAATATTAGACATCAAGTAATGGAGTGATCCCTAAAAGACAGGAAATAAACTTGGCAAGCCTACAGTTAATCAGTTTACTGTCTGGAAAAAATTTCCAGGCTGCAGTGCTGAGAAGGGAAATACAAAAGGAGTCCAACAGATTCCTTGACTTGAAGAGGGGCAGCTGAGAGTCAGAGAAGGCCAATGAGGCTTGAGTCCATAAAACAGAGTACTTAAATACAGATAGCAGCACAGAGAAATAGCTTCAGAAATATGCAGGGGTTTCTCCCTAAGTATTCAATTCAGTACTCTCAGAATATGCATGTGAGAAAACTAGTCAAGGCCAGGGAAAGAACCAACTGTTCTTGTCTAGCCTAATAGAACAAACCTCAAAGGATCAAACAGTTTCTTAGCAATGGACTCTACTGCATTTTAGAACAATATTCACACTTATTTAAAGGAATACAAAAATTACAGCACCTGAGAAAGTAAAATCCACAATGACTGTCATCTAATCAAAAATTTCTAGACATATAATAATGCAGGAAAATACAACCTTAAGGAGGAGAAAAATCAATTAATCAAAACTGACTCAGAAGTGCCTGGATTATAGAATTGGCAGAGAAGGACGTTAAAATAGTTACTATAACTCTATTGTGTGTATTCAAGAAGCTACATAAAGATTGAGCTTGCAAGGTAGAGATATGAAAGATATATAAAAGACTCAAACCAAATTTCCAGACCTGAAGTATAAAATATTTGAGATAAAAATATACTATATGGAATCAACAACAGATTAGAATCTGTAGAAAAAAAGATTAATGAATTTGAAGACATAGCAAATAGATTTAAACACAGAGAAAAGACTAACCCACCTCAAAAAACCACCATCAGCAAAGACAAAAATAAAATAAAATAAAATAAAATAAAAACAGAATAAATTGAATCTAGGGATGTGTACAGTGGCTCACACTTATAATCCCAGCACTTGAGTCTAATGATATAAAAGGATAATACTTCATGACCAATTGGAGTTTACCTCAGGAATGGAAGCTTGGTTTAACATTTTTTAAAAAATCAATCAATGTAATTGACTGTATTAACAGAACCAAAAAGAATAAAGCTAGAGGCATCACATTAACTGACTTCAAATTATACTACAAAACCATAGTAATCAAAACAGCACAGTACTAGGATTAAAAACAGACACATAGACCAATGGAACAGAATAGAGAACTCAGAAATAAATCCATGCATTTACAGTCAACTCATTTTCAACAAAGGTGCCAAGAACATACATTAGGGAAAGGACAGTCTCATCAATAAATGGTGCTGGGAAAACTGGATATCCATATGCAGAACAATGAAATCACCATGTACGTTTATCTCTCACCATAAACAAAAATAAAATCAAAATGGACTAACAACTTAAATGTAAGACCTGAAACTATGAAACTAGAAGAAAAGATTGGAGAAACACTTCAGGGCATTGGTCTGGGTAAAGATTTCTTTAGTAAGACCTCAAAAGCACAAGCAACCAAAGCAAAAATGGACAAATGAGACCATATCAAGCTAAAAAGCTTTTGTACAGTAAAAGAAACAATCAACAAAGTAGAGACAACTCACAGAATGGAGAAAATATTTTCAAACTACCCATGTAACAAGGGATTAATAACCATAATATAGAAGGAGCTCCAAACAATTCAACAGGAACAATAAAACCCCAATAATCCATTTAAAAATGGGCAAAAGCTCTCAAGAGATATTTCTCAGAAGTAGACATACAAATGGCCAACAGGTACATGAAAAAATGCTCAACATCACTAATCATCAGAGAAATAAAATTAAAACTACAATGAGATATCATCTCAGCCCAGTTAAAATGGCTTTTATCCAAAAGACAGACAATAATGAATCCTGGTGAGGATGTAGAGAAAGGGGAACCCTCATACACTGTTGGTGGGAATGTAAATTAGTGCAACCACTATGGAAAACAGTATGGAGGTTCTTCAAAAAACTAAAAATAGAAATATCATATGACCCAGCAATCCCACTTGTGGGTATATATCCAAAAGAAAGGAAATCTGTATATCAAAGACATATCTGTACTCCCAAGTTTGTTGCAATCCTATTCACAATAGCCAAGATATGAAAACAACCTAAGTGTCCACTGACGGATGAATGAGTAAAGAAAATGTGGGATATATACACAAGGAATATTCTTCAGCCATAAAAAGGAATTAAATCCTGTCACTTGCAGCAACATGGATGGAACTGGAGGTCATTATATTAAGTGAAATAAGCCAGGCACACAAAAGACAAATATTGCACATTTTCACTAACATGTGGGAGCTAATATAAAAAAAAAAAGAAATTGAACTCACGGAGATAGAGAGTAGCATGATGGTTACCAGAGGGTGGGAAGGGTAGGGGGGAGGGAGGATAAAGAGAGGATGGTCAATGGGTGCAAAAATACAGTTAGATAGAAAGAATAAGATCTAGTGTTTGATAGCACATTAGGGATGATTATAGTTAACAATAATTTATTCTATATTTTAAAATAACAAAGAGGGGAATTGAAATGTTCCTAACACAAAGAAATGATAAATGCTTGAGGTAATGGATACCCCAATTGCCCTGATTTGATTATTATACATTATATGCTTGTATGAAAATATCACATGTACCCCATAAATATGTACAACTATTATGTATCCATAATAATTAAAAATAAAAAATTTAAAAAAGAGCCCAAAATGAGAAAATATTCATAGAAAATATATCTGATAAAGACCTCATTTTTAGAATACATAAAGAATTTTTACAACTCATTTTTTTTTTTTTTTTTGAGACAGGGTCTTGCTGTGTCACCCAGGCTAGAGTGCCGTGACATCATCATAGCTTGCTGCAATCTCAAAATCTTGGGCTCAAGTAATCCTCCTGCCTCAGCCTCCGAAGTAGCTGGGACTGCAGTTGGCTAATTTTATTTTTTGTTAATACAGGATCTCACTATGTTGCTCAGGCTGGTCTTGAACTCCTGGCTTTAAGTGATCCTCCTGCCTCGGCCTCCCAAAGTGCTAGAATTAGAGATGTGAGCCACCGCACCTGGCCCTTACAATGCATTAATAAAACACCAATGCAAGAAAAAAATAGGCAAAAGATTTAAACACATACTTATTAAAGAAGATATACAAATGTCATGTAAACATATGAAAATATGATCGATATAATTTATTGTTAGGAAAATACAAACTAAACTCACATTATACACCCATTAGAATGGCTACAATTTATACAAACCTTACCACACTAAGTGTTGGTGAGGATATGAAACAACTAGAACTCTCATTTGCTGCTGGTGGGACTAGAAAATGGTTAAAAACCATTTTGGAAATTTTGGCACTTTCATAAAAGGTTAAACATAAAAGTTCTACAAGACCCAGTTACTCCACTCCTATGTATTTATTAAATGAAAGCATATGTCCATGCAAAGATTTGCACACCAATGTTCTTAAGGGCTTAATTTATGACAGCCCCAAACTGGAAACAACCAAAAGTTTATTAATAGGTGAATGGTAAAACGTATATGATGGAATATTTTTCAGCAAGGAAATGAAATATATGTGCAACAACATGGATGAATTTCAAAGTAATTATGCGGCATGAAAGAATCCTGGGAAAAGAGCACCTATGTATAATTCCATTTACATAAAACTTCAGGAAATGCAAATTAATCTCTCGTGACCAAAAGCAAATCATTGGTTGCCTGGGCATGCGGGGAGGTAAAGGAGGAGGAGGATACAGGGACATAAACACAATTCTGGGAGTGACGGGTATGTTCATTGTCCTGCTTGTGGTGCTGATTTCCTGAATATATGCATATGTCAAAATTTATCAAATTTTATACTTTAAATACATGGAGTTTCTTATGTGGCAGTTATAATCAATAAAAATGTTTTAAAAAATTATTGTGAATATTTTGAGGCTGAATTACTAGCACTATATTCTCCTTCTTTAACATAAACAGAAGAGTCAGATAAGAAACAGCCAAAAAGCATAATCAGTTCTAAAATGGTTTTTAACGCAATCCTATTACTGTGCTCCATCTTAACACATGTACTTGTTATTGCAAAATTGCATATTACACATTGATGAGAGCAGATGCACCCATATTATTGCAGAGTACTTGCACAAAATCTTTTACAAGTATAGACATGCATAGGATTGTATTTTTAGAAAGAGCATTGCATTACTCAAGGAAAATGAAAATATATGTGCACTCAAAGACTCATACTCAAATACTCATAAATGCTCTATTCACGATAGCTCCAATTGATAAGTACAAAACTCAGTGATATTTCAGACAATGAAATACTATACAGCATTAAAATGAATAAACTACAACAGGCATAAATCTCAAAAACATTTTTCTAAGTGAAAGAAATTAGACAAAGAATACCATATACTCTATAATCCCATGCACATGAAATTCCAGAAAAGTCAAACCAATAGTATAATTAGTGGTTGGTG
Organism: Cheirogaleus medius; assembly: GCA_008086735.1. Classification (NCBI taxonomy): domain Eukaryota; kingdom Metazoa; phylum Chordata; class Mammalia; order Primates; family Cheirogaleidae; genus Cheirogaleus; species Cheirogaleus medius. Next base: position 7,367,704 of record VBSM01000483.1, read on the forward strand.
AGACCCAGAGGGTGTGAGCAGGGGACTGACTACAATGAGGCACATACAAACTTGGAAGGTGGTGGGAATATTCTATAGCATGATTGTTGTGGTAGTAACATGGCCATGTACAATTGACAAAATGTATTAAGTTGTTCAGTTAAAAACGATGAATTTAATTGTACATAAGTTAGACTCAATGAAATTGACAGAAAAAGAACATCAATTCTGGCCGGGCGTTGTGGCTCATGCCTGTAATCCTAGCACTCTGGGAGGCTGAGGCAGGCGGATCCTTTGAGCTCAGGAGTTTGAGACCAGCCTGAGCAAGAGCAAGACTCCATCTCTACTAAAAATAGAAAGAAATTAGCTGGACAACTAAAAATATATAGAAAAAAAATTAGCTGGGCATGGTGGCGCATGCCTGTAGTCCCAGATACTTGGGAGGCTGAGGCAGAAGGATTGCTTGAGCCCAGGAGTTTGAGGCTGCTATGAACTAGGCTGACGCCACGGCACTCTAGCCCGGGCAACAGAGTGAGACTCTGTCTCAAAAAAAAAAAAAAAGAACATCAATTCTATATGTAAAAGAAATTACTATATATGCACAGAAAGAGTAGGAGAGAGACTCTTGTTATCATGCTCTGTCCTCTGGGTTAGTTCCAGTCGTGATATTTGCCTGAGCCTTAAATTTGTTTTGCTCTTGGATTCTGTGTTGCAAACTCTTTTTCGGGCTTTGTAACATCTCTCTTCTCCTACCTCCTGGTTTAGTGTTGCTGTTCCAACCTGGCTGATCTCACTGTTCATTAAAATGCCCATTCTCATCTCTGTTTTTTTTCTTGCTATTCACCTAATTGGGAAAGGGCTTCCTTTTTCTTTTTACACTTTAGATCCTACATACCCAACAAAGTCTAGCTCGAGTTCCAGTTTTAAGAAACCTTTATCAGTTACTAGCCCCAAATTATTGCCTCTTCCATCTGACCCCTTCTAATAGTTGAACACTTTAATTATGGATCCATTTTTAAACTGCTTGATGAATATATACATCTGTAGTACTCAATAATGAGCCCCTGTGGGCAGAAAATAAAATGTGTATTTAAATGGATTTGAATTGAGGAAAAGGTTCCCAAGTAGAATTTGGAATTTCCTCCACCCAAAACTGCATCTTAAACACTACCTTTAATTTCTCTCTCTACCAGATTATTTTCTGTTTAAAAAGGGCCTAATGAAATATTTGTGATCTTGGGTCAGACAATGGTTTATTACACAAACAACCACAACAACAAAAAAATAAGATCACCTGAACATCATCAAAATTAAAAGCATTTATGTTTGAAAGGACATCATAAAGGAAGTGAAATGATAACCCACAAAATGAGAGAAAATTTTTGCAAATCAGGTATTCTATGATGCATATCTATTAATAGAATGTTTTAAAAACATATAATTCAATAATAAAAAGACAATATAATTTAAAAAATAGGCAAAGGATCTGATAAAACATTTCTCCAAAGAAGATATATAAATGGCCACTAAGTACATGAAACGATGCTCAATATCATTAGCCATCAGGGAAATGCAAATCACAAGGAGGCCAGGTGTGGTGGTTCATGCCTGCAATCCCAGTGCTTTGGGAAGTCAAGGTGAGAGGATTGCTTGAGGCCAGGAATTTGAGACCAGCAAATGTAGTGAGACCCCTTCTCTAAAAAAAATTTTAAAAAATTAGCCCAGTATGGTGGTGCATGCTTGTTAGTCCTAGCTACTTGGGTGGCTAAGGTGGGATGATTGCTTGAGTACAATAGTTCAAGGCTGCAGTGAGCTATGGATCGAGCCACTGTACTCCAGCCCAGGTAACAGAGTGAGACCCTTTCTCTTAAAACACACACACACACACACACACACACACACACACACAATGAAATACCACATCATATCCACTCACCCACTAAACTGCCTTTAATGAAAAGAGACAATAACAAGTGTTGACAGAAATGCAGAGAAATAGAACTGTCATATATTGCTAGTGAGAATGTAAACTAGTGCAGCTGCTTTGAAAAACTCTGGCAATTTCCAAAATGTTTAAGCATAGAGTTTATGTTTATGAACTAGAAATTCTAATCCTAGGTATATATATATATACATATATATATATGAGAAATATGTTCATACAAAATTCTTGTGCATGAGTGTTCATAGTAGTGTTGTTCACACTATCCAAAAAGTGGAAACAGCACAAATGTCTCCCACCTGATGCATGGCTAAATAACATGTGGTATATTTATATAATGGAATATTGTTTGGCAATAAAAAGAATTGAAGTATCGATCCATGTTACAACATAGTCTTGAAAATGTTATGCTACATGAAAGAAGTCAGTCACAAAGGATCACATATTGTATGATTCCATTTATATGAAATGTCTGGAATAGGCAAATCTATAGGGACAGAAAGTGTGTTTGCCTAGGGCTGGGGGAAGGATGGGATGGGGAGAGTGACAGCTGAGGAGTATGAGATTTCTTTTTTGAGGTAATAAAAATGTTTTTGAATTGATTGTGGTGAAGGGTGCACAACTCTGTTAATATATTTTTTTTTTTAATTTTTTTTTTTTTATTC
>VBSM01000483.1:7370389-7380394 GCA_008086735.1 Cheirogaleus medius
GAGACGCTCTATCTGGTGGTGTTTCTCGTCCGCCATCTTGCTCCGCCCCCTGTTAATATATTAAAATCCATTGACTAGTACACTTTAAAAGGCTGAATTGTATGGTACATGAATTATATCCCAATAAAGCTGTTAAAAAAGTCAAACTTCACTTTATTCAGCTATTCCCACCCCCAAACCCCCAAATGCCATTGAATATTTCTTTGTGATGGATGTTGTGATGCACTGCTCAGCCCTAGCCCTTAAGGACTGAAGGACTTATTCTCACAGCTTCTGAGGGTGTTGATTGCTGGTGGCTCACAGCTGAGTTTCCCTCTGGGAATTGCCTTCAGCTGAAGAAACTGCTCCTCTAAGGTTGCACCTCATCCCAACCACAGACCACATCAAATGACCACTCAATGTGGGTGCATATTATACGGCCTCAATTCAGGACTTTGCTGAAGGGTCCTCTCAGCTCCAGAGCTCCCCATGGGATCATTTGCATGTGGATCACAGTTTAATGCTTCCCTTACTTTTTTACAGGTGTTCTTGCTAGCACTCCCCAATAAGCCATCCCTGTGCAAATCTCCACCTCAGAGTCTGTTTCCCAGGGAGCTCAACTTAAAACGCCCTACCTTGAATGACTGTGACTGAGTCTCACCACCTTTAATACAAATGGTCCTCATCAGTAACATACCAGGTGCTCAAAATGTTTGATGAATTCACTTGTTCTTTAGAGACTGACTGGTTTGCCAGCTGGAGAATGATTCTATGGGCAACAGCTGTTTGTCTTCTACTTGACCTCTGAAAGCAATTATTTCCCAAGGTTCAGTCCTCTGACTTCTCCTTTTGTTCTGTGCTTTAGGCAAACTCAACCATTTCCAAATAGACCTTACCAAATAAACCTTTCTGCTGGTGAATATCAAATCCTTACCTGGCTGCTAGTCACTCCATTTGCCTGTCCTGTGTGCTCTTAAATAACATTGAATATGAGTCTGTGCTGGGCCTGTGGGTTGGCAGAATTGGGTGATAGTGAGGGGTAAAGGGGAAGCATTCTGGGTGGGCCCCTTGGATTCAAAGAACAGAGCAGAAGTCAAACATGAAAAGCACCTGGAAGCTTGTAAGAGGAGGTTGGGGCAGAAAGGAAATGCAGGTATACTGAACTAATTATATGAAATAGAAGTGCTAGCTGAGACTTGCAGTTTAGGATTGAGAGGTAGGAACATTGTAATCAGAGCAGGTAGAAATTGTGGCTTGAAGCTTGAGCTGTTTCTACTAAGCAGCCAGAAACGTTTATCCCTGAAAATGTCAACTGTGGTGAGTGTCACCACAACCTCTAATCAACAAACTATTGATAAAACAAAACCTACTTTCCTGTTTTAACTCAATATTCCTAAATATCCATTTATCAATTACTGGCCTCACTCTTGTTCTAGTCACTCATTCTCAAAATATTCGCGAAATCTCTGACACTTCCATAGACTTCGCTCCTCATATCCAAAAGATTTCAATATCTTTGTGAATCTCATTGTTTCTCAGATTTGATAGAACTGAGCTATAGCCAATGCTGCTTTATTGTGAGCTGACTTTTGGCTTTCATTAAACAGATATTTATTAAACACTTGCCCTGGACCAGGTAACATTCTTAGTGCTAGGGCTGCAGCAAGAATGACATTACACATGGCCTTCAGCTAATAATCTAAAGAAGGAGATAGATGTTAACAAAACAATTATATAAATCAATGTACAATTGCAATGTGATACGTGCTAGCTAGGTAGCGGAGATAAGTAGTGCTATAAGTGTTTTAACAGAAAGATTTTGGTCTGGTCAGGAATGGCAGAAAAGAGATCCTTGAGTACATAAAGATATGAAGAAAGTATACGTAGGATACATTATAAACAGGCACTAGTTAGACAAGGAAAGGAGGGAAGGGTGTTCTTAACAGAGGGACAGTTTGTGCAAAGACCTTTGTGGGAGGGAACATGGTGAATGAGGGATTTAAATAAGAGAAGCGTGGCTAGAGCACAGGAAGTGTATGAGCTGTCATTAGGCAGCAAGGGGCCAGGGGCACATATGCCATGGAAAGTACTTTGTCTTTATTCCATGAATACTACTGATGTTCCTAACAGGAATGTGGCATGATTGGTATTCATGTTAAACAGGTGGCTGGCTGCTGTATGAGCCTGAATTGGGAGGATAGTGAGAGTGGATAGGGACAGAGCATTTAGGAGGCTACTATAGTTGTCGTTGTGAGAGATCATGGCATCATGGCATTTGATGGCCATGTTAGAGATGGAAAAATGTGGATATATTTGAGATCTTCAGAGATTAAATAGGCTTGGTTTTATGATGGATTCTGGGAGAGAGGAAAGTATCAAAGATGATTCTGAGACCATGCGGCTTTTGCCACTGGATGAATTATGCTAACGTTTGGTGACATAGAAAACACCGGAAAATAAATTTAGATTTTTTGTGGGGAATGTTATAAGCTAATCTTAGACATGCTGAATTTGAGATGCTTTTTAATACTTCCAAAAGAAAATGGTCAAGTAGAGATGCTGGTCAAATAGGCAGTTGGATATCTGAGTCTGGAACTCAAAGGAGAGGCTTGGGCTGGACACACATGGGGGGTCATTAGGTTATGGGTGATAACTGACATGTTTGTGTATTTTAGCCTGGGAAGAGAGTTGAGTGAGGAGAGGAGAGGGCCTAGCACTGAGTCTGAGGAACTCTAAACCTTAATGGGCAGGCAGAAGGCAGAAAATAAATGGCTAGCAAAGTAGAAGGAGAAACAGTAGAACTTTCCACCAAAGAAACCAAGTAGAGTTCACTGAGTGGCAGCCAAGTCCAAGTCAGACTACTGGGTGGAGGAAAAAAATGTCATTTGTATTCAGTAATATGAACGACACTGATGGTCTTAATTAGAGCTGTTTTGTTGGAATGATGGGAGTAGGGACAAAAGAGAAAGTTGAAGAATGTGTTGTGGTTGAGGAAGTGTGTAAACTCAAGTTTATTTATATTTGGGAAGAGAGAGATAGGGCTTCAGGTGAAGAGGAGTGAAGGATGAATGAGGGATTTCTTTTTTGTAATGGAGGAGAGAGTTTGGATTTAGCACTATGGAACACATCTAGCAGTACAGACAGAAAGAAAGGTATCAGAAATATAAAAGATGGTTTATGTAGCTGTTAAAATGAATAAAATATATCTATATATACTGAAAGAGAACAATCTCCAAGATACATTTTTAAGAAAAAGGCAACATGCAGAACAGTATTATAGATGCTATCACTTTTACATAAGCTTGTATATGCTTGTTTCTGGATGGGTAGACATTTAGATTGCTTTCAAATCTTCTTTCCTTTTTTGCTATAATCACTTTTGCAGTGAATATTCATGTTCATATCTTTACAAACGTAGGTGTGCATATCTGTTAAGATAGATTTCTAGAAATAGAATTGGTCTGTGAATGTTCATTTAAAATTTTGATAGATGTCAGTTTGCCCTCCGGAGAAATTGTTTCAGTTTACATATTCACACCAATATATAGGAATGTCTATTTCTCTATCTGCTGGCTGACACAGTGGTATCACCAAATAGTGCCAAACTAAGAAATAATCTGTTCATGTTTTAATTTTATTTCTTTAATTTTGATTGAGTTTAGGCATTTAAAAAAGTGTATATAAATGATATTTGTATTTCTTCCCCCCACCCCCTAGAAGTCCTAGGGACAGATTGTATTTCTTTTTAAATGAAATATCTCTTCACAACTTTTGTCATTTTTCCCTCCATTGGGTGGCAATGGCAGGTTTTGAAGGAAAGGACTCCAACTTGGAAAGGAGATGTATGGTGTGTAAATTGCTGTTAAAAAGCATCTCATGCTACAGAGAAATCTTTTGTGAAAGGAAGAGTCAATCAGTGTGACAGACTTCTTTGTTGTCTTAAGAAATTGCCACAGCCACCCTAGCCTTCAGCAACCACCACACAGATCAGTCAGCAGCCATCAACAAGGCAAGACCCTCCACCAGCAAAAAGATGACAACTCTCAGGTGATCTTCATCATTTTTTAGCAATAAAGTACTTTTAAATTAAGGTACATACTTTTTATAGATATAATGCTATTGCACACTTTATAGACTACAGTCTAGTGTAAACATAACTTTTATATGCACTGAAAAATCAAAAAATCTGTGTTACTCACATTATTATGAGATTTGTTTTATTGGTAATCTGAGACCAAACTAGCAATATCTCTGAGGTATGCCTGTATTTACTTGTCAAATATTTAGTACCAGTGAGCTAGAGTAATACTGGAGACTAAATAGAAAAACAATCATGTTCAAGTGAAATTGCAACTATAAAATCTGTTTGCTATATCAATCAACAAATGCTTCAAAAGATAATTTGAAGATATGAGAAGAAATGTAAGCTTCTTAGCACAGTTGTATAAAGTCTTACTCATTAAAATGCAGTTGTGATTGTTTGGATCAACCCAGTGACAAAAAACTTAGATCCTCTTTGAATTACTTATGACTTAGGTTTGTTTTTGCTACAAATTATCTAGCCATAAAGTATATATGTTTAATTTAAAGATACTTGGTGTTGCTATAAAGGATTAATATATTATTTTTGAGTATGTGAATGATGACAGCATGCAAAGCTATTGTATGATATCCTCGGAGTTACAGTTTAAAATAAATATGATCTTTTCTTTTTATGCATTGGACTTTTGAATTCACTTAATTGCACATGAATAAGGGATATATATAATTCAGAATTAGGAAATATATACTTATTCCACTTTCATGGTTCTCTACAAAATAATCTTTAACAGACTTCTAAAATCAGCTTTGACATTATAACCTTGTTTTAATTTTATAATTCAGATTGATTGGCATGAATGCCAAAACGATCCCACATATCTTTTCTTGATATGTAAGGAGTAATCCTGTATCTAGTAATTAATAACATGTTCTTTGATATTATTCTCCTTAAGTAAAGGATAGAACTAGATATTGAAATCTGGGACCTAGAAAAATGTGCATTCCTGAAAAAGATAAAAGATGTTAAATCTACAAATGGTATGGAGAAATAGTGTTTAGTGATCAGGCTATCTTATAGCAGAGTGACAGACATTTTACTCTGAAAGCATAAGCTTACTGTGAGGATGTTAAGAATTGCTCACATAATCGACATGATACCCAAGAGATGTTATCATAAACGTAACTGCACACACTCTCATGCACACACACTCTATTTTTGGATAAATTTGTTCACAGTTTCATGTTATTATGTTTCATTACATAAACTCATGTTTCTCAAAGTTGTGCTATGACAACATGGAGTCACTGGAATGAACTCACAAGGTCACTGAATGATATTTCAAATATTCAAGAAAATATAGCAGTACTTGACATCTGTCAGAAATTACATGGACTACTAGCTTGATGTCATTCACAGTTTCAATATGATATACCACTACATTCCTGTCAGCGATGCTGTATCTTTGCAAAGCTGGGTTTTTGGTGGTTGCTTTCAGAAAAAAAAACAAAAAATGACTACTGCATCAAATCAGCATGACACAGTCAGTGAGAGTGGTGTGTGATCTGATGCCAAGATTGGAATATCTGGTGTGCTCACAAGGCTCACACATATTAATCGTTGTTTAAGAATTAAATAAAACTATTTTCTTTCAATTTATGTTTATTAACTTTTCAAAGGCTACTAAGCTCTTGGTATATATTAATAAATACCTGTCAGCTTGTTTAGATTGAACCACTTAATAAATAAATGGGTTAGGCATTTCTTTTGGCCTAGAGGTACTATGAAAAGAGTACTGAGACACTAATGAATTGTGATCCATGAAAATTTGGAACTCTTTGGATTAAGAGTTCATTTTTATAGTAAGAGCAAAGGTTATTTTGTGCTAAAAATTTTTAGTAATGTAAGTATTTCTAGAGAAAAGGTCTTTGGGAATGAAAATACTTTTTGTTTCATATCACTTTTCACTTCCTACTTGGGAATGCTCTCAAAAAATGGCAAAAGGTAACCTTCGTGGCATTAAGAATGTGAGGTAAATGCTCAGTCCTTATTCCCCTCCCCGTTTCCCAAGTGGGCGCCTGGTATATAGGGGAGGCTGAACACATCCCAACCCCAAGCTCTATAGGACCCAAGTGGGCACCGATTCCAATCGTGCCCATGGGAGTTTAGAGTAGGGAAGCTGCCCTCCAGTGTGTAGCCAGAAAAGGGAGCCCAGCAGCGGAGCTCTGACACTGAGATGACATACCAATCAGTGGCCTATTTCTAGCAGTGACCTATTACAGATTCTTCGTGTCCATTTTCTGGTAGTCCTGGGCTACCAAGAGAAGAGGCTACAGGCCTACAAAGAATGGAGAGCTAACCACGCTACTTCTGAACCTATGAAGATCTCTGTCCATAAACTTGGAAAACAAGTGCTAAGTCTGAGGCGCTGCGATGGCCGTGGTTTTTGCCCGTAACGGAGATACTCCTCAAGGGCACGGGAAGACTTCTGACTTCGCGAAACACTCATTTATACCCTGAGGGCACTGGCTGGTGCCTGCAGAGGGCTTTGCCAAGGGCGGTGGGTGCAGGGTGAGCTCTGGGACAGGAAGCGACCACAGGCAGCTGAGGAGGCCACTGCGCAAAAGTGGAAAGCACAGGGTGAGGCAGGAGTCACGTGACGGGCTAGAAAGCGCGGGCGAGGGAGGAGTCACGTGACGGGCTGGGGCTTCGGCGGGAAGCGCGGAGGAGGACGAAGGCTGCAAGAGCCAAAGCCCGGCTGAGGTGTCCGCTTCAGGTGAGCTTCCCTTGGGGTCGAAGGAGGGGTTTGAGCCAAGGTTCGGGGATGGTTTGGGGACTTTTTGGTTTTAATACTCAAACTTCACAGAGCGTACATACCTCTCAGACAATATTTGTATGGGGAAACTGTATAAAAGGTTTATTTACATTTCCCAAACTCAATACAAGATTCTAAACAAAAGGATGTACAAAAAGTCTGTGTAAAAAGTCTGGAGTTATTTCAGAGTGACAGAAGATCACAATCATATGTAGACATTTCGGAAAGCCACAAAGTTGGACATCTTGAATGCTGCTGGCGCCGGTGAGGGGATGCGGCCTGGGGGGCGGGTCACTGCATCGTACTCCGGTGTGTACGATTTCTGTCATTCTGGCTGATTCTGAAGAGATTTTCCACAACGCCTTTGTGTTTAGACCTCGTTTTGCCTAAAACTGTGCAATGAGCAAGTGTTGAAGAATTTAGTGAAGACAGTGAAATAGCAAAGAAACCAAGCAAAGCAATTAAGTGGAAAAGATGTTACTTCATATATAGTTTTTAAACAAACATATTAATGATATTTAGTGATCTAAAAGAGATGTTTTGAATGTTTTAATCCTAAAATGATACTTTGTTATTTGGTAAATAGGCACAATGTTACTGCTTTAGTTTCTATTTAGGAAGCTGATTGGGAATTTTTCTAATTTATTTACTTTTGTTTTTGTTTTGGTTTTTTGTTTTGTTTTTTGAGACAGAGTCTCACTGTGTTGCCTGGGCTAGCGTGCCGTGGTGTCAGCCTAGCTCACAGCAACCTCAAACTCCTGGGCTCAAGCAATCCTTCTGCTTCAGCCTCCCAAGTATCTGAGACTACAGGCATGCGCCACCATGCCCAGCTAATCTTTTTCTATATATTTTTAGTTGTCCAGCTAATTTCTTTCTATTTTTAGTAGAGACAGAGTCTTGCTCTTGCTCAGGCTGGTTTTGAACTCCTGACCTCGAGCAATCCTCCTGCCTCGGCCTCCCAGGGTGCTAGGATTACAGGCCTGAGCCATCACGCCCGGCCTACTTTTGTTTTTAATAGAGATGGAGTCTTGCTCTATGGCGGAGGCTGGAGTACAGTGGTGCAATCATAGCTTATTGTAGCCTCCAACTCCTGAGATCAGGTGATCCTCCCCCCCTCACCCTCCTGTGTAGCTGGGACTACAGGCAAGCAGCACTGCACTGCTTCTAATTTAAAATAATGCAAGCTGGTGAGCATTTGTGCACACAACACTTCAGTTTTCAGAAATATTAATAGATTACTGGTATTAAGTAGGAGATACTTTTAGTAATTTAGTTAATCCTTACTATTCCATGAGATAGATGCTAGTATTTGGACCCATTTTGTATGTTGGGAAACTGAGGTTTAGTGGAATGAGTGAATTAATTTGCCAAGGTCACACAGCCAGTTAATGGCAGAGCCAGGATTTGAACCCAAGAAACCTAATCCCAGTGTTTGTGCTGTTAACCATGACTCTGTATAGTCTCTCAAGAACACTTTCAAAATGGTCTCATTTAAAATCCCTAGAAGACACTAAAGCCATGACAGTAAGAATGTAAGAATCTAACATGTGAAGAAGAAAAACTTTTTTTCTCCCCTTATCCATGTAGGATGTGCTCATTCTTTCTCCCTCACAAGTTCCTCCCCTTGCCCCTGACCCCTTTTGGAATCAAAATTCTTTAGGGGAAGAACTCCAAAAAGCTTTGGGCATGTATAAGCCGTAGAAATTTGTGCTCTGTTTCTTGATGATTATCAGCGTGTTAATTGTCTCTTTTTTTCAGGGCAACAGATCTTTAGAAATAGCAAAGGTCTAGTTAGCAAATATTTTAGGTTTTGCAGGCCATATGGGCTCTGTCACAAGGGCTCAATTTTGCTGCTGTAAGGTGAAAGCAGCCATAGACAATACATAAATGAATGAGGCATGGCTGTGTTCCAAGAAAACTATTTACAAAAACAGGTGGCCTGCTGGATTTGGCTTGCGAGCCTGGCCATAGTTTGCCAACTTCTCATCTAGTCTCTAGAGTAACTTCTAGATCATTTTTCTGGATAATAGTCAATGTGTATGAAATGCGTGTTCTGTATCTGGCACTGTGAAAACATTATACATGCGGAAGCATTTGAAACACTGACTCAATGAGGTGAGTACTTTGAAAATCCCATTTTAAAGGTGAGGAAGTCAAAACATGCAGAGATTAAGTTAACCCATACACAAGCATAACTTATTTTATTGCACTTCTCTTTCTTGCACTTTGCAGTTTTTTTATAAATTGAAGGTTTGTGACAGCCCTGTTTGAGCAAGTCTCTCGGTGCCATTTTTTGAAGAGCATGTGCTCATTTTGTGTCTCTGTGTTATATTTTGGTAATTCTCACATTTTAAACTTTTTCATTATTATTATTTCTGTTATGGTGATCTATGATTAGTGATCTTTGATGTTACTATTGTAATTGTTTTGGAGCACCATGAACTACAGCCATATAAGACCATGGACTTAATCGATAAATGTGTATGCTTTGACTGCCCTACCGGTCATTCACCCGTCTAGCCCTTTTCGTGGGCCTCCCTATTCCCTGACACACAACAATGTTGAAATTAGGCCATTTAACAACCCAACAATGGTCTCTAAGTGTTCAAGTAAAAAGAAGAGTCACAACCCACAAAATGGGAAAAAATTTTCGCAAGCTACACATCCGATAAAGGGCTGATAACTAGAATTTATTTAGAACTCAGGAAAATCAGCAAGGAAAAATCAAACAACCCTATCAAAAAGTGGGCAAAGGACATGAACAGAAATTTTTCAAAAGAAGACAGAATAATGGCCAATAAACATATGAAAAAATGCTCAACATCTCTAATCATCAGGGAAATGCAAATCAAAACTGCAATGAGATATCACTTATCTCCAGTAAGAATGGCCTTTATCAAAAAGTCCCCAAACAATAAATGTTGGCGTGGATGTGGAGAGATAGGAACACTCCTACACTGCTGGTGGGACTGCAAACTATTTCAACCTCTGTGGAAAGCAATATGGAGATACCTTAAAGTGATACAAGTAGATCTACCATTTGATCCAGCAATTCCATTACTGGACATCTACCTAAAAGATCAAATGACACTCTACAAAAAAGACACCTGCACTCGATTGTTTATAGCAGCACAATTCACAATTGCAAAGTTGTGGAAACAACCCAGGTGCC
>VBSM01000483.1:7380494-7394447 GCA_008086735.1 Cheirogaleus medius
AAAAAAAAAAAAGGGAGAGTCACAAGTCTCTTACTTTAAATCCAAAGCTATAAATGATTAAGCTTAGTGAGAAAGGCACATTGGAAGGCAAGACAGGCCAAAAGCTAGGCCTCTTGCACCACACAGTTAGCAAAGTTGCAAATACAAAAGAAAAGTTCTTGAAGGAAATTAAAAGTGCTACTCCAGTGGAGGCATGAATGATGAGAAAGAGAAATAGCCTTATTGCTGATATGGGGAAAGTTTGAGTGGTCTGGACAGAAGATCAAACCAGCCATAGTATTCCCTTAAGACAAAAATGTAATCCAGGGCAAGGCCCTAACTCTGTTCAGTTCTCTGAAGGCTGAGAGAAGTGAGGAAACTGCAGAAGAAAAGTTAGAAACTAGCAGAGGTTGGCTCATGAGGTTTAAGGAAGGAAAGCCATCTCCATAAGAGAAAAGTACAAGATGAAACAGCAAGTGCTGTTAGAGAAGCTGCAGCAAGTTATCCAGAAGGTCTGACTAAGACAGTTGATGAACATGGCTACACTAAACAACAGATTTTCAATGTGGACCAAACAACCTTGTATCAGAAGAAGATGCCATCTAGGACTTATATTATTATATTAGAGAGGAGAAGTCAATGCCTGTCTTCAAAGCTTCAAAGGATAGGCTGACACTCTTGTAGGAGCTAATACAGCTGATTAAGTTGGATCTAATGCTCATTGACCATTCTGAAAATCTTAGGGCCCTTTGGAGTTATGCTATATTTATCCTTCCTCTGCTCTGTAAATGGAACAAAAATGCCTGGATGACAACACATCTGTTTACAGCAGTGGTCCCCAACCTTTTTGGCACCAGGGACCAGATTCATGGAAGATAATTTTTCCATGGACTGGGGGTCAGGGGAATGGCAGGCAGTGGAGAGCAGCTGTAACTACAGATGAAGTTTTTCTCTTTCACTTGCCACTCACCTCTTTCTGTGTGGTATAGTTCTTAACAGGCCACAGACCACTACTAGTCTGCAGCCTGGGGTTGGGGATCTCAGGTTTACAGCATGGTTTACTGAATATTAATATATAAAGCCTACCGTTGAGACCAACTACTGAGAAAAAAAGATTTTTTTCAAAATATTACTCCTTATTGACAATGCACCTGATCACTCAAGAGCTCTGATGGAGAGGTACAAGGAAATTCATGTTGTTTTCATGCCTGCTAACACAATATCCATTCTGTACCCCATAGATTAAGGAATCATTTTGACTTTCAAGAATTATTATTTAACAAATACATTTCATAATGCTATAGCTGCCATAGATAGTGATTTCTCTGATGGGTCTGGGTAAAGCAAATTGGAAAGCTTCTGGAAAGGATTCACCATTCTAGATGCCATTAAGAACATTCATGGTTCATGAGAGGAGATCAAAATATCAACAGTAACAGGAATTTGGAAGAGTTGATTCTGATGCTCATGGATGACTTTGAAGGGTTTAGGACTTCAGTAGAAGAAGTCATTGCAGATGTGGTAGAAATAGCAAGAGAACCAGAATTAGAAATGGAGTCTGAAAATGTGACTGAATTGCCGCAGTTTCAAGATAAAACTTGAACAGATGAGGAATTCCTTCTTCTAAATGAGCCAAGAAAGTTGTTTCTTGAGAGAATATATTCCTGTTGAAGACACTGTGAGCATTGTTGAAATTACAACAAAGGATTTGGAATATTACAAAAATTAAGTGATAAAGCAGTGGCAGGTTTTGAGAGGATTGATTCTAATTTTGAAAGAAGTTTTTGTGTATAAATTGCTATCAAAGAGCATCTCCATGCTACAGAGAAATCTTTTCTGAAAAGAAGAGTCAATCAGTATGGCAAACTTCATTGTTACCTTATTTTAAGAAATTGCTACAGCCACCCCAGCCTTCAGCAGCCACAGCCTGGCTCAGTCAGCAGCCATCAGCATTGAGGCAAGACCCTTCATTAGCAAAAAGATTACAACTTGTTGAAGGCTCAGATGTTTCTTATTTTTGTAATAAAGTATTTTAAAATTAATTCTACATTTTTTCAGACAATACTTAATAGACTACAGCATAGTTTAAACATAACTTATGTGCACTGAGAAACCAAAAACTTCATGTGACTCACTTTATTATAATATTTGCTTTATTATAGTGGCCTGGGACTGAACCCATAATATTTTTGAGGTATCCCTGCATCTCATAAGCAGAACTGGGACTTTGGGGACTTTGTTATTAATACTACATTTTACTAATTGGTCAAGACAAGGTAATTGCTTTTTAGCTGTGCCAGTATTATTTTTATTTTATTTTGAATTTGTTACTCATTGTGATACACTTGAAAACTTATCTATTACCATTCTAGTTATTCATGTTGCTTTTTTAGTCTGTACTTTTTTTTTGAGTCTGCAGTTTCCTGCGTCTTTAAATTCAAATAAAAATCTTGATTGCCCATTTTGCATCTGATGCTTAGCATGTAGTCATTAATATTTATGTAAGATCCATGACTTATAATACTATATCTGTTTATGGCTATGAACATAAATGGCCTAATGACTTTGAAGATCACTTAAGAGCAATATCCAAGAATTTGGAAGATAAGTGCTTTTTGAACCACACGACAAAACTATGGTGGAAGATGCAGAAACATGATCATTTCTCTCTGAACAAGAGAATGGAAGACAAAAGACAATCCTGGGAATATGAGGTTTTCTTTTTATTCTTTTCAAGTATGCACGTGCCAGCTGAGAAAGCTGGAACAGATCAAATAGGAGGATGTAATTCCAGTGTCATAACTGACATCCTTTGTGAGAATCTTTGGTCTTTTCTTTCACCAAAGTGTAGTGGCCTCAAATCTAACTCTTGGCAAATCTTACAGGCACAATGATACCATTAAGCAAGCAAGCATTATAAATTATCAGGAAATACTTTTTATATACAATAAGATATATTTGTTTTTGAATTAGTGTTTTAACTTAATAAAAAAAGAAACTTAGCCATACAATATAAAACATATCTAAAAGAAATAGCCATTCTGTTTGGACTTAAGAATTTGTAGAGTATTCATATAGAATGTCACTATAAAACTGATTTCATGGTAGTATTTTTTTTTAAAACTGCATAAAAGTTTAACCAATGCCCTCAGGAAATGCAATAAACCACCTTATTTTGATGCCGATCACTCTTGGTTGTAGCTTTTAAGTAGTATCTTTGTTTTTCAGTAAAAACTAACAAATAACTAAAGCCCAAAGTATAGAAGCCTGCTTAAAGCTCTGTAATAGAACAGGACAGAGGTGCTGACTGAACCTTTTGTTTCGTGAATGTTTTTCAGCTTCTTATACAGCCAGATTAAACAAATAGCTGATAGAGAAAGAGAAGTCATTTAGGTAGAAGTTTCTGGCATTTTTTCCCATGTTAATTTTTTTTCAATTAGCATATATCACCAACATTATGGAAGTTTGCTGAGCATTATAACGATTTCAACTTTGAATTTATACCAACATTATATTACCTTATTCTCTTTATAGCCTACATATATTTCACTGCAGAAATTGACATTGAAGAAGTCATTTTTGTCCACGTGTCCTTAGGTCACTAAAGTGAATGCAGTTCTTGTGAACATCAAAATTAAGAGTCAGAGAATGTTAAAGATGAAAGAAATTTTCATTGATATTTTGAACTAAATCATTCTTTGTTGGGGGATGCGTGAGACAGTTATGTGCATTGTCGGATGTTTAGCAGTCTCCCTAGTCTCTACCCACTAGATGCCAATAACATACATACACATATCCAGTCCTAGCTGTGACAAAAAAAAAAAAAATTTCTCCAGATATTGCCAAATGCTTTCTGGGGGGTGAATCACCTTCACTTGAGAACCACTGACTTATTACAATCTCTTCATTGTAAAGTGATGTTAATGTCCTACCCATGTTTCCTGAATGAAGAGACTTTCCTTTATTAACCAATTAGTAGCATAGCTCTGTTAGTATGTGAGAGGTAAGAGAAAACAAAGAATGGAATTTGGGTATAATTTAAGACCTGACCCTAAATAGAAATGACAGTTATAAAATTTTTATTTAGTGAGCTTCTTTTTGCTTTTATGGTCTTTTCTATTATTTAGTTCTTTTTCTAGGGCCTTCAAATTGTGCTATAGATCAGTGCTACTAAAAATCACTAAACATTGTTTAATTCAGCTAATTATTTATTTATTTATTTTGCAGCAAGACTTTCTCAATGAAGGAAGCAATGTGTTGATTCCTAATGCAAGCTCCTATCTTCTCACTATACTGTAACAAAGAGTTCACAGACAAGCATCAGTTGCTGGTACCCTGTTTGGTAGCACTAATGCAGAGATGATCACAGTCTTAAGGGGGCACCCCATCCAGCTCTACATCTATGCCTACTTCTCTGCTTATACATTTCTCACCCTGGGGCTCTGTTGCCTGCCTGGCATTCACAAGGCAAACTATATTATTACCTTCATCAAGTTCATTACATGCAAATAATTTTACATTAATTGTCTTAATATTATATTTGCATTTTCACAGGAATGCCCTAGTGAGAGAGATATTTTAAGACAGATAAGTCTTTTGATGGCAACACTAATTCTATCAGACATTAACAAATTCCATATATAAATATATGTGTGTATATGTGTGTGTATATATAAGAATCAGAGAGAGAGAGAGAAAGATAAGATGAGAAAGAGAGAGGTAGGCAGGAAAAAGGTGTGGAAGTCCTTCCAGCAAGAGTGTTCAGGCAGAGAGAAAGATGTGTGCAGATTCCGAGGCAAGAAAAAGACTGGTCTCTTCCAGAATGTGAAGTTTACTGAAGCTAAGGCTAGAGTTCAAAGGGGAAACAAGGCCTTAGGAGAGTAAGTGAAGGCAGATGGTACAGGACTTGTAAGCCAAATTAAGTAGTTTTGATTTTATCACAAGGACAATGGAAAGCCAGGGGTATAAATTGAACAGATTTAATAGACTATATATAGCAGAATGCTAGTTCCATGATCCAAGGGTTTCTAGTCTTTTGTTACCTTGATCATAGAACTGGTCTTAAAAGTAACCTAGGAGAGAAGAACTAAATCACAATTATTAAGATACTGAGGCAATGTTATTTTCTAAATTTGTGAATGTGGAATGATGCCAAGCTAAATAGGGAAATCAATCACAATTTTACACAGGAGAGTATTTGGTTCAGAACCTAACAGCCAGGAAAAAGTTCTAGTAGTATTACCAGATCTTCTAGGCAGAAGAGAAAATAAATCGTTTCTAAATTCAACTTAGAAAGCTAATGACCACATTAACTTCTATCAGCGTTTGAATAAATAACCTTAGCCCTAACTAGAGCATGCACATTTGGAAAACAGTCTCGGTTTTGGAGAAAGCTGCTGCTGGTTCAATTTTTGTTCTGCTGGTGTAACAATCTGTTCCTGTTATGGTGCCCTGCTACCTCAACAAAATAGAAAGATTGCAAGCTGTACAGTTGGGAAACCAACAAAGTCAAGCTGTCCTGACTTTTCTAGTTTAGCCTTTGAATTGTCAACTTAGCCATAAACTGGGACATGTTTAACACAGGAGGAGGTCCATATTGCTACCCCAAAATGTAGAATGCTTATTACTTTTCCAGATTTAATTAAGCATATGATTGTTCTATGCAGTATGAAGAGAGTGTGGCCAGTAAATCCAGAGGATGACTAAAATAATACCATGGTGCACTTTGATGTGAAACTGTAAAGTTTACATAACAGAGTGGGGTCTGACAATGATGACTCCTGTCATTGTTCAACTGTGAAAGAGTAAGTCCTAAAGTTTGATTCCTTCCTCCTGTACTTCATGTAGATGGCCAATAGAATGAGATAATTATTAACAGTAAATGCTATTTACTACTTTTCCCTGAAGCTATTTAACGAGATTCTCTTTGTATCATGAACTAATAAACAGGAACCTCATATTTTATGCATGTTACCTCTCAGACTTTGAAAAGCAGGAGATTTCTAATTGTAAGTTAGAAAAAATATTATTTTCAGGAATATTTTTGACATGTATAGGGTAAAAGTTCTATTCAAAATATTTGAAAATAAATGTTAAGTATTTGGCACAATATTTTGGGATGCTTAAACTCAAAGGACTTTGAATTTTCACATTAAAATATCAAATTCTTTTCAAATGAGGCTTTGGAGGAAAATTATCTTGTTCATATTGGCTTTGGTAATAATTCCTTTCAGTGTGCTTTATGTCTTGTTTTTTAAAATACTAATTTTGATTCTGAGAAAATTAAGAAAGCCAGTGTGATAAAGGCATTTTTCCTTTTATGCAAAAAATAAAGTCCTACTAATTTTTCAGCTTAGTTTTGCATTCCAAATATGAAGTTACATTAAAATTTTTTTCAAAACATGTTTTTTTTTTTTTTGAGATTAAGGGGTGGTTATTAGGCCACAATTGGAATTTTCAGCAATATTTCAGTTCTTTCTACACTGTTCTTGAAAATAATAGAGGAAATTTCTCCATTCGGTATAGACTAAAGATATTGTAACTATAAAAGTTGTAGGGTAAAAATATCATAATACTGTATTTAAGAACTGTTAAAATAAGAGTGGAGGAATTGGCCATAGAAGAGATATGTCTTCCAGGATTGGCAAATGGCTAGAAAGAGAACACTGGGGATAAGGAAGACTTCTTTGGTGGACAGTGGATGAACTAGCTACCTTTTCTAAAGAAAGAGGAATAGCAGTTGTAGTGAAGGGGATTTGATTTACTGTTCTTGCTTATTCTCTCTCACCTCAGTGGTTAGTCTCTATATCATGCCAGATGTTTACTGTCAAGAAGAAAATTTCTAATTATTATTTTTTGGCTCCATCACCATGATGAACACTAAATATGAATAATTTAGGCAGACTGATAGTAGTTAACGAATCCAGTAAACAGTCTTTCCCAAAATGAAATATTTTGGCAGTCATTTTTTGATATCTGTTATTGTGTAAACTAAGAATATTGATTCTCAGGCTCTCTCATTATTTAACATTTCTCCATATAGTCAAATCTTAATGCTTTTTGACATTCTCTTTTTGCTTTCTCCTCCTTTGGTACTTAGCATTTCCCACAATAAGTATTATAATTTTCCTTTTTCTTTCAGTTTTCTCCCTGTTTCTCAAACTTCTCACAGTTTTTAATGTGTAGTATGTGCAATGAATGCTTAACGAGCTATCTCTGTACTTAAGACACAATCTTTACCTTCTCTCGGCCTGCCTTGACTCATCTAGAATATGAGGGGATAGACTAAATCTGTATCTCAGTGGGGATTGTCATAAATTGGGTTTCATGGAAATAGACTCTGAGAGGGAGCATTAAGTGCAGAAGTTATCCTGGTATGTGTTCACAGGAGATACTCTTGTAATGAAGTTGGGAAGGCAGGATTGGGCAGAGGGAGAAGCTGACCTGCTAGGATAGCAACTGAGGCTTCTCCGTCAGTCCTACAGGGGGATTAGGAATAGGAAGGCCCTAGAGAATTGACTCCATTTGAAGCAAAGGAGTCAGGCTTTTGTTTTCTATGCCAGACATGACCTATGGGTACCTCCTGGGAAAGGAAATAATCCTGGGCAAGGCAGATCTCTGTGGCAATACCTGATGAAGGACATAGCTATGATCTATAAGCAATCCATAGTCCCAGAAACTGGGAGTGGATGCATTGGCCTTGAAGAGGGGATCTGGGCAGAGCACCAGTTTCTATTACTGATACCTTGGGCAGAGCAATTCTTTGTTATGTGGAAATAATCCAGGCATTGCAGGCATATAGCATCCCAAGCCCACCCACTAGGTCGATGAAACACTCACTAACATTTCCGAATAACCCCTGGGGACCCTAGATGGGAATCATTGGAGATCATTGGCAAAAAGGATTGCTCATTTCTACTGTGGCTCTAATGTTGTTTCTGGACTATTGACTGCATTCTGGATTTGAGTCCCACCTGATTAAAGTTGGAAAAGACCTGGCAAGTGAATGAATCTGTTGTGACTCAAATTATGCTGTGCTGAACTTAGTTGAATATAAATAGCTCTGTAGAATTACTAGGTAAAAAGGCATAAAGATTTTAAAAAGTGTTGTTATATATTGTCCTACAGTGCAATTGGACTAGTATATATTCTCAGGAGCAATCTAGCAATCATGTTCTTTTACTTTTTTCTCTCTATTAACTTGAATCTCTATAAATTTCATTGATACTGTGGATGGAGTCTGGGAAGGTAGGTAAGGAAATGGGACTTGTGTAACACAAACTATGCTACTGCGTCTATTTTTATTCAGGTTTCACTAATGCTTCCAAGGACCATTTTGACAACATAGGAAAGAGCCAGGGAAAAGAGGGGAGATATATTTAAGAAATACGCATTTACATATTAACAGTTAATATTTAAGAAAAACTAGAGCACTTGAAAAAGATTAGCAATTATGAAGAAGAAAATGGAAATGTTTTAAATTTTGACTATACAATTCAAACTTTCTTGGAAGTAATCCCTTATTCCAATTCAACAGGTTTGGATTAGTTCAACTCTTATCTTTTAAACATCTATTAACAGTTGAAAAAGAAATACTTGTTATTAGCTTAGTCTTGTTCCCAAGAGGCCAGCTGGTGCTGGGTTTGGCAGCTTCTCTAGAGAAAGACTTAGTGAGTGTGGAGACTAAGATAACAACGTTGTTTTGAGATTGAGTGCTTCTAGAACATGATTGGAGACTTTAAAAATTAATTGCAGAAGTATCTGGCTATCATATATGAATACGAGAACCTGTTGTCTTCCATATTTACACAAAATTCTTGATGTGATCAATTTCAGAATCCTTTATTTCTTTTTGTGTAGTTATGATTCATCCTGTAAATACTTAATATGTCATCATATTTTAGTGTGTCAATAGACACCATGACATTTTTCTACATTGCTAGAAAGTGAGTCAGCCAATCAACAGCATTTGTTGGATACCAACATTGAGTCACCCATGTTACATTTTAAAAACAAATTGACCTGAGAAGAGACTTACAATTTTACTTTGGAAAGGCTAAAATTATAAGGGCTGGGTCAAGTATTAAATATTCTATATTAGCTGTATCCTTTGATTTTAGATTTTAGAAGCAACTAGTCAATTATCCTAAATATGAAAAAATAATACTGGGAAGATTGGTGTATTTTAGTATAATGGCAACAATAGTCTCAGTATTCTTCTATAAAAGCAGTTTGGTTTTCTGTAATTAATATTTATGGGTCTATTAAAAAGATGGATATTTTAATCTAAATTCTTTGATTGTAAGAAGTTTAAATAATTATTATAAGGGCAAAACATGTTTATTAAAGAAAAATCAGGGAATATTGAAACAAAAGGAAGAAAACAATATTCACAATCCAACTATTCATAGACAACCATGTTAGCCTTGGTTTATATTCTTCCAAGCTATTTTCTTTTAATTTTTTGTTGTACCTTTCCAGACTTAAAAAAATGAATTTGATTACATAAATTATATTATGCTATAAATAAATATTCTCTAGCCTGCTTTAATTAAGCAACAATATGTCATGAACAGCTTTCTAAATATCGATCCACTTTTTTTCTAAACAAATGATAGCATTTCATCATATGGAAACACTATAATTTCACCAATAAATTGAATGATATATATGTTGTTTGAAAGATATCATTGTTTTTCCATGAATATCTTTTGTATGCAATTCACTGAATGCTTGTTACATTTGTTCCTTAGAAACATTCCTAGCAGGAGAATTGCTAGATTTGAATGCATTTATATTTCAAATTTGATCCAGATTGCCAGATTTCCTTTCAGAGAAATTGTATCAATTTATGCTTTCATCAGCAATGAAGTGAGTTCCAACCCCATCCCATAGCACTGGGCATTAACAATCATTTTAAATTTTAACAGATGAAAAATACCAGACTACTGTATTAATTGTTCTCTCTCTCTCTTTTTTTTTTTTTTTAAGACAGAGTCTCCCTCTGTTGCCCGGGCTAGAGTGCCATGGCATCAGCCTAGTTCATAGCAGCCTCAAACTCCTGGGCTCAAGCAATCCTATTGCCTCAGCCTCCCAAGTAGCTGGGACTACAGGCATGTGCTGCCATGCCTGGCTAATTTTTTCTCTATATATTTTTAGTTGTCCAGCTAATTTCTTTCTATTTTTTTAGTAGAGATGGGGTCTCACTCTTGCTCAGGCTTGTCTCCAACTCCTGAGCTCAAACGATCTGCCCACCTCGGCCTCCCAGAGTGCTAGGATTATAGGTGTGAGCCACCACACCCGGCCAATTGTTCTCTTTTGATCATCATTGATGAGTGAGATCAAACATCATTTCTTTTAGTTATTGGCCATTTGCATTTTATAGTGAATTGTTTCTGTATATCTTTTGATTTTTTAAAAAACTGTGATATTAATCTTTTAAAATTGATTTATAAGTATTCTATATTGAATACAAATATCAACCCTTTGTCATATGCACAGCAAATATTTATCTAATTTTTTACTTCTTTTAACTTTGTTTATGATGTATTTTTTTAAACAAAAGTTATAATTTTACATGTCAAAGCTTTTAATATTTTCATGTATGATTTTTGGGTTTTTGGTAATGCTAGAAAGAGTGATTTCAAGGCAAAAATATTCTAATTTTAAAATATGCTGTTGGATTTTTATACATAAAATTATATTTCCTCTGGAGTTTATTTTTTGTGTGTGTTATGGTATGAGGTAGGATTTCTTCTTTCCCAAATGGAAGGTTGTCTAAATTATATTTATTTTATAATTCATTCTTTCCCATTTATTTGAAATTATCCTTTTATCTTCTACTTAGCTCCCCACTATCTGTAAATGTTTCTGGATTTTTAAAATTCTTTTCCAGTAATATGTATTTTTGCAATAGAATAAAGGAAGATTTGATAACTTAGTCTCTTAAAAGAATGATTCTAGCGTTTCATTGCTAACCATGTCTGAGACCCATTATGGGCAGAACCTACTCTATGACCATTATTGCCTACTCTTGAGCTTGTATTTGGTTCTAGTACACCTACAGGCTCTATGCCTTCCATTTGCCACCTATAACCTGGGAAAACTCTTTAATTTCTTTGACCTTTTGTTCCTGTATCTGTAGAATGAGAATACTGATAGATAATGATAGAACCACCTCAGTTGGATTATTGGGTCTAGCATATTGGCTGCTATTATTTTTAGATTTTTAGTTTTCCAATGGTTTTTCCATTGTTTTGTTCCCATTTAGTTTTCAAATTTTTCTCATTTCCCACTCAGCAGTCAGAAAAGCTCCACAGTGGTCGCTGTCTGGACTGTCTTCAGAACCCATGGGCAGCAGGGTGTGTGAGGCTCCTGCCCACTCTGTCTCTGCCCTTGTCTTCTGACAGACCCTCCATAACCTACTTCATCAGAGAGTTCATAATCAATGTCATAAACTTTCCTGCATAACTTTCTCTATACATACATTAGCTAATATAATCCTTCTGGATGATAGAGTTTATAATCTCTACAGCTAAAAACCAAAACTAAAACAAATAAGCTAACAAGAACAAAAACCAGTGATTACATAGCCAGCCTAAAGTTACACACCCAGGAAGGATCCCAATCAGCATTCCAATTCAGGCTTTCAGTTTTCCACAATTTTTCCAAGTAGTCAAACTTTTCAACATTTTGTCCTTTGGGTACTTGGCCTTTTGTCCTAAGATTGAAAAAAAAAATCTCTCTTTAAATATTTAAAAAATATCTTATTATTTTTATTCTCATTCTAAACTTGGGAGCCAAGGTACAAGTTTGGTAAATATAATCTCAATTTCTTATCCATTGTTGCAACAATTTATTTCCTCTATTTTGTGTTCCTTAAGGGATTTGCTATACTTTCTATTAATTTCTGAAAAACCTGGGAAGATATCAGCGTCTCTTAACCACTTTCCCCTTCTTAGAAACATTTGTGGCAGTCAGGCCTTTCTCCACTTGTGGAGATCAAAATAAAACTACTTACAGAATGGAATGCTCGTAAGCTTCTTTGACTTTATTTCAACCTTGATGACATTCCTGCTTGCCTTATTACCAGTTTGGTGTAGGGAATTCAACTAAAAGAAATTGCCGGTTTTGAGAGATATAGTAATTGCTGAAAAGGTGAAAACTTGGAGGCTTCTGCATTTAGACTAACTCAGGTTTCCAGTCAGATTTGCATTTTCAGAAAATTTAAGACATTTAAGTCCTGCTTTTCTTCAGTTTTCTTATCTACTGCTTGATTCTTTAGGTATCAGATGCTTATAGTTTTCATACTAAATCCTAATATCAAAAAAATCAGGTGAACATACACATAGTCATTCAGAAGTCCAAAAATCCTGAAATCTATTTTAAAAGTGTGCCTAGAGTGATAAAATAGTGAAAAGTTATAAGTCAGTGTCGTTGGTGAATTATGGCCAAGGCCATGGAAAACACATTACTTTTTCTAGTGGTTGCATGATTATCAGTCCTTTGATGATAAATCTGTACCCACTGAAAATGCAGTTAACTTACCTTGGTGATTTTGATTTATTGGCCTTGTGATGGATAAGGTTGCCCATTTGTTAGTGCTTATTTTATATTTGAATAGCTTGGAAGCAT
Source organism: Cheirogaleus medius (assembly GCA_008086735.1). NCBI lineage: Eukaryota > Metazoa > Chordata > Mammalia > Primates > Cheirogaleidae > Cheirogaleus > Cheirogaleus medius. The sequence goes on from VBSM01000483.1 coordinate 7,393,107, forward strand.
ATAAATTTGAGGCATAGCTTAAAGTTGGTTTAGCTATTTCATATTTCACAGGAAGCATCTGATCAGAGAACTTTGTTTTCTGATATTTCTATTGTGGCAGTATATGGTTTTTAATATAGTGAGGATACCTGATTTGCATTTTTGAGACTTTATGATCATGATCAGAGTTGAGGTTTCAAAGAACTGTCAGAACAAAAACATGAAAATTACTAGTGAACAATTAGCTTCATTTGGAGAGTAAAAGTTAAATGATTTAAATAGAAGACATTGAAGAACTAGTGATTGATAAAATTTATTCTATTTAGCTTCTCTTTGAGCTTTTGTTCAAAATAGACATATGACCCTGAAGTCTTTTATTAAAATTTATACATAGTTTTAATTATACAGAAATATTTTCCAGCATTGGTCTGGAGTGGTATAATGATTCTTGAGTGAAAGGATGTGATTAGAATGAGAGCTTAATGAATATGGGTTTTGAGTGCCAAAATGTAGAATAAATTCCAAGGCTAAACTGACCATCAAAGCAGTTATGTGTCTGCCTGAGTTCTTCTTTCTACTTTCTTATTACAATCTGAGGCATAGTTTATTAGTAGGAGTTTTTGGGTGTTAGTCCTTGTGGCAGAATTTCTCAACCTCCACAGTGTTGTCATTTTGGGCCTGATAGTTCTTTGTTGTCAGGGCCTGTCCCTGTACATTGTAGGGTGTTTGGTGTCATTTCTGGCCTCTACCCATTTTATGCCGCTAGCACTACTCCTAGTTGTGACAACCAAAAATGTCTCCAGGCATTGGCAAATGCTCCCTCGGGGGTAAAATCATCCCTGATTGAAGACCACTGCCTTATAATGATGAGGCAGGAAAGAGAGAAGAGTGACTAATGCCAGAGTGTCCCTTTTGAAGACATCACAGTGTGTGTGTGTATTTATTCCATTTGCCACCAAGCTCAGTTAAGCTAACTCATAAATTTAAACCACTTAGAGATGGCTGCAATTTTATTTCAATTTTCTAGATCTGGTACTGTGTAAAACTTTATAGTTTTGCATTTGATGTTGCATTTGAATACAAAATTGAGAATGATCAAGTCTTTGATGTTGTTTAAGACTTGGTGTTTATAAGTACTGCAGTTTTAATCGTCCATGGAGAACTGTGGTTTTCTGTTGTTATATGATGTTAAATATTTTAAGAAATGGTGAAAAATAGAGAATTCTCATCCTTTAGTCAACTGTTATTGGTTCTTTTAAATCTTAGATGTTAAAAGTAGAGTCTTCTTTCGTTAAAAGTAGAGTCTTCTACCCCCAAGGCAATTGCCGCAGCAGCAAAAATAAACAAATGGGATCTGATCAA
>VBSM01000483.1:7394547-7428496 GCA_008086735.1 Cheirogaleus medius
GAATAAAAAAAAAATTAAAAAAAAAAAAAAGTAGAGTCTTCTTTCCATGAGGTATTTTATTATTTTCTATGGTCAAGTTTGATTTTCTTCACAAAAGAGCTCAGCCTGTGCTTGTACTCTGTCTAGAATAGAAGAACTCACATTGATATAGGCAGTGTGATAGTAACAGCCAATTATCATCTGATACATCACAAAGAAATGTTCTGATTCTAGAATTCTTTTGGTATCCAATGACTAGAGGCATAGTAAGAAGTACAAGGGTGGGAGGATTTAGAAAAGTATTTGGATTAGTCATTACTTATTTGGAATTGGCCTTAAAAATTTAAAACAATGTAAAGTTGGATAATTAAAGAAAAAATAATGAAGAATACAGGGCTTAGATATTATCAACTGAGAATACTATGATTTGAGGGCAGTGAATTTGTTTCTAGAAGGCAAAAGGTAAGTAATTAAGTAGTATTAGTTGTCTGTTTTTTATCAAAAGCTTTCTCAACTTTCTGCAAGGCACATTTTTTTTTCCTCCTGGAATATGTCCAAAGAAATAAATTTTGTTAGGATTTGATGGAATTGTTTCTAAAGGCTTTTGCTTGGAGATGTTAAAATGTATGGTTGACAATGTATGGTTCTCAAGACATGAGAATATTGTCAATTTGCTCTCAGGGTTCTGTGCCTTATAGGAAGGAAAGCAAATGACCTCAGGATGAAAAATTTTAAGTTGGAGATTACTAACATATCACATTGTCTATATAAAACAATTAAGGTCTCTTGGCCAATGTCTGATTTTAAGTAGCATTGCCTCCTCATGTACCCTCAGTTATAAACTATATGCCTATGTAACTTTGAGTTCATTTATTTATTTATTTGTTTGGGCTACTTAAAATTTTTCTTTTAAAAGTTGAATGATTTTGAAAATTAAGTACATTTAGTGTTAATGCTGAACTGTTGTAACTGTTGTCCACAAAGACCAATATAAAGAAATACTGAGAGGCCTTTGAGAGACCTTTTACAAAGAGAAAACAACATCATGCTATTTTCAGAGAGTAGGATACTTCTTGTTTTCCTTTTCAATCAGCTCTGTTACTAAATCATATTGTTTAAATATAGATTTTTAGTGTGCTCTTGAACACAGACGTATTTAATCTCTTTGAAGACTGACTTGTAAGATTGAATGTGGCATGAGAAAAAGCCTAGATTTTAACTGTATATAATTTATATTACCAAAGTGGTAATATACAGGATCTTTGTCAGCATCATACATTTTTACTCTTGATAGTCTCTGCCCATTGGGTGAAATGCTAATGATAGACCCAAGAGATAGATCAAAGAAATTATTCAGGGAAATCATTCTTAACTGTTCCTAAGTAAGATGAAACAGAGGTAAATAGTAATTTTGAAATAAACTATTCTGGATACCTGGTTGATATTTGTCATTTGTTAGGAAAAAAGCTGTCATGAAGTTCTGAAAACATACTAAAAATATTGTCGGTCTATTCTTTTGGAATGATTTTTTTTTTTTTTTTTTGAGACAGAGTCTCACTTTGTTGCCCAGGCTAGAGTGAGTGCCGTGGCGTCAGGCTAGCTCACAGCAACCTCAATCTCCTGGGCTCAAGCTATCCTCCTGCCTCAGCCTCCCGAGTAGCTGGGACTACAGGCATGCGCCACCATGCCCGGCTAATTTTTTCTATATATATTTTTAGTTGGTCAATTAATTTCTTTCTATTTTTAGTAGAGACGGGGTCTCGCTCAGGCTGGTTTTGAACTCCTGACCTTGAGCGATCTGCCCGCCTCGGCCTCCCAGAGTGCTAGGATTACAGGCGTGAGCCACCACGCCCGGCCTGGAATGATTAAGTATAAAGATACCACCTTGTCCATCTTGAATTAATTACTCTATAGACTTAATTAAGATAATTAGCTTGATAAAGACTGGGTTGTTCTTTCAGAACAGACTGTGAAAACAATTCTGGTGGTAAGAGATCATTTTCTAGAGCTGTTTTCAATATAGCATGACTAATTATATGTTTTCAAGGAGAGGAAGTTTTAGGCTTCCAACATGATTTTTAATATGGAACTATCAACAAATTATCATTTGGAGTGAAATTACTTGACCAGTATCTGATGGAGAATTTATATTTCAATATTTCCTCTTGAAATGTCTTGTAATTTTAAAACATAATTCTCTCTATTTGAGAAGTTTGGATAGCATGCAAAAGGTTTTATTCTGATAAGTATTAAAGAACCCAGGATCTAGGTTCCTTTTGATTTTCTGTATCTTAAGCTTATCAAGAGAGTCTCCTGTTTATTTTTAGAAATGTAAAGGAATTCAGAAGATTCTTTTCAACTGCTTCCTACCAGTCAGGCAATTCCTTCATGAAGCCCTGGATCTCAGCATGTTCCTAATGAATTGCAGATTCCAATTCTTAGGAGGTTTGTAATGAAGCTTTGGGATTCTAAATGGGTCAGAGCAGGTTTTGTACTTTATCAGATTGTGAGAAAATCCAAGAGGCAGTCTGTACTAAAGACTCTGGAATAATAATTTTGGCACCTGCTGATCTCCATGAGAGAAGGATATTATTGAAGACTAAGCAATGAAAGAATTCTTTAAAGGTATTACTTGTTGAGAGATGAATCAGTTTGTTCCAGCTCAATATAAATATTCTTGGATTTAAACAGGGTTCTAGTGATTTAAATAAAGTGAAGTAGGGGAAAACATCTAGGTATCTAACCACTTCTCAAATAGCTTTTATCTAACCCTCCTTATTTTAGGTTTCTATCTACCTATACATCTTTAATTCCTAGTTCTGGAAAAATTGGTACTTCCAGTTGCTGAGCATTGGGGGAATCTGTTGTGTAACTAGTTAGTTCTTGGCTTTTTTTGACTGTCTACTTAAGATTGAGCTTTCTTGGGTCTAGTAACTCAATTACTACTTCTCTACCTGCTTTTCAGTTGCCACTATCTCCTCTCCTACTCTTCCCATTCTTGTGGATTCATTTCTTTTTTTAAAAAAAATCCACATTGGGTGTATTTGTTCAATATGCTATATTACCCTGAAACACCCTATTCAGTAGGTACCTTTGAAAGGGAAACTGTCAGCCTCTTTCAGATGATAGATCTTAAGCTAATAGTGTACTAGGGTCTAGTGTAGAAGTTTACTTAGCTGAGAAGAGGGATTTATTTTTTGAGCTAAAATAAAACACAATGGAAATTTTTTTGTTTAGGGTATAGATACCATGACCAAGATGCCTTTCTTGTAAGGTAACTCTTTACCAGCACCCCCAGTGAATTTTGAAAATTAAGATAAAATGTAATACTTTAATGCAATGAAAAAGTTCACCAAAGGCTAAGTATATATTTTAATGCAGTGAAAATGTTTACCAAAGGCTAAGTATAGTTGGACATTTCTGCAAAAAGATGCTCAAAACTGTGAGATGTTAATGTAGTTGACTGATAAACCAGGGTTAAAATGTTGATTTTTACAACTATTAAAACAGAGTAAAATGCTAGAGGCTTTTATCATGACCAGAGAGGTCTGCATTGTCACCTGGGTGTGTGTATGTGTGTATGCTTGGGGGGCAAAATATACAAATAGAGTAGAAGATCAGCTTCAGTTTATGTCAGTTGAACTGTAGGCAAAGAGTAAACAGTTTCTTCTCTTTGCATTTTATACCTGAGATAAAGCAGAAAGAAAAAAAAGCACACTGTCAATCAAAACAAAAAGGTAGTTGTAATTACTTCTAACTTATTTTATAAACAATAACAAACATTTAGATAATATATAGCTAAAATATAAGAGGATACTCTGTAAATACTGTTTGAGGAATTGGGATTTTTGCTTTCATTTGAGGTGTATGTGTGCATGTGTACACACACATATATGATCTTGAAGGTAGGATGGATGAGATGGAAGATGAACTTTAGTGTGAAGCTTATAGAGGCTCCTTTTCCATTATATTCTCATTTGCATTTTTGTAATGTGGGGTTATATCAGATATTTCTGGTGCTCATTCCCATCCTCCAATTAAAAGTTTAAAAAAAACATGTAACTAATCTAAAAAGGGTATCTGTAGGGTCACTTCCACATGACAAAGGATTTGCCCTTTGTCATAGTGATATTCAGTGTTTAAGGATGGCTCTTGGGAATTTGTCTGTGAGTTAAAAGAAGCATTTATATTTCTCAGTTCACCCAGAGGAGTAATAAACCATACTTTGACTTCTGAAGTCTGTTTCAAAGTCAAATGCCTTCCTTTGAGAGTACTTTGCTGCTCACTTATAAAACTGGAAAAGGGCATTTCACTCAATGCTTTATTCTCCTAGTTAGGAAAGGAAGCTGAGTATGTGGCCACCAGCAGGAATAATTTAAGGGACCCTCAGAAGGCCCTTCTATCAAAACATATCTCCCCGAATGAAGCCTATATATTTCTCTTTACTGTTTTGAATTATTTGAAATTCTGCCCCTTACAGATTCACTTAGATTACAGTGTCCTCTTTTAAAAGAAAAATATCCCAAGTAGGGTTAAGTAGTCTATTAATCAATTATTCACAGTCCAATGTGGCTTAGTTTAATTAAATTGCTTTCCTCTAGTTATGGACATTTTGATGGGGGTCAGGAAAGAGAAGAGGGAAGTAATATAGTGTCTGAGATTTTTCAGTGTAAGGTAAGCCTGAGCAGAGAACACTGAAGTGGGGTCACTATTGGCATAGACAGAGTGAGGGCACTGGATACCTGGTACTGGGGAAGAGGAGACACAGAAGCTGGGACAGGAATGAAGAAAGAGAAGTGGGGAAATGCCAAAGATAAACTTTCACCTTTGAAATATGTGGGCCAGTCCCTTCTCTGTCATAAAAGCCTTTTAGTTAATGTTGTTGGGTACTATGGTGAAATGGTTTTGTAGTGTTTTTGAATTTGTGTTATGTTTTAATATATATTTTAATATTTTGGGAAAAGGAATACAGATATACTATATTAGAATAATGCCATAAACATATATATCCATTAAACAATGAATAAATAATTGGGGTTATGAAATTAATTATTGTCAAAAGCAAGGAGGGGAGCTCAGAGTTATTCAGCAAAACAATTCTGAAACTCTGTTAATTGAGATTTATTTTTGTGTGTTTTTGCTACATGGCAGGGATAATGCAATGTAGTTATGTTCTTGGTAGACTTGAAAAATATTTCAGCTCAAGCAGGATTTTTTTAAAAGCTTACTCTAAATTGTAAAGCCTTTGAAATATAATCTACTTATTTTAGAAATTGTTAGGCTTGTTCTTCTTATAGAACAGCATGTATGAGCAGAAAAGCAAAGTAATTTATATTCTTGGTTAATCACATCATTGGGAGACTGACAGCAATACCAGGGTCCAGGCACTACCTACAACTTTGAGTGTTTCTCTTAATTGCAGATATATTACCTAGGAGAAAAGAAATGATGTCATTCATACAAACTTGGTAAAATAAAATCTGGGTGGTTAGAAGCCACAACTTTGTATGTAATAGCTAGGCTGATCATGTGATTTATCACCCAATCCAAATCCAGACAGTTTTGAGAATGAAAAGTGATGTTCAAAATAATTAAAATGATATGTTTTCGAAATATTTATTTATTGGTTTTATTATATTGGTATGGGGACTTTAAAATTCTAATACCTCTGGGGAGGAAAAGGTTAGAAGCTGATCTGTGACTGAGAAAGGAAATCAAGGGGAAGAGAGAGAGAGAGAGAGAGAGACAGAGAGAGAAAGAGAAAGAGAGAAAGAGAAAACAAACATGCATATCAGACACTAGGTATTTATTAGGGGAAAGAGATAACTGAGAGTCCTTATCTATGGAATGCTTTCAGAATATATCTGATCTGTCTGGGTTGCTTATGGTAAACAACTATAGAATTAAAAGATTTCTGGAATATGTCCTGCTGTAAATGTCAAAGTCAGTTATGTAATTATCAGAATATTAAATGGAGCTGTTTTATGATCAAAATAGCTCCCTTTCTGTAAGTAATGGCTCCCACACATCACTTAGCTATTGCATGTATTAGACCTGGACCAGATCACACCCTAATGTGTAAAGGAAGAATCAAGGAGTTATGTTGTTACTTTCAGACTTCTTCAGGCTTTGTCTGTATATCAAGATTACTTTATCTTTTGAAATGAGTAAAGTTTTTGTACTGGGTAAGATCTCTGATTTTATTACATTTTATTGTAATATAAAGTGACAACGTGATATTTGTCTTTCTGCTGTGCTTTCTATTTTCTTTTTCTGGTCTCAAACTATAAAATAATTCTATTCTAAAACTATGTTTAAAAGTAAAAATCTTTAAAACAATTAAAATAAATAACTTCATATACATTAAAGCTAAAAAAAAAACAACAAAAAATAAACTACTTGGTTATTTGACCATCAAAAAATAACTGTGAGTTGTGGAAACAACCCAGGTGCCCATCAATACATGAGTGGATTAACAAAATGTGGTGTATGTATACCATGGAATACTATTCAGCTTTAAGAAACAATGGGGATATAGCACCTCTTGTATTTTCCTGGTTAGAGCTGGAACCCGTTCTACTAAGTGAAGTATCTCAAGAATGGAAAAACAAGCACCACATGTACTCACCAGCAAATTGGTATTAACGGATCAACACCTAAGTGGACATATAAGAATAACATTTATCAGGTGTCAGGTGGGTGGGAGGAGGGAGGAGGGGATGGGTATATACAAACATAATGAATGAGATGTGCAACGTTTGGGGGATGGTCACGCTTGAAGCTCTGATTTGAGGGGGGAGGAGGGGCATGGGCAATATATGTAACCTTAATATTTGTACCCCCATAACATGCTGAAATAAAAAAAATAACTGTAAGTGGAATAATTTTTTTGGTATGTATTTATGTACAGTAAGAACGTTCTTAGTCTGTTTTTATTACGGTGATACTGGTATGTATTGGAAAGTTGTATTTTTCAACATGGTTTTGTATTTTTAGTTTTTTCAAGCTTTTTAGCTTGATTGACCCCATTTGTCTATTTTTGCTTTTGTTGCCAGTGCTTTTGAGATCTTACCCCAAAAAATCTTTGCCCAGTTGTGTGTTCTGTAGCATTTCCTCAATGTTTTCTTTTGATAGTTCCATAGTTTAATGTCTTACATGTAAGTCTTTATTTTATTTTGAGTTCAATTTCTTTATATGGTGAAAGATGGGATTTAGTTTCATTCTTCTGCATATGGGCATCTAGTTTTCCCAATGACATTTATTTATTTTTGAATTATATTTTGATAGATTTAGCTTTAGCTGGGATACATGTATTTCTTTTTCTATTTGTAAGCTTTGTTTTCAAAAATTCCAATTTACTAAAAGCTTCAAGGACTTATGATTTTTGATCCTCTATTAACTGATGACTTTCATTAAAAATTTCAACCCTATTGAATAAAATGCCACCCAAATTTAAAGAACTTACTTATAAAAGTTTATTACCATTATATGGTGATCTAGCACTTCTTGTATTATCCTTGATGGAGCTGGAGCCCATTCTTCTAAGTGAAGTATCACAAGAATGGAGAAACAAGCACCATATGTACTCACCATCAAATTGGTACTAATTGATCAACACTTATATGCACATATGGAAGTAACTTTCATTGGGGATCGGGCAGGTGGGAGGGGGAGGAGGGGATGTGATATGCACGGTCTGGGAGGGACACGTGCAAATGCAATAAATGTAACCAAAATCTTTGTACCCCTGTAAAAATTTAGAAATAAGAAGGTTATTACCATTATAGAACAAAGATTGAATCATAAAGATTCACAGAATAGTTGTTTAAAGACTCAAACATTCCTCAAAATAATCCAGGCATGGAAACACAAATATTGCATGTTCTCACTCATATGTGGGAACTAAAAAGTACATCTCGTGGAAGTAGAGAGTGGAATGGTGGTTACCAGAGCCTGGGAAGAAGGAAGGAGAAAGGGGAGATGAAGAGAAGTTGGTTAATAGGTTCAGAAATACAGTTAGATAGAAGAATACGTTTTAGTATTTGATAGTACAGTAGGGAAATTATAGTTAACAATAATGTGTATTTCAAAATAGCTAGGAGAGAATTGTAGTGTTCCCAACAAAAAGCAGGGATATGTGTTTGAGGTGATGGATATTCCCCCACAAAAAATTAAAATAAATAGTTAAACAACATTTGCCTGGAAAAAAATCCAATTGAGCATCAAAGAAAGAAAACAAATGTTGTCATACTAAAGCATATACATTTAAAAAAATTAACAATAGCTTTTCACAATAATTCTTTTAGATTACTATATTTAATGTTTCTCTATATACTTTTTGCATATTTTTACAACTAAAGTTTCTATTTCATTTGGCAGAATATCATAGCTTGTTTGGACACAAATATATATTATGTGCAGTACAACAACTCCAACCACATTACTCCAAGCTTTATTACTTTAGCAAAATCACTTTTTTTACTTTGTCATTGTACTCTACTAAAATTTATATTACCATTATAACACAAATTATTTTTTTTTTTTTTTTTGAGACAGAGTCTCACTATGTTGCCCCGGCTAGAGCGAGTGCTGTGGCATCAGCCTAGCTCACAGCAACCTCAAACTCCTGGGCTCAAGCAATCCTTCTGCCTCAGCCTCCCGAGTAGCTGGGACTACAGGCATGCGCCACCATGCCCGGCTAATTTTTTCTATATATTTTTAGTTGGCCAATTAATTTATTTCTATTTTTTTTTTAGTAGAGACGGGGTCTCACTCTTGATCAGGCTGGTTTCGAACTCCTGACCTTGAGCGATCCACCCGCCTCGGCCTCCCAGAGTGCTAGGATTACAGGCGTGAGCCACCGCGCCCGGCCCACAAATTATTTAATCTTTAACATTGAATATTTAAACTGATGTTATGTGCATGTTCACAATAATGTCAGATGTTTCACTTTGACAGAATATCCAGAAGCTTTAATTTCAATCTATGAATTAGATTAAAAAAATCAAACACTATTGGAATTAACTGTTTTTTTAAAATTCAAAGCAACTGATGGAATTCCTATAAAATTGGAAATATTTAACCATTTGCAAATTCTTGTTATGCTAATGAGCCAACACTTAATAGCTATCACTTTACTTTTTATGTAATGAAAAGATTTAGAATGAAAAATGGACAAAATAATTTTAAAAATCTTATTTGATCTAATTGAAAAGTCATTTCACAGAGTGACACAAAAATATCTTCTGCAGTTACCTGTTAAATCTTAAATGTAAAAGATTCTGATACTTCTTCAGCATATTTTTGCCTTCACATTTTATGTGCTTAAATGGCCATCCCAGAGGATGGCAAATGTTGAAAACCATCTTGTGTCAGTTACATATTTATTATTAGCTTTCTAGAGAAAACAAAATTCATTGCTTAATTTTTTATTTATCATGTACATTTCTTGAGCTAACTGCTCCATAAAGAGTGTATCAAAACCCTTTCTGTTTTGTCAAAACAAACAGAAAAGCATTACCAAAAAATAAGATGAATGAAACATCGTACATATACACTAGATAATAAATGAAAAAAGGAAAAACTACATAACAAGAGTGTTCAGACCACTCTCTCTTTTTTTGAGTTTTTTCTTTTTTCTTTCAAAATAATTGGGGAGTACAAGTGTGTTTTTTTTTTGTTTTTTTTTTTTTAATGTGGATATATTGTATCATGCTGATGTCAGGGCTTTCATTGTACCCATCACCAGAATAGTGTACATTGTATTAGATAGGTATTAATAGATTTTTCATTCCTCACCCACTTCCACTCTCCCCTTTCTTAGTTTCCAGTGTTCATTACTGCTCTTTATGACCATATATAGCTTTCATTTAGCTCCCACTTATAAGTGAGAACATGTGCTATTTGTTTTTCCATTCTTGAGATACTTCACTTTAGATAATGGTCTCCAGTTCTATCCAATAATGTCTTGCTGCACAAGACATTATTTCATTCCTTTTTATGGCTGAATAGTACTCCATGGGGTGTTTGTGTGTGTGTGTGTGTATAAACATACATGGTTTTAATTTGTAATTCCCTGATAATTAGTGATGTTGAGCATTTTTTCATGTTTCTTGGCCGTTTGTCTATCTTCTCTTGAGAAGAGTCTGTTCATGTCTTTTGCCCACTATTTGATGGGGTTATTTTTTTTTCTCACTGTTTTGTTTGAGATATTTGTAGATTCTGGATGTTAGCCCTTTGTTGGATGTATAGTTTGTGAATATTTTCTCCTATTCTATAGGATATATGTTTACCGTGTTGATTATTGCCTTTGATGTGTGGAAAGTTTTTGGTGTAATTGAGTCCCATTTATTTATCTTTGTTGTTGCTGTATTTACTTTTGGGGTCTTACTCATAAATTCTTTCCCTAGGCCAATGTCCAGAAGAGTTTTTCCCTACATTTTCTTATAGAATTTTTATGGTTTCAGGTCTTACATTTAAATCTACAATCTATCTTGAGTTGGTTTTTATATATGGTGACAGATAGAGATCCAGTTTCATTCTTCTGCATGTGGTTATCTGGTTTTCCCAGAATCATTTATTGAATAGGGTTTCCTTTCCCCAGTGTATGTTTTTGTCTGCTTTGTAAAAAATCAGTTGGTTGAAACTATGTGATAGTTTTATTTCTAGGTTCTCTATTCTGTTCCATTGGTCTATGTGTTTACCTTTATACCAATACAATACTGTTTTGGTTACTATAGCCTTGTAGTAGAATTTGAAGTCAGTTAATGTGATGCCTCCAGATTTGTTCCTTTTACTTAGGATTACTTTGGCTATTCAGTGTCTTCTTTGGTTCCATATGAAGTTTAGGATCATTTTTTCTAGATCCGTGAGAAATGATTTTGGAATTTGGATGGGAATTGCATTGCATCTGTAAATCACTTTAGGCAGTATGAACATTTTAACAATGTTGATTCTTCCAATACATGATCATAGGATGTTTTTCCATTTGTATCATCTATGCCTTCTTTCATCAGTATTTTGTAGTTCTTGTAGAAATCTTTCACGTCCTTGGTTAAATATATTGCTAGGTATTTTAATAATTTTTTTGTAGCTACTGTAAATGGTATTGAGTTCTTGATTTTTGACTCTCCAGCTTGACTATTATTAGTATTAATTTATGGAAATGATACTGATCTGTGTACATTAATAGTGTAACCTGCAACTTTACTGAATTTATTTATCCATTCTAGGAATCTTTTTGTTGAGTTTTTAGGTTTTCTAGGTGTAATATATCATTGGAAGATAGGAATAGTTGACCCTCTCTTTCCTGATTTGGATGCCCTTTATTTCTCTTGCTTGATTGCTCTGGCTAGGACTTTCAGTACTATGTTGAATAGAAGTGGTGACAGTGGGCACCCTTGTCATGTTCCAGTCCCTAGGAGGAATGCTTTCAGCTTTTCTCCATTCAGTATTATCTTAGGTGGGGGTTTGTCATATGTGGCTTTTATTATTTTGAAGTATGTTTCTTTTATGCCTAGTTTATTGAGGGTTTTAATCATGAATGGGTGCTGAATTTTATCAAATGCATTTTCTGCATCTATTGAGATGATCAATGGTCTTTGTTTTTGCTTCTGTTTATGTGCTGAATCATGTTTATTGATTTGTTTATGTTGAACCCTCCTTGCATCCTGGGATGAAACACCCTTGATCATGGTGAATTATCCTTTTGATGTGTTGTTGAATTCAGTTTGCTAGTATTTTTTTGAGGATTTTTGTATTTATGTTCATAAGGGATATTGGTCTGTAGTTTTCTTTTTTTGTTGTGTCCTTTTCCTGGCGTTGGTATCAGGGTGATCCTGGCATTGTAGAATGAGTTAGGAAGGATTCCCAACTTGATGTTATAGAATAGTTTCAGTAGAAAAGGTGCCAATCCTTTTTTGTAGAGCTGGTGAATTCAGCTGTGAATCTATCTTGTTTGGGATTTTTTTTCCCTTGGGAGCATTTTTATTATTGTTTGAACCTCACTATTCATTATTGGTCTGCCAGTGATTTCTATTTCTTCCTGATTCAAGATTCAGAAATTATGTGTTTCCAAAAAGTTTTTCATATCCTCTAGATTTTCGAGCTTGAGTATGTAGAAGTTTTCATAGTAGTCATGGATGATAGTTTATATTTCTGTGGTATTAGTTGTAATGTCTCCTTTTTCATTTCCCATTTATTTTTCTTTCTTTTCTATTTCTGGTTCTTTTTTTTTTTATTTCTGGTTCTTTCTCTTCTATTTCTGGCTAATCTTCCTTGCAGTCCATAAATTTATCTTTTCAAAGAGCAAACTTTTTGTTTCATTGAGTGTTTGTATTATTTTTTTGGTTCCCATTTTGCTTAGTTCTCCTCTGAGCTTTGTTATTATTTTTCTTCTGCTAGTTTTGGGTTTGCTTTGCTCTTCTTTTTCTTGGTCGTTGAGATGACATGAGGTTGTTAATTTGTGTTCTTTATCTCTTTTTGGTGTAAGCATTTAAGGCTATGAACATCCCTCTTAGCACTGTTTTTGTTATATCTCACAGATTTTTTGATGCTTGAATTCATATCAAAAAAATGTTTGCGAAGGATGTGGATAATGAATGCACAGTATGTCCATGGTTTGAGAAATTCCATTTGGTATTTTAACCTTGAAAATGAGCCACATTGGAAATCTGAGACCAAGGTGGATAATGATAAGCTGAAATCTGTAATGGAAGCAAATACACCTTAAGCTACATGTGAATTAGCAGCAAGGTTTGATGTTACTATTCAGGCAATATTGGACCATTTGAAACAAATGGGAAAAGAAATGAAGCTGGATAGATGGGTTCCACATAAATTAAAGAGTGACAGAAGAGAAATTGTCTTTAAGCTTGCCTTTCTTTGCTCTTATGACATAAAGACAAACCATTTCTACACTGTACTGTTACATGTGATGAAAAATGGATTCTTTTAGACAATTGCAAGCATTCAGCACAATGGTTGGATAAAGATGAAGTGCTGAAACACAGTCCAAAACCGATTGGTAATAACAAAAAGTAATGGTATTTGTTTAGTGATCCAGTGCTGGTGTTATCCAATACAGCTTCATGAAATCTGATCAGTCCATTACAGTGGATGTTTACTGCAACCAACTGGATGAAATGAGGATGTTTGCAATTAAGCAGCCAAGATTGATCACGGGACAGATCAATCCTCTTGCAAGACAACACTTGACCACGTGTCACACAAACTACGCTGCTCAAACTATAGCAGCTGGACTTGGAAACTCTGTGTCATCCATCCTATTCACCAGACCTTGCACCAACTGACTACCACTTCTTCTAGGCTTTGGCCCACTTCTTGTAAGGAAAAGTATTCAATTCTCAACAAGATGTGGAAAATGCCTTTTGTAATTTCATCACCACTGGTGATGCTGACATAAATAAGCTACTGGTATTCTTTGCTGCTGACATAAACTAGCTACCCTGAAGATATCAAAACTGTGTCAATAGTTTAGGTGCATATTTTGATTAATTGTACTGCTTCTTCTTTGAGATATAATAAACTACACTTTTGATTTGAAATCAGACCTGCCATATTTAATGATCTAATAGAAAAGGAAGAGCAAATCAAGCCCAAATTTAGCAGGAGAAAAGAAATAACTATGGTCAGAACAGAACTAAATGAAATTAAAAACAAAAAAATAATACAGAAGATTAATGAAACAAAGAGTTGGTTCTTTGAAAAGATAAACAAAATTAATAGACCTCTACCTAGATTAACCAGAAATAGAAAATAAAGAATCCAGATAAGCTCAATCAGAAATTTCAAAGGAGATATTGCAACTGATACTGGTGAAATACAAAATATCATTTGTGAATGCTATAAAAATGTCTGTACACATAAATTTGAAATTGTTGAGGAAATGGACAAATTTCTGGAAACACACAACCTCCCAAAGCTCAATCAGGAAGAAATAGAACTTGTTAACAGACCAATTATGAGCAACAAGATTGAAGTAGTGATAAAAAATCTTCCAAATAAAAAACATCCCTGACCAGATGGTTTCACGGCTGAATTTTATCAGACCTACAAAGAAGAATTGGTACCCATACTACAGAAATTATTTCATAACATTGAGAAGGAAGGAATCCTCCCCAACTCATTCTGTGAAGCCAGTATCACCTTGATTCCAAAGCCAGGAAAGGACACAACAAAGAAAGAAAAGAAAACTATAGACCAATATCCCTTATGAATATAGATGCAAAAATCCTCAGTGAAACTCTAGCAAACCAAATTCAGGAACACATCAAAAAAATAATCCACCACGACCCTGTGGGCTTCATCCCAGGGATGCAAGGATAGTTCACATACATCAATCCATAAATGTGATTTACCACATAAACAGAAGCAAAAACAAAGATCATATGATCATCTCTGTAGATGCAGAAAATGCATTCAACAAAATTCAGCATGCTTTTATGATTAAAAACTCTTAACAAAGTAGGCATAGATGGAACATACTTCAAAATTATAAAAGCAATATACGACAAATCCACAGCTAACATCATACTGAATGGGGAAAAGTTGAAAGCATTCCCACTCAGAACTGGAACAAGACAAGGATGCTCACTGTCACCACTTCTATTCAACATAGTGCTGGAAGTCCTAGCCAGAGCAATCAGGCAAGAGAAGGAAATTAAGGGTATCCAAATGGGGAAAGTCGAGGTCAAACTATCGCTCTTTGCTGATGATATGATCTTATATCTAGAAAACTCCATAGATTCTGCCAAAAGATTCCTGGAATTGATAAATAAATTCAGCAAAGTCTCAGGTTACAAAATCAACTTACACAAATCAGTAGCATTCCTATACACCAACAACAGTCAAGCTGAGAATGAAATCAAAGACTCAATACCTTTCACAATTGCTACAAAGAAAATAAAATACCTAGGAATATATTTAACCAAGGAAGTCAAAAATCTCTGCAAAAATAACTATGAATCACTTAGGAAGGAAATTGGAGATGATGTAAACAAATGGAGAAACATATCTTACTCATTGGCAGAATCAGCATTATTAAAATGTCCATACTACCCAAAGTGATTTAGAGTTTCAGTGCAATTCCCATCAAAATACCAATGTCATTTTTCACAGGTCTAGAGAAAAGAAAGAAAAAGAAAAAGAAAAGAAAAAAAAGTTCTTTAATGTACTTACAGTAGATGTCTTAAGACTCTTGTCTCCTCATTCTAATAACTAGGTCATCTGTTATCTGCTTATATTGAATATATATTCTCTTTGTTGAGTTTCCTGTCTCTTTGTAGTTCTTGTAGTCTAACAAGTTATATTCTGGACATGGTTTACTAAAGAACAAAAGCTAAAATATCTATGTCTATATTTATACCTATTTTAAATTTTAAATTTACTATGTCTTTTTCTTCTATGGGGTTCTTGGCTTTATCTTATAGCTCTTTCATTGAATTTTAATTTTAGTAATTATGTTTTAAATTTCCCTTAGCTCTAGTTCTCTAATTACTCCCCATCACAAACACAGAAGCCTGTTTTTATTATATGGATGCAATATTTCTTGGAATTTCGCTGGTCTGTTGATTTTCCTCAAATGTCTGGGAATCCATGGTTGTTCACTCTTACTTGTTAACGGGGAAGGTTGAGTAACATAACTGGCTGGCATAGCTTTCTTTAGCCATTATATGCATCTATTTCCCCTAAATTAAAGATTTGAATGTAAACTAGGTATACTTGGGTGGACATGCTGACTGGTAAATAGGTTTGAATTTAATATGTGTGCTGTGTAATAGGCAGACAAGCTGGTGATTTCCTTTGGAGTATAGCACTTCCCAGAGAAATCCTTCAAATTCTTTAGTGATGAGTGGTTTCTAGCCTGTGTCATATGGCATTTCTGCCAGTTGGCTGAAAGTGAAAATGTGGGAGGTATTTACCCAGCTGTTCAGTAGTCAGTCTTTTAATGAAATATTCTCAATATTGCCCTACAACCTTCTCCTGCCCAACCTCCAGCCTGTGTTGTTAAAGCTTTCTGAGTTCTCTCCTACGCAAAACAGACCCACCTTCTGTGCAGCCCTGATCTGCCACTCCACAGGCTCTGTCTACTCCATCACTACAATAATCCTATCTGCATCCTGACATCTCTAAACCTATTAAACATTGTAGAACACTCATAGTTTCCTGGCTACTCTGCTTCCCTACCTCATTCCTTTTTTGGTTATTATATTCTCTTTCTACATTTTTTAGATTCATTTCGGTGTGATTTTGGAGGGTGGAAGGTGTTTGTGCTTAGTCTGCCATCCCACCTCAGCAGTAACAAGCATTTTTTATGTTGTTGTTTAAATTTTTATGCTTTTGCTTTTCTTTTGTTTTTAAAGAATTTTAGAAGCATTAGAATCAGGTTTAAGTATCTTATAGGGTTTTTTACCCCCTATTTATCCCTTATAGATTCTATCATGGACTGAATGCTGGGCAGACCCAGTAAATACTAGTTGAGTAGCTAATTTTTAAAACCTACTAACAAACCACAACTGAAAGTATTACAACACAACGTGTGAAAGTTATGGTAAATTTGCATTCTGGCAAAAGTAGAAAAACTAAAAACAAACTAACATCCATATTTAAAATAATATATGCTTGAAATGAATTTCGCTTAAAGCAATCTTTGGTTTTGCCTGATTTTACAGTTATGAAGCAGGAAAGGCTAGAGGGAGTAAGTTAGAAACTGGTGCAATGAGAGGAGATAGGCACTAGGAAGAGTAAAGCAAAAGAACTGAGAAACGGTGGGGCATTCAGAGGTGACTAAAGGTAAAGAGTAAAAATAGAGAATATCTCATCTTTTGCTTCCTGTTTCCTTTGGCATGGAAGGAATTTTGAGGTGGCTCTGACCCTGAACACTTAAACTCAAGACTACAACAGAAAAGCAAATCTGAGTTTCTCTGGAAAATCCTGGGTATAAATGCTGTGGATTCATTAGTTTTCCTCAGGCAGAAGGTAGCTATCTACTTTTTAAACCAGTGAAGTGTTTATGTGAATGAACAAGGGGACGAAAACCTCTCTTAACACTTCTTAATTAGGCTGGAATTCCATCAAGGGATTTGTGCTGACCTCATAAATAATGAATGTGAAATTTAATTTTCCAAAGTCACAGGTGCCCAGTCAAGGGTATAGACAATTTATGTATCTTTTCAGGATAGTTTACTGCATGTGAACATTGTTCCAGTCCTGAAGTGCATGGGCCCCAGTGTAGAGCCTGTTTTTTCATCATGGTTGAAAACTCCTGAAAACCTTTGTTCCCCTGAACACTTTGGAGACTAGTCAGGCACATTACTACCTGCTTCACTATAATTTTGCAGCATTGCTTATATTTTCCATGGCTTAGTTTAATTGTTTGCTTTTCTAATCTCTGGAAATGATTTGGTAAAATTAAAACAATAAGCACAACAGCCAGTTATGGCTTCTGCTTATAAACACATTGAGTACCAAAGAAGATAAATGAAGATGGGTCAAAGACAAAAGTAGAGATTATTCACATGTTAAATTTTTCTATTGTTTGAAAATCACCTCTGATATATTTTAGAAATAATTGGGAAGAAAATATTTTTAAAAATCTACTTTATTCCCAATGGCTGTCTAACTTTCCCATGATAAATTGACCTAAACACGTAACTTTATAAAAATAACAGTATGACTCTTTAAATTATAATACTTTGCAGTTAGCATCATGTAAGACAAAGTGCTCCTGTTTGAAAATTTTATATTTAATTTTAATCTTGCAGAATTACACTGTAACTGTATAAATAGTCTTATACTATCAAAAGTAGTTAAAAATGCATATTTCGTTTTTTACATATAGTAAAATTTTCTCAAGTGAATTAAAGTACTGTTAATCTTTTCATTGAATATAAATATGGGCTCCCCTCCGATGTAACTAAGGTAACCTGTACTATTCAGTAGAGAACAGAAATGTTAAATCATACATAAGAAAGTGGCTAAGAGTATTTCATTAGGAAACCAATTCTGCAGTTTCCATAGAGTTACGGAAAATGTTATTCACCTCTTGGGGAGAACTTTTGGCATAAAGTTGAGTTTTGCTTGGCACCCTGTTTGTAAGTTTAGTTTCTTTAGCCTAGGCTCAATGTCAACTGTATATACACTCTGTTCATGTGTTGAAGAAAAAACAATTTTAGTTCTCAACCCATATGTATTTTTCTATTGGTATTTAATCTTTGTGTTGAGTTTAAGATTTAGAATTCCAGTGTGATAGTTTAAATGTGTACTGCCTTTGCAATTATGACTGTTTGCAAGTGATTGTATGGGATTTTGGAGTTTTGCTACTTATTCTATTGCAGGCTTTTCATCTAAACCTCCCTGTGGTATTAAAATAAGGACATCATATGAAATATGGTTATGTTTCTGATGTGCAATGAGCCTTTTAGAATTCTCAGCCATTCAATAGCATAGCTGCAGAACGCACGTTAAAAAATTTCTAGGTAAATGTAGAATGATAACTTCCAGAGGCTGGGAAGGCTATGGGGGGGGGTGAGATGAAGAGATAACTAATGGGTACAAAAGTACTGTTAGATGGAAGGAATAAGATCTAGTGTTTGGTAGCACAATAGGGCAACCAGAGTTAATAATTTATTATATATTTCAAAATAACTAAAAGAGTGGAATTGGAAAGCTGTTAACACAAAGAAATGATAAATGCTTGAGGTGATGGATATCCCAATTACCCTGATTTGGTCATTATACATTGTATGTTTGTACCAAAATATCACATGTACCCCATAAATATGTACAATTATTATTAATAAATTTAAAAATTACTAGGTAAAAAAGGATAATTAGAGTCAGTGAAAGAAAGATGGAGAAAACAACAAAAGACACTAACAGAATTTAGCCAATAAACATATGTTATCTACAAAAATGATTTATGTGTAATAAAATGTGAAGCATAAATGTCATTATTAATACTTTTATTGGAAGTTTTCATTCCTGAATAAACTTATTTGCACTTTATATTGCTTTGCTTTTTAATTACAGAAGTTTGGTTATCTAGGATAACCATTGCTCTTTCTAAAATGAAGTCAGTGATCTAACATACAAGTATAAGAGAGTATTAATGTATGTAAATTCATAATTTTTGTCTTCATGGTAAGATTGAGATGATAAATTTAAAAGATAAAGACCATTAAAATTGAGTGTGTTACTTAAGTCACCAGACTTTATTTCCATAAATAAGAGCTAGATTAGAGTCTATTAAATTTATATAAAAGGGAAGTAAGTGTACACATGGGTGAATGTTTTTCCTTGGTATGTGGCCTGACCCCTGGGTTATTTCAGGGTAGAATTTATTATAAATTCCTGAACTGTGCTGTTTCATTGTAACCTTTAACATATTTTTAATTGATATGTGTATTTCACATTATTTGTGGGGTACATATGATATTTTGTTATATGTACAGAATGTGTAATGATCAAATCAGGATGTTTGGGGTATCCATCACCTCGAGTATTTATCATTGCTATGTATTGGGAACAATTCAAGTCCTCTCTAGTTAGAAATAACAATACATTATTAACTATAGTTATCCTATTCAGCTATCGAACATTATACATTATACTTTCTATGTAACCTTATATCTAATTAATGGATATGTTTGCACTTATTAATCAATCTTTCTTCATCCCTCCTGCCACACACCCTTCCCAGCCTATGCTATCTATCATTCTACTCTCTACATCCATGAGATCAACTTTTTTAGCACCCACATATGAGTGAGAACATGCAATATTTGTCTTTGTGTGCTTGGCTTCTTTCACTTAATATAATGACCTTCAGTTCCATCCATGTTGCTGAAAATGACATGATTTCATTCTTTTTATGGCTCAATAGTATTCCACTGTGTACATATACCACATTTTCTTTATCCGTTCGTCCATTGATGGATGCTTAAGTTGATTTCATACTTTTGCTATTGTGAATAACACTGCAAAAAACATGCAAATGCAGGTATTCCTTTGATATACTCATTTCTTTTCCTTTGGATAAATATCCAGTAGTGGAATTGTTGGATAATATAGTAGTTCTATTTTTAGTTTTTTGAGAAATATCCATTTTGTTTTTCATAGTGGCTGTACTAATTTACATTCTAACCAACAGTGTATAAAGAGTTCCCTTTGCTCTGCGTCCTCACCAGTGTCTGTTATTTTTTGTCTTTTTAATAATACCATTCTAACTGGGGTAAGATAATATCTCATTGGGGTTTGATTTGCATTTTGCTGATGATTAGTGATGTTGAATATTTTTTTCATATGCCTGTTGGCCATTTTTATGTCTTCTTTTCAGGAATGTCTGTTTATGTCCTTTGCTTACTTTTTAATGGGATCATTTTTTTCTGTTGTTTGAGATTTTTATATATTATGGATATTAGTCGCTTGTTGGATAGTTTGCAAATATTCTCTCCCATTCAACAGGTTGTCTCATCAAGCTGTTGATTGTTTCCTTTGCCGTGCAGAAGCTTTTTAGTTTAATATAGTTCCATTTGTCTATTTTTGTTTTTGTCATCTGTGATTTTGAGGTCTTAGCCATAAAATCTTTGCCTAGATAAATGTCCTCAAGCATCTTCCCTATGTTTTCTTCTAGTAGTTTTATAGTTTTGAGTCTTATATTTAAGTCTTTAATCCACCTTGAGTTGACTTTTGCATACAGTGAGAGACAGGGGTCCAGTTTTATTCTTCTGCATGTGGCTTCACTTTTTCCAGCACCATTTATTGAAAAAGGTATTCTTTCTGCAATGTATTAATATATTCTTGGCACCTTTGTTGAAAAGCAGTTGGCTGTAAATATGTGGCTTTATTTCTGGGTTCTCTATTCTGTTTCATTGGTTTATGTGTCTGTTTTTCTACTAATACCATACTGCTTTGGTTATTATAGCCTTGTAATGTATTTTGAAGTCAGTTAATGTGATATCTCCAGCTTTATTCTTTTTGATCAGGATTGCTTTGGCTATTTGGACTCTTTTTGGTTTCATAAGAATTTTAGGATTGTTTTTCTATTTATGTGAAAAATGCTGTTGGTATTTTGATAGGGATTGCATTGAATCTATAGATTGCTTTGGGCAGTATGGGCATTTTAACAGTATTAATTCTTCTAGTTGATGAGCATGAGATATCTTCCCATTTGTTTGTGTCCTCTTCAATTTCTTTCATCAGTGGCTTATAGTTTTCCTTTTAGAAGTCTTTCCTTGGTTAAATTTATTCCTAGGCATTTTTGTTATTTTTTTTATAGCTATTGTAAATGGGATTGCCTTCTTGATTTCTTTTTCAGCTAGTTTATTATTGGTGTATAGAAATACTACTGATTTTGGTATGCTAATTTTGTATTCTACTTTACAGAATTTATTCATTAGATCTAAGAGTTTTTTGGTGAAGTCTTTCAGTTTTTCTATATATAAAGTTGTATCATCTGCCAAGAGGGACAATTTGACTTCTTCTTTTCCAATTTAGATGCATTTTATTTATTTTTCTTGCTGAATTTCTCTGGCCAGGACTTCCATAACTTGAATAGGAATGGTGAAAGTGGGCATCCTTGTCTTGTTCTAGTTCTTAGAGGAAAGGCCTTCAGCTTTTCCCTATTCAGTATAGTATTAGCTGTGGGTTTGTCATATATGGCCTTTATTATGTTGATATATATATTTCTTCTATGCCTAGTTTGTTGAGAGTTTTTTTTATTATGAAGGGATGTTGAATTTTATCAAATAAGTTTCCTGCATCTATTGAGATGATCATGTAGATTTTGTTTTTTCATTCTATTGATATGATGTATCATGTTTATTGATTTGCATATATTGAACCATCCTTGCATTCCTGGGATGAATCACACTTAATCATGGCATATTATCTTTTTGATGTGCTATTGGACTCAGTTTGCTAATATTTTTGGAGGATTTTTTTATGTCTATGTTCATTAAGGATATTGGCCTATAATCTTATTTTTTTATTCCTTCCTTGTTTGGCTTTGGTATCAGGGTAATGCTAGCCTCATAAAATAAGTTAGGGAGAATTCCCTCCTCTTCATTTTTTTTGGAATAGTTTTAGGAGAATTGGTGTTAGTTCTTTGAAAGTTGGTAGAATTTGGCAGCGAAGCCATCTGGTCCTGGACTTTGCTTTGATGAGATACTTTTTATTATTGATTTAATCTTATTATTTATTATTGGCATGCTTTATGTTTCTTCCTGATTCAATCTTAATAGGTTGTATGTGTCCAGGAATTTATCTATTTCCTCAAAGTTTTCCTGTTAGGGTCAAGTTTTTCATAATAGTTTCTGATTATCTTTTGTATTTTAGTGGTATTGGTTGTAATGTCTCCTTTTAAATTTCTGATATTGTTTATTTGGGTCTTCTCTCTTTTGGTTAGTCTAGCAAGAAGTTTATCAATTTTGTTTCTTTTTTCAAAAAAACAAATTTTCATTTTGTTGATCCTTTGCATTTTTTTTGGTTTAGTCTTATTTAGTTCTGCTCTGATCTTTATTATCTCTTTCCTTCTAATAACCTGGGGTTTGGTTTGTTCTTGCTTTTCTAGTTCCTTGAAATGCATGATTAGATTGTTTATTTGAAATATTTTACTTTTTTGATGTATATATTTGTTGCCATAAAGATCCTTCTTAGCACTGCTTTTGCTGTATCCTATAGGTTGTTTTTTTTTTTCTTTTGGTATATTGTGTTTTGCTTTTCATTTGTTTCGAGAAATCTTTTCATTTCCTCCTTAATTTCCGCTTTGACTCAGTGGTCATTCAGGAATATATTTTTGAATTTCGATGTATTCGTACAGTTCTGAAAATTCCTGTTGTTATTGATTTCTTTGGCAGTGGCCGGGGCCAGTGTAGCCTTTGGTCATGGTCACTTCTCTGCTTGGAGGGGCAAGGTTGCTACTAGTGGCTCTCCCTTTGGTCCCAGTAGCAGCAGCCAGCAGCTAGCAGCAGTGGTAGCCGTGGGCAGGCTAGCCCTTCCCCGTGGTTGCCCCTCTGCTGCAAAGGGGCAGGGTCACTGTCAGTGGCTTCTGCCTCTGTGCTGGCCAGTAGCAGCCAACAGTTGTGGTGGCTGTGGGTGGGGAATTTCAGTGTGGCTCTAGGGATGTGGAGATGCAGAGGCTGTTGGGCCTCAGGGCAGGATGCAGTCTGGTGGGGGCTGGGCTCTCAAAATTGCACCATGCTATAGCTGCTTAGGGCTTGGTGGCTTGTGGCACTCAGTGTGAGCTCCCCTTTCTGGAATGCCATTGCACAGTCTCCAGGCAGTTTCTTATGTTAATCTCAGGTCCTGCAAGGGTTAGGGGGCTCTCCCATGGCTAGGACTGCAGGAGTCTGTGGTGGGAATGTGGACTTCTAGGGTCTCTCACTTACACTTTCCTTGTACCGGGAAGTCTCTCCAGGCTCCCAGCCAATCCTGGCCAAAGTTATGTGGGTAGCATATAAAATGTGGGGAGAAGAGTTGAAACTAGGTCTTCTGACTCTAAAGACCTTGCTGTTGTTAACCACTAACATATGCCAACCCTCTGAAAAGCCAGTGGATTCATGGGATTATTATATGCAAATAGTATGTTGGTTCTGTAGATTCAGTGGTGAGTAAAAGCAGACACAGTTCCTCCTCTCATTAAATTTATAGCTTCCTTGGAGAAGATTGATAGTTTTCAACTATCCATAATACCAAAATTACAACTACAATTGTGATAAATGCTCTGAAGGAAGACATAACTCAGCTTATGGGCATGAGTAATGTTAACTGAAGAAGCCTGAGCTGAGATGGGATGAGAAGAGTAGAAATTAACTAGTAGGCAGTGAGGAAGGAGCATTCTAGAGGGAAAAGAAAGTTGAAAGATTCTGTGGCAGGAGAAAGTATGATGCTTTAGAGAATGCTTTAGAGAATTAAAAAATGTAGTAGAGGTGAAAAGTGAAATCAGAGAGGGTTGTAATTTTGGGAGTCATGGGGAGATGTGAAAGATAAAGCTGAGAATAGTGTGTAATAGCTGAATCATTCAGTCCTAGTGGGCCTTTTAAAGGTTTTTTTCTCTTTATACCAAAACAATGGAAAGACATGAAGAGTTTATATCAGGTTATGACATGATTGGATTTGTGATTAATAAGGGTGAGCATTTATCAGAATATCATGTAGTTAAGCTCTTTAGTGACCTCCAAAGGTATGGTAGACATTTCCTTTATCAACTTTTGCTGAGTATACTTACAAAAAGCTTTGATTGGGTTTCTGTTCCCTCTTTGCTTGCAACTTGCCAACATTTTTGTGAAACTCTCAGATTTTCAGCTGAGGTAATATGTGAGAATATCCTTTGTAGAACTGTAAAGTGTTGGATGTCAGCCATCATTGTAAGCTGTAGCTTGGTATTCAGTATTAATTCAGTGTAATTAGTCTATGCTCTCCCAATTTGGTAGACAATAGATAGATTTCATCTTACTGATATCTCGAATTCCATTCTAGTAAGGAGCACAAATTCACTTCCTGGTGGCAGAACTGAACAGGCAAGTGAGGGCCATAATCTGAATGTTAAAAAGGCATCCTTGATGGTGAGGTTGAGGCCCAGGGCTAGAAGGTGGAGGGAGGAGTAAGTTACCAGAGGGAGTGATAGCTGAATATCAGAAACGTACTGAGGGGAATAAGAGGCAGCCATAGATCCTTAAGGTATACCTTAGACTAACGGTCTGATAATTTTTGTTTTTGATTTTTCCCTGGGATGTTAAACAAAAAATGTATGAACACACAATTATTTTGTAATTTCTAGACAACTTTTATTATGGCACATAGAGAGAGGCCACAAATATAGCATGTTGCCCCTGGCTATTATATATGTTCCCTAGACCACTTGTGAAGGCAGGATTTCAGAAGATGTGTGTCAGGAGGGATCCTCATAAGCCACCTTGTCCCACTGGGTGGGGAAAGCATGGGACCAAAGGAGTCTGGAAATAGCCAATAGTTGCAACATGAGGAGAGTAATGATGTTGCTATTCATGGTACTTGGCACAATGTCTAGAAACTAACAGATGTTCAGTAAATCTTTATTGAAAGAGTGAATGAAGCGAAGAGGATTCAAAGGTTGGGGTTATGCAGAAAAAAGAATTTAGGAACAAGGAAGCCTTGTAACTGGAATAAAAGTGGGGATTTTATTTTGAGGAACTCAGCAAGATTCCAGTTCCTGGGCTCAGGGGACAAAGTCAACAGGGGCCAATGTCAACAGGGGCCAACAGCAAAACAGATCCAATACAGAATTGCTAATCTGGGGTCTTAAATTCTTCAGGATCAGAAGTCTTCATGCAGGACTGAACTCATAGTTGGGTGATAAGAGATCTCAAGTTTAAGGATTAGGAGAATGAAAGGAATGAATCCTTATAGTAGCTAATCTCTCTAAACTGATTTTCTGATTCAATCAGCAAAAGTTTTTTGTTTGTTTTTGTTTTATCATTGTTTTGTTTTGTTTTTGGCCTTTATTAGATACTTTTATCTCTGCTATGAGCTCTACACATTGGGTGCAGTAAATTTATGAGTCTAAACAAATTTTTCTATTTTTTCACCTTCTTCAGTTAATGGTATGTAAAGTAGAATATTTTGGTTAGGAACCTGGCATCTTTCTTGTGACAGGTTTTATCAGATGGAACATGGTAGTTTCTGAAGAAAACTATGTGTATTTTAGCACATATATCCAGACAACCCAAAATGAAAGGATATTAGTTTTACGGTGTTTTTGTAAAGGCTGCATTTTAATCTGTATACAGATGTGGCTGTTAGCCTTGTATAGTGAAAATCCAAGTTTCTGGTATTAGACATTATTTCTGACTCTAGTGAGACATCTTGCATCTGATATTAATGTTTGTTGAATGCCTCATAACTTATGAAGTATTTTTTCATTATTTAACTTATCTCTATAAAAACCATGTGAAGGTAGGCAGTATTATTCACATTTGATAGTTGAAGATAATAAGGAAAGAGTAGATAACTTATCTAATAGCCATGAAGAAGTTACCTGGAATTTGAACTTAAGTTCTGTAGAATAATAGATCTTTCAGTATACCACCTGACTTCATAACAATGTGTGCCTTTGGTCATAAAAAAAGACTTGGCTACATAGATTTTTGTATAAATGAAGAAAAATTGAAAACTTATGCCCTACTGACAGTAGCTTCTTTTATTATTGTAATGGACGTTTGTTGATTTTTCCTGGTCAACATACATTTCCTCTTCTTTTAGTAAGATTTTTGTGGTGTTTTTTAGAGAACTACATGCCATTCATTTTTAGTTCGTACAGTTTTGATGTATCTCCAGGGATGGGTATATCCCAAGCCTGACCAGGGAGAACATTGCATCTCTTTGACCAAAGTGATTGGTTCAAGGGTGGACATATGACCCAAGGCCCTCAGAGTCAATGATACTTAATCTGTGTATCTTTGTAAAGATTAAGGCTATCAGAGTACATCGAGTTGTGACAGTGCAAGCCTAGAACTGCTGGAAGCCATCTTTTCATCACATATGGGAGTCTTTCTGGGGATGGAGCCAACACAAAGTAAGAGCTGAGTGATGGAGAGAAACTGATTCCTTATGAAATCTTCAAGGCCTTAGATCCATACATGCCTGAGTTTTACTTCAGACTTTTGGATTACATGAGCATATTCATTTCCTTATTGTTGAGCTCAAGTTTTACTTTACTCTCTGAAATTTGCTGTAGAGAGAGATCTCAAAGAATACAGTTTTCTCTGTCTATGAAGGCAGGCAATACAAAATTAGTAAATGGTGAATATTAAACAGTAACAGGTGAAATAAAAATTAAGTGTCATCAAAGGCCAAATTATTTATCTTTTGAATGATTAAAATGATACTCTGTAAGTACTGTTAGTCTAAGATAACATAGTGATATATGAATAGTTGCTACAAGGACCTTGTTGGTTTGATGATATATATATGTATATATATATATATATATTTAAACTAATGACTCATTTTACAATAGCATTTTCTGCTTTTTAGTAAAAAAGGCACTCTCCAACATTCTTATGTAATTAACATATGTATCTCTTGATCTGAATTCTTGCCCTTTCCTGTGGTACATGATTGATAAATGGTTTGAGCAAATAATTTGCCTGAGAAATGTCAATTATCTGAAAGCCATATATCATGACAGACTAAGATGCTGATCACCACAGCCAGCTCTTTGATGAAGAGGAAATATGGAAACTGACACAATGCCTCATTTCTATTTTAAAACTAAATGTACTAAGTACGTGAACCCAGCTAAATACACTGAGGACACATACCAGGTTGGAGCTGATAGGAGTCCAGGGATTAGATAGGTTGTTTTTTGGTGAACAATTTGTAGTATAAAGAGAAGATCCCAGAAATCATTGGCTCTCTTCATTTTGTTTCCAGCAGAAAAACTAAGCAGATAAAAAAACTGCAGAACTATTGAAAGCATCTGCCTTTTTTATAACTAGCTGCAATGTGTGGTTACTTTGAAAAATTTTCTTGGGGAAAATGCAGTTAGTAAATTATGATTTATTCAAATAGATAAATTATAATATGACAGTGGGCGTTTTCATTGGGTAATTAATATAAATTTACTAGTCATTTAGGACTTTTTAAATTATAAGTCTAAATATAGCCTAGCAATTTAAGAGATTTAAAAATGTCTATAGGATATGAATTTTAATATGATACACCTGAGAATTTTTCACGTATACTGAAATCAGCCTACTGATTTCCTTGTTCAAAAAGTGAAGCCAGAGAATAATTATTCTTAGGATGTGGTGAGAAATGTGATTTCCATTGCATCTACAGTAACATATTTGAAGAACAATTTGAAATTCTATAGATAGATTTTGGAAAGCAGATTTAAGTTATTTGGGTAATGTATGCAAATCCCTCTTGTAAAGAATACAAAATCTTAATGATAGTAAGGCTAATTTGATCACATTGTTCTCTACATTTAATTGACTGCTTTTAAGATGTCTTTTTTCTTCTCCTTTGTAGCAGTTTTATTTTGTAGGAAAAAAATGCTTCACTTCTTTTCAGGACAAGTGTAATCTCATTTGCTTTTCCTTTTGAAGTATAATTGTCTTATTTCTCATATCATCTCCAATCCCTTACTTAAAGATAGAGACCCATTCTTTCGTTTTGTGGATGTTGGCCTCATGTTATTCTCTCCATTGATATTTTCTAACAATTACATGAATTCATTATAAGGCTTTTCTTAGGTATTATACTATATATCAGTTATTTTTGATTTAGGAGTAAAGTTGTAATAATTTTCCAATTCCTCCATAGCTATCTTGGCATATAGATACCATGCTTTCAGAGCCCAGTTTCTCAAATATGTGGTTTAAGCCATTTTCCCCACTGCCTCACCACTCACTCACTGCTTAACACCCTGTAATTTGGCTTCTCTACTCCTACCTTGTGGAAGCTGTACTGATCTCCCAATTATTAAATTAAATAGGCTTTTAAATTAAATAGCCTTTTCTCAGCTCTCTTGCTTACTGAACTTTCTGCTGAATTTATCCCTGTTGATCACATATTCCTTTTTGAAACTCTCTTGTTCATTGACCTTTATGACTTAAACTAACTTGGTTCTTCAATCTTTATTATTTTATAAAATAATAATAATAATTTTATTATTCTAATAAGATGTTTTATGAAAATGATACATACCAATTCCATATTAAGGTCTTAATAAGAAAGCCAAAATGGCCTCAAATCCCTACTCAGAAATAGCTTCCATTATTGTTATCATTATTATTATTTTTATTTCAAAATATTAAGCGGGTACAAATATTTTTGGTTACATGGATCACTTTTATTTTTTTTTATTTTTTTTATTATTTCAGCATATTATGGGAGTACAAATATTACAGTAACGTATATTCCCATGCCCTCCCTCCCCCCTCGAGGCAGAGCCTCAAGCATGACCATCTCCCAAACGTTGCACACCTCATTCATTATGTTTGTATATACCCATCCCCTCCTCCCCCGTCCCACCCGCCCAACACCCGACAAATGTTATTCCTATATGTCCACTTAGGTGTTGATCCGTTAATACCAATTTGCTGGTGAGTACATGTGGTGCTTGTTTTTCCATTCTTGAGATACTTCACTTAGTAGAATGGGTTCCAGCTGTATCCAGGAGTATACAAGAGGTGCTATATCCCCATTGTTTCTTAAAGCCGAATAGTACTCCATGGTATACATATACCACATTTTGTTGATCCACTCATGTATTGATGGGCACCTCATGGATCACTTTTATGATGGTTGACTCACAGGTATGGGTGTGCCCATCACCCAAATAGGGTTCATTGTATGCAGTATGTAGGTTTTTGCCCGTTCCCTCCTCCACCCTCCCCTCTGCTTGATTTCCAAGGGAGTTTACTTCCCTTTGTGCACCTGTGTGGTCATTGGTTAGTTCCAATTTAATAGCTAGTACATGTGATGTTTGTTTTTTCATTCTTGTGATACTTAGGAGAATGGTCTCCAGCTCCATCCAAATTGTTGCAAAAGGCACTAAGTCATCCTTTTTAATGGCTGAGGAGTATTCCATGGTATGTGTATGCCACAGTTTCTTAATCCACTCATGAATTGATGGGCACTTGGGTTGATTCTACATCTGTGCAATTGTGAATTGTGCTGCAATAAATAGTTGAGTATAGGTGTCTTTTTGATAAAAGACTTCTTTTCCTCTGGGTACACACCCACTAGTGGGATTGCTGGATCTAATGATAGATCTACTTTTAATTCTCTGAGGAATCCCCATACTGTTTTCCATAGATGTTGTACTAATTAGCAGTCCCACCAAGAGTGTAAAAGCATTACTTTCTCTCTGCATCCACACAAGCATCTGTTGTTTTGGGGCTTTTTAATAGAAGCCATTCTAACTGGGGTAAGGTGATAACTCATTATGGTTTTAATTTGCATTTACCTGATAAGTGATGTTGAGCATTTTTTTCATAATTTTATTGGCCATTTAATTTGTCTATCTTCTTTTGAAAAGTTTCTGTTCGTGTCTTTTGCTCACTTCTTAATGGGTTGTTTTTTTCTTGCTAATTTGCTTGAGTTCTTTGTACATTTTGTATGTTAGCCCTTTATTGGATGTATAGCTTGCAAATATTTTCTCCCATTTTGTAGGTTGTCTATTTGCTCTGTTGATTATTTCCTTAGCTGTGCAGAAGCTTTTTAGTTTAATCAAATCCCATTATTTATTTTTGATGTTGCTGTGATTGACATTGGGGTCTTAGTCATAAATCCTTTGCCTAGGCAGGTATCTAGAAGAGTTTTTCCTACATTTTCCTCTAGAATTCTTATGGTTTCATGTGTTACATTTAAGTCTGTTATCCATTGTGAATTAATTTTTGTGTATGGTGAGAGATAGGGGTCCTGTTTCATTCTTCTGCATGTGGCTATCCATTTTCCTGCAACATTTATTGAATAGGGCTTCTTTTCTCCAGTGTATGTTGCTGTCTGCATTGACGAAGATCAGTTGGGTGTAGGTAGGTGGTTTTATATCTGAGTTCTCTGTTCTGTTCCATTGGTCGATGTCTCTATTTTTGTACCAATATAATGCTGTTTTGGTTACTGTAACCTTGTAGTATAATTTGAAGTCTGGTAATGTGATGCCTCAGATTTGTTCTTTTTGCAGTAGCCTCCGTTATTAAATGAACATTCTCTACATTATAGATGGATGAATAGACAGTTCAATGAATGATATATATATGAATAATTTTAATAAAATGGAATCATACTATATACCATTTGTGGTAGACAGACTCTGAGATGATCCCCAATTATCACTGCCTCCTGGTATTCACAAACTTCACCAATGAAGCCATCTGTCCCAGAAGTTTTCTCTTTGGGAAAGTTTAAAAATACAAATTCAATTTCTTCGGTAGTTGTAGTGCCATTTAGTTATTGCATTTTTCTCGAATGAGCTTTGGTAGTTTGTGTTTTTCAAGAAATTGTTCATTTCATCTGAATTGTTCAATTTATTGGCATAAAGTTGTTGGTAGTATTCCCCTATAATTCTTTTAATTAAACTTAAGTGATATCACCATCCTTAGTTCGTACTAGTAAATTGTGCCTATCTCTTTTTTCTTCATTAGTCTGACTAGAAGTTTATCAATTTTATTGATCTTCTCAAAGAACTAGCTTTTGATTTTATTGATTTTTCTATTGTTTTTTATTTTCTATATTACTGATATTCAGTTTAATTATTACTATTTTTGTCCTGCTTACTTGGATTTAATTTAATCTTATTTTTCTTTTTTTAAAAGCAGAAGCTGAGGATATTTTTTTGAGAACTTTCTTCTGTCTTACAGATTTAGTGCTATATGTTTCTATGTAAGTATTAGGTCCTTAAGTATGAAATGTGTAATTTTGAATCATAAGTTTAGTTTATTGTATCCCAAACAAGAAGTAGTACAATTAATCAGAGTATGCTCCTAAGCTATCCACACAGTTTTGCCATCTTAATGGTAGCTTATTTATGCCAGCGGTGAAAAAGCCTGGAGAGTGAGTGGCAATAAAATCACAAAAGGCATTTTCCACAGTTTGTTGAGAATTGAATATTTTCCCTTGCAAGGAGTGGTCTAGTAGTCAGTTGGTGCAAGGTCTGGTGAATAGGGTGAGTGACACAGAGTTTCCAACTCTAGCCTCTGTAGTTTGAGCAGCATTGTTTGTGCAACATGAAGGTGAGCCTTGTCTTGCAAGAGGATTGGCCTGTCTCTGTTGACCATTCTCAGCTGCTTTATTGTAAGCATTCTCGTCATTTCGTCCAACTGGTTGCAATAGACATCGCTGTAATTGATCGGCCAGGGTTCATGAAGCTATAGTGGATAATACCAACACTGGACCGCTAATCAGACACAATTAGGTATTTTTCATGAATTTTTGGTTTTGGACTGTGTTTTAGCACTTCATCTTTATCCAACCATCATTCCAAATGCTTATGATTGTCAAAAAGAATTCATTTTTCATCACATATAACAATGTGGTGTAGAAATGGTTTGCGTTTATGTCATGACAGCAAAAAAAGGCAAGCATCAAGACGACTTCTCTTCTGATGCTACCCATCTATCCAGCTCCTTTACCTTGCCAATTTGTTTCAAATTGTCTAGTGTTGGAATAGGAATGTCAAACCTTGCTGCTAATTCGTGTGTTGGTTCAGATGGATTCGCTTCCATTATAGCTTTCAGCTCATCGTTACCCACCTTGATCTCAGGGCGCCCACATGGCTCATTTTCAAGATTAAAATCACCAGAAAGAAACTTCTCAAACCATCTGTGTACTTGTGCATTCATTGGCCACATCCTTCCCAAACACTTCTTTGATATTTTGAGCTATCTGTGCAGCATCGGTTCCACAATGGAACTCATATTAGAAAATAACACAAATTTTTTACTTATCTATGATTTCACAAAAATTACTCTGAAAAAATTTGGAAGAACCATGCATTTGAAAGAATGAGGGTGTATCTTCACGATAAAAATAAGAATTATCAAAGTGAAATGTCAGAGATACCAACTGTCAAACTTACTACTTAAGGAAATCGGACATTCCATACTTAATAACCTAATACTACCTTAACTGAATCCCATAAATTTTAGTATGTTGTGGTATCATTTTTATTCAGTTCCAAATGTTTTCTAATTTCTCTTTTGATTTCTTCTTTGACCCTTGAGTTATTTAGAAGAGTGCTGCTTATTTTCCAAACATTTGGGAATTTTCTAGCTATATTTCTATATTGCTTCCTAAATTAGTGCTATTATTGTTAGAGAACATACTTCATATGGTTTGTATTCTTTTAAATTTATTGAGTCTTATTTATTCCCCTTAAATTTGGTCTACCTCGTTTTCTGAGTATATTTGAATAGAATAGGCATTCAGCTGTTGTTAGTTGGAGTGTTCTATACATATCAATTAGATTAAGTTGGTAGATAATATTGTTCAAGTGTTCTGTATCTTTACTGATTTTCTGCCAATTTGTTCTATTACTAAGATATGTATGTTGAAATCTTTTACCATAATTTTGGTTTTATTGATTTCTCCTAGTTCTATCAATTTTTGCCTAATGTATTTTGAAGCGCTGTTAGTAGGTACTTAAGTGTTAAGAACTGCTGTATCCTCTTGATGAACTGACCTCTTTGTCAATATGAAAGGATTGTTTATCCTCTGATAATAATCTCTGCTGTAAAGTCTACTTTGATGTTAATATACCCACTTTAGCATTATTTCGATCAGTGTTAACCTGGTATATCTTTTCTATCCTTTTAAAAAAATTCTTTTTATCTTTGTATTTTAAATGTTTTTTTGTAGGCCCCATATAGTTGGTTCTTGCTTTTTACCCAATAAGATGGTTTCTGCCTTTAAATTGTGAGTATAAAAATTGAATATTTTATCCAGTAAGACTGTTTCTGCCTTTAAATTTGGAGTATTGATACCAATTACATTTAATATTATTATTGATATGCTTTTGTTTAAAACTACCACATTGCTTTATGTTTTTTCCATCTTTTTTCCCTCTTTTTCCTCTGTTTCTACTATTTTTGTATTCTCTATTGTTTATTCCATTTTGCATTCCATATTTTAATTCTGTATTTTTTATTCTATTTTACTTCTTTTATTGGTTTATTAGCTATAACTCATTATTTTAGTGATTGCTTTATGTTTATAGTATATACCTTTAACTTATTGAATTCTATCATCAAATGATATTATACCACATCATGAATAATATAGATAACTTACAAGTTTGCTTCCACTTCTCTTCTCCTGGCTTTTGTGCTATTGTTGTATATTTTAATTCTATAATATGTTATAGTCCATTTCTATTATTTTTGTTCTAAACAGTTAATTATCTTTTAAAGTGATTTATTTATTTATTCCTTTTATTTCATCATATAATGGGGGTACAAATATTGTT
>VBSM01000483.1:7431481-7460284 GCA_008086735.1 Cheirogaleus medius
AAAAAAAAAAAAAAAAAAAAATTTGAAACATTCAAATTATATTTTCTAACCAATTACTGTAGTTGTTTAAATAAGTTGATTTGTTTAAATTGATTTAATGCCTACCAACACTTATTCATTAATTGCTTTTTCATTTGCGTTCCTTATTTTATCCATTTCTTGACTGGTAGGATTTTACTTTTCATGTAGCTGTACTAAAAATTATATTTCTTATAGTTTCACGTGCTTAATAAAGTTGGTTTCCTGAGTCTCAAAGGAAAAGTTTGATGAGTATAAAATGCTAAGCTCCATTGTCTTCTGGCAGTTGCTGTGAAGAAGTATGGAGTCAACCCAATTCCCACAAGTAGAAAAGTTGTTATTTTTTTCCTGCCTGGATCATAAGAAATTGGGAAGTCATCATCTTTTATATCCCTGAATGCTTTTTATTTTCCATTTGTTAGTTAAAACTTATCTATATATTAAATCATTTTTGTTTACTCTTCATATCTATTGTCTCTCTAATTTCTTCATTGTCTTAGTGCATTCACTTTGATAATTAATTAATTCATTAACTTATCTACCCGTTTATTCATTTGTTTATTCAACTGTTTCACATATACAGATTTACAAAATTTAACAAAATAATCCAGGTCCCCTTGCAGTCTACATTCTAATATGGGAAGAAATATAATAAGCAAAGAAATGAATAAATACATATAGAGATATGTGAGTGCTAATGAGAAAATAAAGCAGTCGTATGTTAGTAGTGCATACTGGGTGGGGGTAGGCATTAGTATTTTTTCTTTTCATGGAGGTTTTTCCAACAATAATCTTTGAATAGGGACCTGAAGAAGGTGAGGGTTGTAAGCTAAGAGGATATCTGGGGAAACAGCATTCAAGCAGAATGTTTGAAAGCCCTGAGCCAGTGGTAAGTTTGTCATATTTGAGAAACATCATGAGGCCACTGTAGCTAGAACAAAGAAATGTAGAAAATAGAAGAAGATGAGTTCAGAGTTGGCTATGGGCCAAATTGTGGAAATGACTTGGGATTTTACTCTGAGTAATACAGAAAACCATTTGAGGATATATGAGTTTTCTATTGCTGTGTAACAAATTATCACAAATTAAAAGACTTAAAACAACACATACATTTATTATTAGTATCTCATAGTTTCTATGGGTCAGGATTCTGGGCATGAGTTGTAAGTGCTTTGTGCTTTGAGGTCTTCTAAGGCTTAATTCAATGTTCTGGCCAGGCCACATTCTCAACTGGAGGCTCAAATGGTGATGAATCTACTTCCATGCTCATTCAGATTGTTGGAAGAATTCATTTCCTATGGTTGTATGACTGAGAAGCCCAACTTCTTGTTGACCATTGGCTGCAGGCTGCCTCAGGTCTGAGAGGCTTTTGTAGCACTTTGCCATCTGGGCTTCTTTACATGGCTGCTCACTTCATGAAGCCCACGGGAGAATCCCTCTCTCTAATCTGCTAAGATAGTCTTATATAATGTAATCATGAAAATGGTATTGCATCACTCTTGCCATTTTCTGTTGTTAATATGCAAGTCATAGTTCCCACCTGTACTCAAAGGGAGAGGATTACGTAATGACATGGATACCAAGAGGCAAGGATCAACTTAGGGTCTGTCCACCACAGAGGGTCTTATGCAGACAGTGACTTGATTGGAATTTCGTTATAAAATGGTTATTCCTGCTCCTCTATGAAGAAATTCTGTAGGGAGGTCAAGATGGGTGCAGGTGGTCCAGCTAGAAGGTTAATGTAATATTCAGATATCTAAAAGAGGGCATAGTATTGTGTTATTTATCCCATAGCTTTGTTTTCAGGAAAAAAAAGATTAAAAAAATATAATAACCTGCAAAGCATTGTATACCATAGTTAGGATGACCTTATATCCTTATATTTTTAAGGAGAGACTCATTTATGTCTGTTATCTTGGCTTAATTTCTAAGAGTACCTCTTTCACTTTCAAAAGTGTCCTAGTTTGAATAATAAATTTTGTCACCCAAAATATAGTTGTTACTCTCTTTATAACTGTCATCCTGGGTAGATTGAACACTACACTGACTCAGGGCAGAAATAGTTATCCATCCTTCTGTCCCCAACACCACCTAGCTCAGTGGTATTATTATTAAGAGTGTCTTTCATTTAGGGTACTTTTAACCCTTGGATTTTAAATAGGTATTTAAATTTGCTATATAGATAGTGTTTCCTAGTGAATGTCATTATCTTGGTTAATACTAGAACTTAAAATAATTTAAGTAGGAGGAACTTGCAGCTACTTTTATAGTATGCTAGTTTTTTCAACTTGTGCAAGTAAAGTGTAACTTGAGATATACCTGTAATGAATTGAAAAATATGCACTTAGAATCATCAATTTGTTTAAAAGCCTTGTAAAAGCTCTTTACAACACATAGTGAGGTCTATGACCTATGCTGACAAATAGAACTCCGGAAAACAACATTATAAAATTGAGAATTAAGAGGTGATGGTTTTATGTTAGATTATTTAGTAAATTTTAGTAGTTTTGGGAATACACTTTTTTTGTTGCCTCTTAATTTTCAGATTAAGGTTCTGCTGAACTGCAGTGAATGACTTGCTAGATTAGTAGTGGATTCCCCTTTGTAGACCTTAAAAATTTTAGGCATTACTTCTTTTTTCCTGGAGCTGAGAAATATGATTCTGGGTTGTATTTCAAGGCATTTGGTTTTGGAGAAACAGCATTCAATCAGATACTTCTTTTAGAGAAGATTTTTTATTGAATTTTTTTCAAGAACATGGATAATCAAGAGGTCTGTTTCTTAGGAACCTTGAAGTTAGGAGTAGGATGAAAGAAAATAATTTATCTTTTAAGTGTTCATAAAAAAGGAAGAATAATCCAAAGTGAAATACTTGAGTTGCTTCATTGCCTAATTTAACATCTTGGATTTTCTTTTTGGAGCAAAAAGAACCCAAGAAAAATGCTGGCTTATTTCCAGGATCATTAAATGATAATAAAGCAGTAAAACTCATGAAGCTGTCCAATAATGTGGAAGTGATTAAATAGCGAGAAAAGTGTATGTCTTCTAATTATTGTAGCATTTTAACTTGCTAAATTAAAAAGAAATAAATATTTTTCTAACCCCTCTTTTATATATACTTCCCTCCTGGGTAAAGGAGAAAATGGAGATATTGTACTTAAATCTTTCTGAATGTACTTTTAAAAAAGGAAGTAGAGATTTTTATTTTATTGCAAAGCTTGTCACTGTTGCAGGTTTGCAAGTTGAGGAGGTGACATATATTACAGAGATTGCCAACTTGTTTGGCTAATTATACTCTTGCTATATTTGAACAAGACTGAGAAGAAAAGCTACTTAAATGCCTTTTATGTTTTTTTGTTAACAATCACTTTCTAGGTATGATAAGAAAAAAAATGGCCGTTACTCTTCAAATTGCTTCTTTATAGTTGTAGTAGCAGTAAAACAAAGTATACTATGGCATTTAGAGAAAACTAATATTTGAATGATTGAGTTTTTAAAAACCAGATATGAGCTGAAACATGTCTGCATTTTCTCCCTGTTTTCACAAACATATTAGGAACACAAGACAGTTGGAAAAAATATATATAAAAACATTCTTAAAAATAGGAAGTATGATGGTGGTTACAAGGCACTACAGCAAAGGGGAAAAGAGGAGCTGTTGTTTAATATGTACAAAGTTTCAGTTCTGCAAGATGAGGAGTTCTAGAGATCTGTTTCACAACAATGTGAATATGCTTAACACTATTGTACTGTACACTTTGGGTTAAAATGGTAAATTTTATGTTATGTGTTTTTTACCACAGTAAAAGGAGCAGCAATTTTTACCTGGTCAATGTAGTCTATTTTCTGTAAACAAACTCTCTGGATGAGGAACTTACCCAGAACTCTAGGATAATGAAGCCTAGAATATCAACAGGCAATCCTCTTAGAATAAATGACATTTACCTTGGAAATCATGGTAGAGAAGGACAAACAAAGGATCAGCCATTTGTAGAAGATACATAAAATGAGAACTATGAGTTAGGCTATATGAGGTCAGCATTACCATATTAATATTGTTACAGATTTGGCATTTCAGGGATGCTAAGGTGACAGCTATATTCTAAATCCTTAATTGTAGGTTTGTTACTGGCCTCTGAGTGGAAGTTTTCCAAGTTCTTGGTGTTTGTCATGGAAAAGAATTTCAGGACACATCTTGTAAGCCAAGCAAGCAAAACTTTATTGAAAGCAGAAGTACACTTTCAGGGAGGAGAGCAGGCAGGCTCAAAAATAGCAGTTGCACTGAGAGGAAGTGGATTTAGATCTTATTTAGTCTTATTGAGGGGAGAAATATTCAAGGTCAAGGGGCTGGATTTTACTAAGAATTTGGGTAGTAATTCTTAGAATTGGGTTTCCTCCCATTTTCATACTTTATATGGTCATTTTGGAACTGCTATGGCAATTTTAAGGGTGGAGATATTCTAAAACCACAATGTAAATGATATTGTAATTAGCCAAAATTCATGTAAGGTGGTAGAGATAGCTGACAAGTCAGTTGAAACAGGATCTTGCCTGTGGTTGTCAGCCTGTCTAGTTAGCTTCTGCTTAATAGTTGTTTATTTTGACACCTGCATCCAATCTTCAAGCCCTTGTATCTGATCTCAGCCCTATCTACTAGTGTCCTACTCTAACAGGTTTGGTTAAAAACAAAAACACCAAATGCTAAGGGAAATAGAAAATAGGGGTAAAGTGTTAAGGAAGAACACACATAATACCAATTTACCACTTTGGCAAGTGGTATTAAACTCTTACATGAAGTCATCGTTCTAACTTTTAACATGCACAGGAGTCAGCTCATTTGAATGAACTCTATCTCCTCCACCTCTAGTGGAAGTGCTAATGAACAGTGAAGTGGCTGAGAAGAATCACTAACTGGCTATTCAATGAAGAACATCAGCTTTAGCTTACAGTTTGATATAAAATGAAAAGTGAGAAATGTGGATTAAATCTTAGTCATGTTAATCATGCCAGATTTTGAGGGATCATTATGGTATATTAATTTAAATACCCATCTGATGCCTAGCTCCTTTCTCTAAAACAAGACTAAGAAGAATATGTTTAAAGACAATAACAGATTCCAAAGTGGTTGTCATGTGCGGGTTCTTTTGCACAGTGGCATTTTGTGTATGTGGATAGCAATTCCTAAGTGGTTAGGAAGGGGAAACTCATTGCCTCATGAGTGATCCCATTTCATCCTTAGTTAGCTCTTACCATTAGCTATTTCATTACTATATGATGCAAGATCTATGTCCACTTAAATTTTTCCTTCCCTAGGATAAGCATTAGGATCTTTAAGAGTTCTCCCTATAACATGCTTTCAAGTTTTTTTTTTCATCTTAGTTGCTATCTTTTAGACATTTTCCATTAAAATTTTTTTTTATTGTTTTTAAAGTGTCTACAATATTAGATTCAAAGTGACATCTGGCTGTTAGAAATTTAAGTAAGACTATAATTCACCTCAATTTTAGGCACTTTTTCTTTTTGAATTAGTTTGAATTAGTAACACCTGAAAAGAATGGCAGCACAGAAAATGACCGATATTGCTAACCAGTGTTACCATACTATTTTTAAAGATGCTTCTTGCTTTATGCTCAATTTACTTATTCAGATTGGTCTCTCCATTGCTGAAACTCCAAAGTGGTACATCTTGTATCATTCTGATCCTCTTTCTTATGTTCTTGTGGTAATGTTCATTTTTTTCTATTTATAAAAATGACACATTATTAAGGAAAATTTGAAAAACACTACAAAGTTCATTCATCATTTTATATATTTCTGTTTTTCTGAATGAAGTGTGTGTGTGTTATTATATACATATATTTCATATGTAATATGTGAAATACATATAACAGAGTAGAAATTATAATATAAACACATTTTGTACTTTATTTTTCCTGTGAAATTTCATTTGGGGCATTTCTCAGTCATTGATGTTTAAAAACCTTGATGATTAAGCTCTGTGTAATATTCCATTTATTAATGAACTGTTACTTATTTAATAATTCTGTTGTTGGAATTTTAAGTTGTTTACATTTTTGTGGTTATAAATAATTTCATAATAGACATCTTTGTATGCAAATGTACATCTCTGCATCAGTGATTTTTTTTTATATAGATTTCTTGAAGGATTAATGCATCAAAAGATGTGAATATTTCCTAAGGCTCAGAGCATTCTCTCTAAAAGAGGTAGGGTGGCCATGTAGTTTATCATTCAAGTCAGGACACTTTTATCTGAACATATGCTTAAACTGGACAGAACTGGGACAATTGGTGCAAACAAATACTAAACTGATTCAATTGGGACATAAAGTTATTCTACTAAAAGAAAAAATGATTATTTCGCTTCCAAATTAAAATTCTTCTAATGCTACCCCCTGGCATGATTAAAAAATAAATCCCTTCCCATGATCTATTTTCAGTAAAGATAATAAAAGTATATTGTCATAATAATTGATTATCAAGCTCAAGAATTTATGCTTTTTCATTCCTCAGAATCTGTTTATGGGTGAATGGGAGGCTACATTGAATGTTAGAAATTTCATACATAAACATAGGATTATCAATATAATTTCATTATAAAATTACAAAATAGATCTGAACACAATACATTTCAAAGCAATTAATATAAAGAGGAAGAGTGAACCAAGTAACTAACCATGAAGTAAGTATATAAAGATGTTACTGAAAAAACTTTATTAGTCTGTAAATCTTACCGCCCAAATAGAAAAAAGAATTCCAGTCTATAATGGAGTATTTTGAAGAGATAACTTTCACAATATAAGTGAATAAATTATCTTGTTATGAGAGGAAATTTTAAGAGATAGTATGACATTTAAGTATGGCACAACTATTTTAAGGCAGTCTTTGTCTTTAGCTTTTATTCTTTTGCTTTTATTTTACTTGCATCCTGGGATAAGGTATTGTGTTTGACAGGGGTAGATATTTAAATGATAATTCTAAGACAAAAGTTAAGTAGGATATTTTAAAAATAGCCAATTTCAAAGTGGTTGTCATGAGGTTTCTTGGCACATGGTGATATTCAGTTTGTTTAACAGCAGTTTCCTTGGGTCATCTGACCAAAAAGATTGAGTTCTTTATAGGAAATATGAAACTACTGGTAAATATTCTTGTTCTAATTTAAAAAACATTTTAATTATTATGGGTACATAATGTTAATAATTGTATATCTTTATAGGGTACCTGTGATGTTTTGATACAGGCATACAATGTGAATTAGGTAATTGGGGTATCCATATCACCTCAGTCATTTAGCATTTCTTTGTGTTCACAGCATTCCAATTTTATTCTTTTAGTTATTTTGAAATATATAGTAAATTATTAACTCTAGTTGTCCTATTGTGCTACCAAACACTAGATCTTATTCCTTCCATCTAACATTCTCTTTGCCTGTTGCAGTGGTTAGAACCTTTAGTACAATGCTATAGAGAAGTGATGAGAGCTGATATCCTTCTTGATCTTAGGGGGAAAATTGTTGAATCTTATGCCATTAAGTGTGATGATAACTGTAAATTTTTCATGGGTACTCTTTATCAGGTCAAGGAAATTCTCTTCTTTTGATAGCTTGCTGAGAGGTTTTTTTTTAAATGAAGAATGAATATTGAATTTTGTTAAATCTTTTCCCCCTGAATCTACTGAGATGATTTTATGGATTTTCTCTTTTAGTTTGTTAATATGGAAAATTACATTTATTGATATTTGATTGTTAAATCAATTTGCTGTATGGGATAAATTCTACTTTGTCATGCTGTGTTATCCTTCTTATATATTATTGAATTTGATTTACTAATATTTTGTGAAGGACTTTTACATCTATGTTCATAAAGGATATTTCCTGTAGGTTTTGTTATATTTTTTCTTGTAATGTATCCGTGAGGTTATGCCTTAATGCTTTTCTCACAGAAAGAGTTGGGAAGTATTTTTGCCCTTTCTAGTTTTCTGGAAGAGCCCGTGTAGAAGTGATATTATATCTCTCTTAAATATTTGGTAGAATTCTCCAGTGAAACTATCTTGGCCTAGAGTTTTATTTGTGAAAAAGTTTTAACTACACAGTCAATTTTTAAAATAGATAAGTTATCTATATCTTCTTGAGTGAACTTTGGTAGTTTGTATCTTTTAAGAATACGATTTTATCTAAGTTGTTGAATTTTTTGGAATAAAGTTGTTGATAAAATACCCTTACTATTATTTTACTTTCTGTGTAATCTGTGATGCCACTTCTTTCATTATATTGGTAATTTGTGTCTTCACCCTGTTTTTCCTCATCAATCTAGCTAGCAGTTTATCAATTTTATTGGTTTTCTCAAGGAACTACCTTTTGTATTTATCGATTATTTAAATTGCTATTCTGTTTTTTCTTTTGTTGATTTCTACACTATTTATTTCTTTATTTTGCTTACTTTAGGTTTAATTTGCTATTCTTTTTATTGTATGACTGCCAATTAGATCAAGTTGCTTAATGTTAAGCGTCCTGTATTCTTATTGATTTTCTATTTTTTTCTATCAATTATTGATGGAGAGATATTGAAGTTTCCGACTATAGTTGTAAATTTGTCTACTTCTCTTTGCAGTTCTATCAGTTTTTTACTTTGTGTTAGTTTGAAGCTCTGTTATTAGGTACATAAACCTTTAGGATTGCTATATCCTTTTATAGAATGGTCCCTTTACCATTTTGAAGTGATAGTTTTATCCTTTTTAATATTCTTTGCTCTGAAATATACTTTCTCTAATATTGATATAGCCACTCTGTTTTTTTGATTAGTGTAGGATAGTCTATCTTTTCTATCCTTTTACTTTTAATTTCTTTTAGCTATAGAGCACCACGTATTTTGGGGCTCTAGATTGTATGTGGGTAGGTCTCTGATGTCACTTTGCACTTTTGAGGGACTGGAACTATATCTTCTCTCCCCCATTTGTGTCTTATTAAAATGCTGGGGCAGAACAGTTGGTAGTCTTATTTGTGAAGATACGGGGAAGGGCTCATTCTGGATATACAAGGTCATG
Source organism: Cheirogaleus medius (assembly GCA_008086735.1). Taxonomy (NCBI): domain Eukaryota; kingdom Metazoa; phylum Chordata; class Mammalia; order Primates; family Cheirogaleidae; genus Cheirogaleus; species Cheirogaleus medius. Next base: position 7,440,560 of record VBSM01000483.1, read on the forward strand.
GATTTTTATCTGATCAAGTTGAATTTGCAATTCCTGGTGGGCTACCTTGGGGGTTATGCCCAGCAGGCAGTTAAATACATGTTTCTGAAACTCAGTAGATGCTTGAATTCATGGGTTTAGATGAATTTCCCTAAAAATACTGTTCAGGATGAGAGGACCAAGGATGAAAACCTGGCAAGCATGGATATTTAAAGGATCTGTAGTTTAGGAAAATTCTAATGTAGTAATATTTATGGTAATAAATATATTTTATGTCTATGAATTGTTAAATGCAAAAAGCAATGTATCCTATATAATGGGGGATTATTTGGCTATTTCACTCTATGATTTGCGGAGTTTTTAATATTTCTTCTGAAGTACTTGATCTAAATGTAATACCTCAGATAGCTTAAACTATCCATAAATATTTTTTTCTAAATTTAGTCTCAAATGTTACAAGAAATTCAATTGTCATGGTGAACAAGTTACATAAAGTGCCCAAAAGGGGCTCAAGTTTGTCAGCTGTTTTGTTCATTACTCTTAGTGCCAAGTAATACCACAGAGGATTCACATATTTTAAACCTTCAGTAACTATGTGATTCAATTGCCAACTCTCATGAGTATTGTCCCTAATAATCTGTGTTCTCTGTTTAAGTGCTCCTGTTGTTGAGTAACCTTATCCTGATTAGAGGTGGGGAAAATAGTGGGATAATCCCATTATAGATAGAAATATCACAGGCTAGATTCTGCATGTTGGAACTCTTGGCAGCAAACATGCAAGTTCCCGAGGGGTATGTAGGCTGTTCAGAAAATTGATCCTAAATAGGATTTTATCTTAACTTTAAAATGTACTTGCCCCCAAATTTTTAAATAGATCCAATGATATATGATATAATATCTCTACTTAAACTTTTTTTTCTTGTTGACTGTTGATTATCTGTGTAATTTATTGTACTTATTAACAATCCAAAGACAGGATAGAAAATCAGATGATTCATTATAAATGATTTATCTAGTAAGTAAACATTTCAAATTCTAACCCTGGTTTTATTATCGGCAGAGATTATGATATGGGCAAGGTCATACTGTCTGCTGGTATTGCAGTTAATCCAACCTCCAAATTGCAGGAGGCTTCACAGTGATTGTAAAATTATGACTGTGCTGAAGACATGATTACTAACAGTTTAATCTACCCATCCCTTCATACTTTTTTCTGAAATAAAAGTTTAATTTGTAGCAAAATGCAAGATGTGTGAACAGAGCCTCATCTCCAGTTGAGTTATCTTTCTAGGAACTTAGGTGATAAAATTACTTACATCAGGGCTGTGAGTTACTTCCAAACATGGGACTGATTGTTACACTAATTTCAGATGGATTTTTTTTTCTAGGCCTACATAACTAAAACTAGGCCAGATATGTAAGTTAAAAATAATAAATACCATAAACAATAAAACAGATATTCTTAGTACATATACATTTATAAAAGTCCATTTTTATGTTGTTTCTTTCTAAAGAGACAACATAATGTGACAACATAAAATGCATCTGTAGTCTCTCGTACATTCCTATTCATTCATTTCATATTTTTCAAAAAATATTTACACATAAGGATTATAATTTTTCAAAAATCAGTTTAACTTATCATCTCAATGATAAGACTAATGATCAGCAATGGTGATAACACAGCTCAACAGACCATTTAATATTCTGAGCCAAAACATGCAGTTACAATATGGAAATTTTCACTCTCACCAACATAATCAGTGAAGAGAAGATCATGGGACTGCAAACAATATGATCCTAGAAACTAGGGTCAAGTTCAGGAAATATTACCCTCCAATATTGCTGTGAGCACCATGTGGATGGGATTTGCTATTTACTGTCATCTCTTAAAATTGACTCATCTAGTGTAATTTTGAAATGACAGAAGCTGAATATGACAATAGGAATGAACCAAAGTATAATTAAATATAACGAAAAAAATATATTATGGAGGTATGTTGAAATGAATACAGGCAGCAATCTTTCATGTATCGTTGAAAAGTCAGAGTTACAGAGTAAGAATTTCAACAAAACCATAAAAATGTATGTGTATCAAGTTTTCTTAGGCAAGAGGGCATCCAGTTTAATACCCTTTGATAGTAGTGTCAAAGCATCATCTGTTTCCATGAAGAGAATCTTTATGATAGTTACTTTAAGAAATGGATAAATTGCCATTTTAGTGACAGATGATTTTGGTTAATGAAAATCATTTCATTAGATTTTACCTCTTTCTATTCTCTATTTAAAAAATTATATGAGTAATGCATGTTGTTTTAGAAAAATTAGAAAAGAAAAAGAAAAAGATGAAATTGCATTGTACTTTTATTTGTACTTTTTACAAAATATGATCCTTTTTACACATTATTTTGAAACTTAATATTTGTTTTTCTTAATGATATTGTTAGGTAAAAATATTTCAGTTAGCCTTAAGAAAAAAGATGATTACTACTATTAGGTTCAACATTAATCCCTTTCTTTTACAACATTTTTCCATTAATGTGGAAAGAGTAGCAATAGTGACAGTGAATTTAAACATCATAAAATTATCTGCAATGAATTTCTTAACTTGCAAACCTGACAACCAAATGCTTTAACTATGGGAATCCACCTGAATTTTCTATTTTTATCAACCACCTTTGTTATATTAAGATTTCCTCATAGTAATTCTGACAGTTACAAGGTAATGATTTGCAAAATAGTAAATCATTTTTAGCAGATCATAGAAATACAATAATAGCAATAAGCATAAAGCTCCTCATCTTTTTTCTTTTTGTCTTGAAAATTACTTCATCTTTGATTTATCTCTTGTATTCTCACACATATCTTGATCGATATTGGTCTCCTTCATTACGGTGCTATCTTTAGCTGGCGAGTACCTCCTCTGGGTGAAGACTGTTACAGAGAGACTTACCTTCTCTTGGTTTTCCTGATCATAGGATTAGCCAGCACTTAAGATGCATAAGTGTATTAGTCAAAGTCTAAATTTTACTAGGATATTTCATGGTGAAATAGACTTTTGGTACTTTTTATAAGTGATTTTGAAGTGGTTTGGTAGAAGAAAACATTTTTTTTTCCTATGTCTAGCAGCTGTCAACTGCACTCCTCTTTATCATTTTCTAGATTGGTGGAAGACTCAAACCCAAATATCCCTCTCTGGCTCTCTTACTGTTCTTTCCTGATTTCTGTAAAATTCAGTTTGAAACAATTGTTAAAGCAATGCTGCTATTGGTTTGAACTATGGTTGTAATAATGAAAACTTAAGCATAAAATTTTAGGTAAATAATCCAAATCATAGCTGACCAGAGATATATGGCTTGAGACTTGTCATTTTTGTTAGGAAACTGCATATAGGATGTCAAGCTTTTATCCAGCTATGGTGTCTGTAGTGCCTGTCTCCACACTAGCGGGTTATAGGGGCGAAGGGAAGGTTTGCTGAAAATCATCTGACAAAAGGCAGATTAAAAGGAGAAAATGCATACAAAATTTATTAACATGCACACATGTACATGGGAGTCATATAAATAGGACCTCAAAGAGGGGCCAGATGGTGATGCTTAAATACTCTCTTCTTTAGAGAGAGATGTATAGACCGGGGAGGCAGGTAGGAGGCAAACATTATGGGAAGTGAGGTTGGGAGGGACTGCACAGAAATAAAGATTATCTTATCATGCAGATAAAGTCCCTCATGTAATCTCTTGGAGCTGCTCTCAGAACCATAGTTGGAAAGTCTGTCTGAGCTAGTGAGGACTCCCAGTCTCTTCTCTTCTCCAGTGGTTGGTTTTCCCTGGTTATTTGATGAGGTCATTATGGAGAGGGTTTAAGACAATTGCATTTCTTTTGGAAGGAAGCTTTCTTGGTCAGATAAGGAGATTCCAAAGAGAGTCCCTCCCTGTGCTTGGGATAGGGGGCAAGAAAATATTAGAGGGACCTTGATTCTGAGTCAGTTTCTATCTCATGTCAAAGCACCAGTCTTTGCGGTATCGGTTTCTGAGCCCCAGCCGAGTATAACATCATCCTCATTTAAATCCAGATTTTCCTTGTGATCCAAATACTTGATTCTAGCACTTTGATCACAAGGTAAATTTGGGCCTTTTTTTTTCCAGGAAAATTCATCCTTTCTCTGACAAATAGGACACTTTGCTCAGCTCTGACACTAAGCCCATCAGTACTTTCTGCATTGTCTTTCTTTTCCTCATTGCAGAGATTCCTCCAGATTAAAAAAGAAAGTTCCTGATTCTTTAGGCATTGCATATTTTTGTGGGAGTTTATTTTCACTCATTTCATAGTGAGAGGCAGCATACACAAAGGTTAAGAGCTTGAGTTTTTAATTCATAGGGTGGTAGGGATGAGGGCTTTGGGGTATTGAGGGGAGTCTGGGTTGAATCCTGGCTCTGCCACCTGTTGTTCTTTGGCCTTGAACAAGTTACTAGTCCTCTCCAAACCCCAATATCTTTAACTAAGAAATTGAGATTATTTGTACTAACTGCAGAGCTATTATTACTAAATGTAGGTCTTCAATAAAACAATGGTTTAAAAGTTTTAGCGTCATGGTCACACCCTGGGGGCTTCACACACTTGTTACTCTTAATTTACAATCTTTTATGAGATTCTCTCTGATGTTCCAGTTTAGGGGAGGAACACCTGGGCTCTTTGAGCTTCTCCAAACCTCTTTTTCTCCTCTAGGAACCTCTCAGAAATCCCACCTTTTGCATGTATTTTCATATACATCCTCAGTTTAACAGAAATTGCAAAAATATAGCACTCTGCCATGATTGTGAATGTTTACTTTTCCTCATCTGGATTTAGCATTGTTGTGAAACTCCACAAAGGGGTTTCAGTCTAGGTCCAGTTACTCTTTATACAGAGATCCAATTATCGGGACAACGAGGATTACCAAGGAAGAAAGGAGTTGTCAGAAGAATGGGAGAAGTTGCCTCAAATTCATCTTCCCAACTAATGGAGATCATGAGCTTTTAAAGGAGGAGCCAGTGCCTTGGGGTAGGATGTGATGTAACTAACCAGGGGCTACTGTGCATTGGGAGCAAGTAGTGAGGGATGGTGAATCATAGCTTTAGGATGTCTTGGGGGGTAGGGCTTCAGAGTCTCCGTTCCTTTGTCTTGCAGATAATCCATCATTTCAGGGAAGCAATTCAAAAGGTCAAGTAGTTAGTTAGGGGAGAGGATTATAAAAAAACATAGGAGTTATTGAAATTTGTTCATAGAGCTTGTTACAGCATCTGCTTGTCTGTCTTTCCAATGAATAATTTAGGATGCAGTCTAGGCTTTTTGCTTGTTCTTTCTGATGTCATATAAATCATGCTATACTGTACACCAGTCAACATAATGTGCTGTCCATGTTATTGCTCTCTGATATGACAATGATGATGAATTATGTTAAAATAAAAAAGCCATACTATATTTTAGGATGAATTTATCCCAATATTAGATTAAATTTAATTAGATTTTAATCTGACTAATGAATGTACTCTGTAGCCTTTGTTATTTAACTTCATATGGAGTTATAGGCGCATGGAAGTGGCTTTGTGTGTATATGTGTGTGTGCATGGATGTGTGTACTTCATGTAAATATGTATTTAAATGTAACATTTTTACTAAAGCTGCTACTGAAAATTGCTGCATGGCAAGGAATTAATATCTCTGGGAACCCCTAATAAGAGTAATTAGAAAAGGTGATTTAAATAAAAAAGTATTTGGGGATTTGTTTGTTAAAGGTTGTAGAGGTCTGTAGAGAACCTTATCCCTGAATTACAACTGAATAGGCTTTTTATAAATTAATCTGAGCTAGGAATTATTTTTTTGAATCCCTCACGTGAAATTCTACCTAAGACTTACTAAATAACATGGAAATTAAATGTAATTCTGCTCCTGGAATTGATTGTCTTATAGAGAGGGCCAGATGAGCAAAGCTTACAATGTCAAGATGCCTTTTTAATACAGGAATACTGCAACCTTTGTCCTCAGTGCTTCCCTCTTCATAAGGAAGGAGCTACTCTCCTAATCTGATCTTGTTCTGTTCATTACTTTTAAACTCACATTTTTCTCAAATTTCCCTATCAATAAAGAACTTCCCTTTCACATTTTTTAAGCTCTTAAATATAATTTTAAAAATTCACCATGCAGTTTTTCTTAATATTTTACTTAAAATTGTCTTACTGTATCTTCCCTTTATTACCTCTTATTTGGCTAGACTGATTAATGATTGTTTTGAGGTCTGTCATCCCTAAATGTGACAGCTATTATCCTGTCTCCTCAGTCAGCACTTTTTCCCTTTTTTCATCACTGAGCATGCCCAGATCTTTTGCCCTTTAATTGTGAAGATTATTTTGGGAAACTCATACTTTTAATTATTAAATTTTTAAAAACTGTGAGCTCTCACTTTCTTAAAGTATCATCTCCTTACCTGTATACAGTGTCCTAATTTTCATTTACTCCCAATTCTAAATATTTCATAATTTCCATTGTGATCTACTCTGTTTTTTAAAAAATATTTTATATTTTTTAAAGTAGTTTTAGGTTTACAGAAAAATTGAGAGGAAGACATAGAGATTTCCCGTGTATGTCTTGCCCCCACACATGTATGGTCTCCTCCATTGTCTTCTCCATTGTCAATGATAATGTTCTTTCCCTCCTTCCCTTACTCCTTTCCCACCAGAGTGATATATTTGGTACAATTGATGAACCTACATTGACATACCCTTATCACCCAACAGCCATAGTTTACATGAATGAAGGTTCGCTCTTGGTGTTATAAATTCTGTGGGTTTGAACAAATGTATAATGACATGTATCCGCCATTATACAGTTTAATTTTCACTGCCCTAAAAATCCTGTGCTCTGCCTGTTCATCTCTCTTTCTCTCCTTATCCTGGGCAACTGGTGATCTTTTTGCTGTCTCCAAAGTTTTGCTTTTTTAAGAATGTCATAGAGTTGAAATCATATAGTATGTAGCTTCCCTCCCCCTTCCTGGTTATTGAATTTAAAATTTTAGTTCCACATTAAAAAAACCACATTAATTGCTCTTTTAAGTTTTTGTAGATAATAGCTATTTGTATTTATAAACATACTTTATCAATTTCTGCGCTTGCTGTTTCTTTCTTGTTCCATTCCTTCTTTTTGGGTTCTCTTCTTTTTGTGAAATTTATTCATTAGCAGTCTTTTGGGATCTATATGTATTTGGTGGTGTGTGTAAGATTTCTTAGACTTAGTATTTCTAAAACTCTTTATTTTGTTCTCATTTTTGCATGATAGTTAGACTGATTTAGAATTTTGTATTTTTTGTTATTTTTCTCTCTCAGATGTTTTAAGACATTATTTGCCTTCTGTCAACTCTCACTACTGTCTGGAGTTCTTTTATCAAAGTTGTCATCCTTTCTAGATAGTCTATCTTTTCTGTATGTGAAAATTTAAGTTTTTTATTCATTTATTCACTATTCTTCAAATATTTATTGATTTCCAGTTAGTGTTCTAGGCACTAGGGATACCAGTAAATAAAGCAGTCAAAAGTCCCAGCACTCATAAACCTTGCAGTCTAGGAAGTGAGTAAATAAGTTAAAATAAAGTTAGCTGCTGTAATAAATTAAACCCCTAATTATCACTGGCTTGATGCCTTGAGATTTTATTTTTTATTCATCAAAGTGTCCGAGTTATATAGCTCTCCTCCAAGTAATTATTAAAAGACACAGACTTCTACTTTGTGGCTCTGCCATCTTTAACATTTGGTGTTTGTTGTCAATGCCATCCTAGGGTCACCTTCAGTCCAGCAACCAGAGAGGGGAAAGAGCATGGAGGATTGCACGGGAGGTTTTTATGGATCAGGCCTGCAAGTGACACTTATCATTTTGATCTACATTCTTATGGCAAGAACTCAATCACTTGCCTACATTTAATATCAAGGTTGCCTGGGAAAGGTAGTCCAGCTGTGGGCCCAGGAGGAAGAGAAAACACATGGCAGTCTCTGCCATGGAGAGACAGATAATAAATAAGTGAAACACACAGTATGTTAAATAGTGTTAGCATTAAGGAAGAAAATAAAACAGAGAGGGTTGCATTTATACATGAGTGGCTGGCCAGGGCCTCACTGAGAGGGTATTTTTAGTATACGCCTGGAGAAGTGAGGGGTTTGTACCTTGTGGATATCTGAAGGATGAACATTGCAAGCACAGAAAATAGCAAATGCAAATATCTTGATATGGGGCAAGCCTGGCCTGATCAGAGCAGCAGGGAAAGCTTTGTGGCTCTGGGAAAGGGAGCAAAGGGTGGGAGGGAAAATAAGATCACCAACGTATCAGATAATGTAAGGCCTATGGGACGTTGTAAGACTTCCATTTTTATTCTGGGTGTTGATACTTGAAACCATCAGTAGGTTTTGAATGGAGGTCAATATCTGACTTATGTTTTATTGGGATAGCTCTGGTTGTTGGGTTGAAAATAGACTGTGGATAGGGGTAGGAAGTAGAATTAGACAGGTGAGTTAGGAGGCTATTCTGATAATCCAGGTGAGAGATAAAGCTGGTTTGAATAAGAGTGTTAATAGTAAATGTGGTGTGAAGCTATCAGATTCTGAATATATTTTGAAGGTAGAGCTGACAGGATTTGCTAATGAATAGGATTTGGGATGTGCAAAAAAGAGAATAGAGGATGATTGTTTTGGCCTCAGTAACTGGATAAATGGAGAAGGAAAATTATTGGAAGAATATCAGAGCTCAGTTTTAATATGTAAAATTTGAGATGGCCTTGTGACATCTGAATGAAAATGCGAATAGCCAAGGGGAGAGGGCCAGGCTGAAAATGTGTTTGCCACGTATCAACATAGAGATGGGTGATATTTAAAGCCATGAGGCTGGATGAAATCACAAAGTAAATGTATGTGGTGGAAAAGAAAAGAGATTCAAAGTCTGAGCCTTGGGACATTCTAATATGTCGAGATCAAGAGAGTTGAGAAGGAACCAGCAGAAGAGACTGAAAAGGAGATAAGAGAAAATCTAGGACACTGGTGTTCCCTGGGAGCCAAGTAAGGAAAATATTTCGAAGAGGGGGAAGTGATAACGTGTAAAATGCTGCTAATAGGTCAACTAAAATGAAGACTAATAATTGACAATTGTATTTAACAGTGTGAAGGTTATCAATGACCTTGATAAAAGGGATGACAGGTTGATTTCTCAGGAAGCAGACTCTGAGATGGAGATGAGAAAGAGATTCGTTAGTGAGTGCTTTTGGAGTCACCATCTGTGGAAGGAAAGGGAAGGAAAGGAAGCAGGAATTGTCAGAGGGAGAAATTGGGCTGTGATGCAGCCTAGTGAAGACTTCAGCCAATCCTGTGGGGGGCTCGATGTTGAATTGACCTTTCAGTACTGTCCTGAGTTGGGACAAGTTATCTGGATCTGCATAAACCCTCGTTGACTAGTCACTGGAAGTGGACTGCCCTGGAATGGGGCATGATTTCGAGCAAGGTGACTCCTTAGCCAGTGCAATTCTGAAGAAGGTTTATAGCCGAGGGTAGTGTTCTAGTAACATTTCCAGCAACTGGGTAATAAGTTCTTCAGTGGCTCTGGGTAGAGCACCACAGTGTCTACTAGAAGCAGTTTAGGTAGATAGAGTAGCAAGAGAAAAAGCCTGAGGAGAGTGGGTTCAAAAGAGAATGGGAAGACTGAAATGTGAGACAATGAACTTAGATAACTCTTTTTTTCTTCATTTCTGATGCTCACTAGGAGGTATTTGGATGTATTTGTTTTTATTCTTCTTGTTTGGCATCTGGAGTATACTTTCAATTTCAAGATTCATGTCATTTTTCAATACTGATACTTCAAATATTGCTTTTCCTCCATTTCCTTTTTTTTCCTGGAACTTCCTTGGTATGTGTTGGAATCTTTCAATCTATCCTTTATCTCTTTTAATTAATATTTAATCTTTTTTTCCTATCTCTTTTTGTTGGCTTCTGGGAAATTTCTTAGTGTTATTTTCTAATTCACTGATTCTCTTATACTGTGTCTAATCTAGTTTTTATTCTGTATATTGGGTTTATACATTTTTTAAAAGAATATATTTTTATTTTAAGGGTTCTGATCCTATTCCAGTTGTTATTATTGGCTGTCTCTCCTAGTGTTAGTTTTGGACATATGTTTTATAATTTTAAAATTATTTTATAATAATTTTCAGACTTATGTAGAATAGGAAGTTTTATTATATTTTTATATTTTATTAATATTGACTTTTATACTCACCACTCTGATTGACAGTATGGTAGTTGCCACTGGGTTTCCCAGTTCAGAACTAGGTCTTACATTGGTTTCTTGGGGCTCCTGCCTGTATGATATTGATGATATTTCAAATCCTATTTCTGAGCCATTGGCTAATGTGGCTAGGTCTTGCTGATGAGAGATGTCTGTATCCTCTGCCTCTTCAATCATGGAGCTTATAAGAAGCTCTTGCCTCAAGCAATAGTTAGAAGTTGTATTTTTTCTCTCTTCTCAGCTATGGTTTTTAGGGGAGCCTGGCCTTGATCCCTTCCCTCATGTGGGGATTATTCTGGGTTCTGGTTATTCCGCTGGAGCTGAACTCCAGATTGCCTCTGCCTGCTGCTGGGAGCTGGGACAGCATCCACAGCTTCAGTCTCATAATCACTCTGCATTTGTTTTCTATTTCTGGTCCTTAAATATGACTAAAAGTACATCTCTACCTTATTTATGCCTGTGTCATTCCTTAGGGAAAAGCTTTTAAACAGATATTGCTGAGAAAAAGACAGGCACTTTGATATTTGTTATTTGATATATATGTTATTCCTCGCAGGGATTTTTTTTTCTAGAAAGTAGTAAATGCTAGACATAGTCCTGTATGTATCAATGATGTGGTAATTGTGGACATTTTTTGCTCTTTTGAGGACTCTTCATGTTTCTAAAGTCATCCCACGTAGTACACAAAATATTATTCCTATTTATCTTTTACCCTCACTTCCTCTTTCTTTTGTTTTAATCCTTTATAGAATCCATAGAGTAGAATTTATCACTATGTCCTTCCATGCATGTCATGGCCCTGGAATTCCCTTCATTTCTTGTTTGATTATGTTGATAAGTGTGACCTTGAGGTACTCTACTTCCTTCCTTGTGTTCTCTGTTCTTTCTATGCTGTTCCCATTCCCCTTGAGTCTGTTGCTTGTCCTTTTTCTGAGAGAATTCGTTCTCTCTCCTGGCCTTACTTATCATCTCTGTTTTAAAGGACTCTCAAATTTGCATATATAGAAAAAAGTGCAAGAAGAGGTGACAAATATGGAAATGAGTAATCACTTGGGTGGTGCCAGGCCTAGGCTCTGTAGTAAATGTTTTCATAGATTTATTCATTTGGTCTTGCATTTTACCTATAAAAGAGGTTAGGCCAAAAGAGTTAAGTAAGTTGCTGTCCTAATTTGTTTGGGACTGAGGCAGCTCCCAGTATACAGGACCTTCATTTTTAAAACCAGGAAGGTCCTGGACAAACTGAAACGAATAAGTCACTTAAGGCCTAAGGTTAATGACTAGGAAGTGACAAAGCCTGGGCTTGAACCCTGGCCCATCTGAGCCTAAAGTCTTTGCTTGTCACTAGGGTGTTATATTGTCTCCATCAGAATAAAGTAGAAAAAGGAGTGGAATCACAGAGTAGGTAGAAGGTAAAGAAATAATTGATGGAGGGGGAAAACACTGTTTTCTGGAAGGAATTTCATCAGAAGGAATTGTACTTTATCAGAAGTCAGGAGACCAGAATTCTAGTTCCAGTTCATTTATAGATAGACTCATGTTAAGTTGAAATCACTTACATCTCTATATTGCTCTTTCCTCACCTGTAAAAGGAGGGGCTAACAAGATGACTCCTAAGGTTCTTTCCAATTTAAGATTGTGTTACTTAAAACTATCTCTTAAATATAAACTCTCTAAAACCATTTCAGAGCCCATAAATATAATATTAGCTAGTTTTTACAAGGTCATAGAGAAAAAAGAAAACTGAAAATGGAAGCTGGGATTTGCAATATTTCGTGATTTGCCCAAATTTCTATATCTAGCTCTTTAACATTAGTATTTCTCAGCTAGGCATAATTCTATTGAAATACTTTAACATTTTTGACCTTTAATTTATTGTATTTAATTTGTCATAATTAACTTTATTGTGTTTTCATTGTTGTCTTTAATTGTTTACAGTGTCCCAAACATCTCAGCGGGAACTGCTTTATAAATCAAGTTTTTGGTCTTTATTGTTATTTATAAAATGTTAATGGTTTCTATTTAAGGGGTGTGTGATTAATAGCTGAGAGAATGTACGTTTATAACAGCACTGTTTAAATATGTGAAAATCACAAGAAAAACAGTCACAACATGCCACAATTATCATTGAAGGCATAACTGCATGTATTGATATGGGAATCTTCATAAGATATTTTGGAAACATTTATGACATAATAGAGTGGTTTGGAAATAAGGCACTATTATCTTTTTGTTCCTGGACACATGTATACTAACTGATATGTTTTTAACTGAAATTCCCCTGAAATAAAATTTATAAGACATAGCTTCTAATATTCTAACATTTTATTTAAGAAAAGCCTCACTGTTGCTATTACCTCTACCCTTCATCTTCCTGTCAGAATCTGAAGGTTGAAGTCAATGACTGAAATGGGAATTTGAGGTGAGAAAAGTGTGGAATAATGTGGACTTTTCTAAAGCCAGTTTTTGGAGTGTGTGTGCATGTCTCTATGTATTTCTTTACCACTCACTTTGGACCAAAGTACTTAGCTCCTTTTCTCATTTGAATAATTATGGCCTTCCTATCAAGATAAGTAGATCAATAAAGTTAAACAAGCAAAGCTATTTAGTCATATTGCAAAAATTCATAACAAGTTACACAGGCATTGCAGCAGTAGTAAGATTACTAAATAAATATTAGAAACTCTGAGAAAACTAAGATTATAATATTTCAGGACTTTCTTGCGGGAATTCAAATCAGCAGCTTTTTATGGAGTACTTTTTACTTGACTAGCCATGTGCTCAGTCTTGTGGGAGACATATAGGAAGTTTTAAAAACTAGTTCCTGCCCTGGTGGGGTTTGCCATCCAGTACAGGGCTTTTAGCAAAGCTCTATGCTTCATATTTCTTTTGAGGGAGGATAACAAGAGAAATGAAGCTATCTGTAGTGACTAGGGTAGTATTTTTACAGTTTTAATAGGTTATTTTGAAAAATTAATACAGTATATATTATTGTTTAGTAAATTTTAGTTGATATGTAACATATAATTGGAAAAAATTCACAATTCCCAAATGTGCAGCTCAATGAATATTCATAAAGTGAACACATCTGTATAAGCACATACAATTAAGGAGAACATTGCCTGTACTCCAGAGATCCTCCTGGTATCCCAACCTCAGACATTGCACTCTTTCCCCAAAGGTCACCATTATCCTGTGTCTTGTCTGTTTTTGAACTTTATGTTAATGAAAGCATAGAGTATGTCCTCTTTATCCTGGCTTCTTTCCAAATTATATGTGTGAGAATCATTATGTCTCTGTGTATAGCAGTTCATTCTCACTGCTGTGATGAAATATTCCATGATATAAATAGAATGCAAATTATTTATCTATTGTGTCACTGGACATTTGGGTTGCTTTTGGTTTTTAGCTGTTACAAAATAGTGCTGCTATAATCATTCTCATATGTGTCTTTCAGTCCACATTAGAAGCCATTCTTTTGGCTTAGTTAAGTATAGATTTAGTTTTTTAAGATAATGCCAAATAGTTTCCCAAAGCTTACCAATTTATACTCCAACGGGCAGTGTATGAATATTTCAGTAGCTCTATATTTTCATCAACATTTGGTATTTTTTTTTTTTTTTAACATTTGGTATTTTTTAAAAGCCATTTGATTAGGTATGTGATAGTTGTGGTTTTACTTTGTGTTTCCTAGATGATGAATGAGTTTTGAATGAGCATTATTCAAAGATGAATGAGCATCTTTTCACATGGTTGTTTCACATTTGGTTGCCTATTTTGTATTACGTTGTCTATCTTTTTCATTGATTTGTAAAAGTTCTTTATATTGTGTATGTTATATTTGTGTTTATAATTTTGGATGACACAGGAACTAAAATGCAATATTTCAGTTACCTCTAGTAGTTGACCTCTTTCCTCATAAGTGGCTCTATCTGCCATTGATTGTTTCCTTTCTTTCCCCAAGTTACTCTGCTTAGCCACTGTGGAATGACATTCTTATCTCACCAACCCCAGCCTATCATCAGTTGGTAATCATAGATTTTCAGTGACCTTCAATGTACATGTTCATGTATTGCCAAATCTTATTTTATTCATCTTTGTATCAAAACCCTAAAATAAGATCACAGAAAAACTCCATAGCTTATTGAATATGGCTCAGAACACTTGTTTTTACCCATTTCAAGAGGCAAAAGGTGAAAAAAATGAGTAAATTTTATAGCTAAAAAGAGCAATTGAAAGAATTTTAAAGTATAATGGGAAAATGTTCTCAGTTTAGCATCTCCTTTTTAATGAGTTGAGAACTGAAATGAAATTAACCACTTTCTTTTGTGATCGAAAGATTTGAATATTTTATGTAAAACTGGGAATATTTGAGATCTCTTAATTAATGTCAGTGTCCATGCATGCCTACACGGGGATAGAACGTAACATCTATTTTATGAAATAGTCAAATCTTATATCCAGAGGCATCTGTGAGATCATTGTGCTTCTCTGAGCCTGGAGTGTTGGGGTTGAAGGTAGGTGGGAGTGAGTGGCCAGTTCAGGGAGAGGCTCTGAGAACCTCTTCAGTCAGAACATCTAGGCTTTCATCTGTTATCCTCATTGACTTCTGAGAAAGGGTTCTTTTAAAAAGAGGCTAAAGCTGCCATTTTTAATATTGTGTGTCTATTTTAAATCTTTTACTTTTAGACAAGGAGGTAGGATTCAGAGAGGTTAAGTGGTTTGGCCCATATCACTTTGACAACGGCAGAATCAGGACTGAAATCCAAGTTTGCTTTCACCACAGTGCTCCTAGATTCTGAGCTTTGTGTTTGCTGGGCGGATATCTTATTGATTCATTTTTATTCTTTTCCTTCCCACTTCTTGGCTCTGTGTAATATACTAACCTGAGTTAATTAGAAAATTAGGGGAAGGTTTCTACATCAGGAAAGGAATGTTATTACATGTTGCACATGGCCACTGGGATCCCAGCTTACCTGATATTAATAATAAATTCATAAAATATCCTCTTTCCAACTCATTTTATGGCCCTCTGACTAATTTGGTTCATTATTTTAATTATGCAGTTATAATTCTCTTATTCTACTATCATCTAGTACAGTCAGCTCTCTGTATTTGTGGGTTCCTCGTCTATGGATTCAATCAAGTGGATCAAAAATATTTAAAAAAAATGGATCATTGTGTCTGTACTGAATGTGTACTGACTTTTTTCTTGTAATTATTCCCTAAACAATACAGTATAACAACTATTTACATAGCCTTTACATTGCATTAGGTATTAAAAGTAATCTAGAGATGATTTAAAGTATATGGGAGTATAGGTTATATGCAAATACTACAGCATTTTATAACAGGAATTTGAGCATCTGTGGATTTTGGTATTCACAAGGATACCTTTAACCAATCCCCCACAGATACTGAGGGACGACTGTATACATTTACACATCTTAGATGCCTAATATTGGCATTGTTACATTGGCCGTTGTTAGGACTTTTCCTGTTTGTTTTTTGTACCTGCTCTCCTTTCTCTTCTTTTATTCATATTGTTTGGCAGATCTGATGATCTAGTGAAGTCAGAGGGACCAGGAGACTTGGCAGAGAGAAGTCAGTCAGGTAGCAGATCCAGAAAACGACCTAAAGATCTTTGTTGACTTGGAAGAGAAAAAGTGAAGGGAGCCTTATACTTATCAGAGAATGGAAATGGTGACTAGGACAAAACCTGGAAGTGGGGTCCCATTGGCTTGGGTTTGAGAGCCACGTGATGAGGGCTGCAAGTAGGGATGTTACCAGAAGAGACCTAGTATAGACTACTTTTCTTGACATTTTGCTCCAGCATTACAGAGAACAGAAGAAGGTAGAGAGGAACAGGAGAGAGGCAGGGACAGGAGAGAGAGACAGGAATTCTTGAACACAAAATTAATTTCTTGGATTTTGGGAACAACTCTTCTTTTACCATAGCATACAAAAACAGTGAAATAATAGAGTTTCAGAAACTGATGGGGCCTTAGAGGTCTTCTTGCCAAATAAATTAAAATTAAAATTTCTGAAATTAAAAATAAAAAAAAGAAAACTAAGTAGAACAGAAGTCAGACAAAGCTCCTTGACTCAGTTCTGGGTGGAGCGGTAGAATGCCAGTCCTGTGCTTTTCATCTGCATTTACTCAGCTGCATGAGAGAGAAGAGCCCAGGGCAAGAGGCTAGGTTTTATTCTCTGTGCATTCAGAAGCCATGGAAGGGACGTGACACAATCTGATACACAGTTAAGAAGACAATTCATGCTGTGTGGAGAGTGAATTGGAATAGGGAAGGAATAGAAATTGAGAGAGCATTTAGGTGGCTGTTTCAGCAGAACAGTCCTGGAATGAAGGTGAGAGAAGAGGGAAGGTAGGGAGAAACAGATGTATATTTAAGTTAAAATCTAGAAGACTTGATGTATTAAATGTGGTGGGCAAAAATATAGGAGAAATCAAAGATTTATGGCTTAAGCTGGTAGGTAGATATAGGGATAATTTCTAAGAGAAATGGGAAAGGGTGAAAGTATGATTGAAGGTTAGGAGAGTTGGAGTTCAGGGACAATAGGGAGAAAGTTTGGGGTAGAAAATGAAGATTTGTTCTCATTTAGCCTTATGTCAACTGCTGAAACTGCCTGTCCCAATCCCTGGTGCATGGCCTGTTTCCCTGCAGCCTGCTGAATACCATAGGGTAGTTCTTTGCCACCAGGATACTTAATTATAAAGGGTACTGTGATAAAGTCTTTTTTTTTTCTTTCCTTTTTTCTACTGATCCCCTTACTCTGGTATGTGATAAAGTCTTATCAGTCAAGTACTTTAGAAAGGTCAAGCTAAGGAAATAAGGTAGGGAAATAGTTTTTACTACATGGACTTTTTATCCATGCAGAAATGAAATTAGAAATCCTTAGCATTCCTGAAATCCAATTTAGGAGAGCCTTAAGTTGCATCTACTAGAAAAGAAAGGGCGAAAAGACTTTTCACAAATGTGCCAAAGGAGACAAGAGAAGGTAGGGCATCCCTGTCCAGCATACTGTTGCCATAATTACTCATTCTACAAATGTTCTTTGAGCTCCTTCTATATGGCAGGGCCTGTTCAAGGCACTGGGAATATAGCAGGGAGGAAAACAAAATCCTTGCCTTTATGAAAATTGCATTCCAGACCACTGGTTATGTCAGTGCCCTGTTCAGAAACTTTCAATGGTTTATTGACCATTTCAGCAGTATAAAATCTAACCCTTTGCTCAAATCAAACAGACACACTACTGCATGTCCCCCACACCTGTGCATTCTCACCTCCATGCCTTTGCTTGTGCTGTTTCTCTCACCTGCCTGCCTTCTCTGTTCCTCTTAAGTTAGCCAATCTGGCCCACTCAGACTGATATGTAGTACCATAGGGGTGTGCTGACCAGCATCCAGTTCTGATTGGCTGATTCTTGTGCTGAAACTCACTATTCACACTGTGTCCTCCCTTTCAGGTGTAGCTCAGTTCTTCTTGAATCCTCTTCTCTATCGCTGTCTCAGCCCTCAGTGATGTCATCTTCATCTGAACCCATGTTGCTCATGGGTGTATACTACTTATTTCACAAAGCTCATACTCTCTTTTGACATCTGGCATACAGTTGCTTGCATCTTTATTTAAAAATTGACTTATGTTTTTGACTTTTCTTCCAAAATAGATGGCAAGCCCCTTGTACAAATCAGGCTCTGCATTTATTAATTGATGAGTGCATCAGGAGGGACTCAGTGCCTCATAACTGTCTGCTGGGGACTTAAAGTGGAGAGGGACCCTATTTGCTGGTAGGACCCTATTTGCTGTGCCCATCTCTAAGCAATTCCATCCTTCACAGCCTTCCTCCACTCCCAGCTCCTGTCTCAGAGTCATCCTTCATCACCTCAGGTTTGCGGGGGCATTACCATGCCAGCACCTCTTAGGATGCTTGGCTAGTTTTCTGCATTAAAAGGACAGTGGGATGTCTTGCTTGCCAGCCAATTTAATGCAGGCTGACACTCCTGGCATTTTGAATTAAGGTGGAGGAGCCAACAGCCCCAAAGAAAAGTCCATTTCTATGGAGATTAAAATGAGAAAATGACTGAACACAAAACACTTTTATTTTCTTCTTATATTTAAATATAAAGAAGACAGTAATTAAACCAGACCAGAGATGAGTTCTGATTTTTAATTGCTGAGGGAGGTACAGTATTTTAATTTATCCTGGTTCATTTGCAGAACTAGGAAGACAAGGCACATGTTCTGTGCTCTTGCCTGTGGTATAATACTGACAATTTGAGAATTAATCATTTTTGGATGTTCCAGATTTGTTATTTTAAAACTGTAACTGCAATAGTTTGTTCTCCCTCTGGGTAGAAGTTAAAGAAAAGTGTTGTAGTCTTTTATCTAAGAGCATGAGGCCATAGGGTCATGATTTTCATAGGGCAAATCTGGCTTACAGATTTACTCAAATCATTCCCAAATTATTTAACAGGTCTTGAATACTTCACTCATAGTTTGTTGATTGAGTCAGACAACTGAACAATTATACACAGAGTTTTAGAACAAGAGGCTCTGTGGAGCTCCACAAAGCATTTAATATTCCTGTTTCTAATTATAAAGCTGGGTGAGTGCACACAGTAGTGTGCATTGGTGTAGCTGACTCCCTGGCTATAGAGGCAATGCTTGATATATTCTGAATAATGCTTTGGAAGTGATGATAATGTCAAATGTAGGAGGAAGAGCTCAGCTCACTGAACCCATTAATCAGCATTTCACTGAGTACCTCTACAATATGATGTGCAGAGCTGGGAACCAAGCTGTGAAGGCCTGAGGGCCAAGACACAAGTCAGGGTTTCACTCCTCCAATTGAACGTTTAAGTCTTTTAGGAAATTAAAATATGTGGATGCCCAGGCCCCACTCTAGACTTTGATATATGTTTTAAAACTTCTCAGGTGATTCTGGTATTCATCCAGGGTTGAGGACTACTGGTATAAAGTATATATATATTTTTATTTATTATTATTATTTATTTATTTTTTATTTCAGCATATTATGTGGGTACAAATATTACAGTTACATATATTGCCCATGCCCCCCCTCGAGGCAGAGCTTCAAGCATGACCATCCCCCAAATGTTGCACATCTCACTTATTATGTTTGTATATACCCATCCCCTGCTCCCCCTTCCCACCGGCCTGACACCAGATAAATGTTATTCCTATATGTCCACTTAGGTGTTGATCCATTAATACCAATTTGCTGGTGAGTACATGTGATGCTTGTTTTTCCATTCTTGAGATACTTCACTTAGTAAAATGGGTTCTAGCTGTATCGAGGAAAATAGAAGAGGCTCTATATCACCATTGTTTCTTAAAGCTGAATAGTACTCCATGGTATACATTATACATTTTATTAATCCACTCATGTATTGATGGGCACCTGGGTTGTTTCCACA
>VBSM01000483.1:7480628-7504734 GCA_008086735.1 Cheirogaleus medius
TATATACAAACATAATGAGTGAGATGTGCAATGTTTGGGGGATTGTCATGCTTGGGGCTCTGCCTCAAGGGGGTAGGGGGGAATTGGGCAATATACATAACTGTAATATTTGTACCCCCATTATATGCCGAAATAAAAAAAAAATGACTATGTAGCTAGAAAGCCCTGGAGAAACCTATGAGGAAAAATGACTTTGTGCTATGCTTATTCCTTTGTCTACAGTGGTGACAATTTACCAAATGGTTTTTTGATCAACAATGTTTATGAAACCTTCTATTTCATATTTTAATTATTTCAAGTATATAGTCATTCCTTGCTATCTTCAGGGTTTTGGTTCCAGGATCCCCGCAGATACCCAAATCTGCAGATGTTCTAAGTCCCTTATATAAAATGATGTAGTATTTGCATATAACTTATACACATCCTTACATATACTTTAAATCATCTCTAGATTATTTATAATACCTAATACAGTTTAAATGATGTATATATAGTTGTTATGCTGTATTTTAAATTTTTTTATTGTTGTATTGCTATTTTTTATTATTATTTTTTAATATTTTCAATCCACAGTTAGTTGAATCTATGGATGTGGAACCTGCAGATACAGAGGGCTGACTGTACATATGATAGTAACAAACATTTTACTACTTTTTTACTAATGCCCACAAAATTACCAGGAAGAATTTAAGACTAGCATCCATAACAATTCATAAGAAAAGTGGAAATAAGATTTTTTTCAGTGAGGCTGGAAATTATATTGATTTTGGTATCACAAAATAATTTGGTTTTTGAAGCTTTGGAACTTCAAACATGCTATTCTTTATGCATAAAAACAGACTCTTATTTTGGAATTTCTAAATGAGGGAAAAAGTTTGGAATGATCTCTTGAGAGACCATCACACAGAGAATTTTGCAACTACTTCTGCTTTTCTTAGTT
The DNA here is from genome assembly GCA_008086735.1 of Cheirogaleus medius. Taxonomy (NCBI): domain Eukaryota; kingdom Metazoa; phylum Chordata; class Mammalia; order Primates; family Cheirogaleidae; genus Cheirogaleus; species Cheirogaleus medius. Next base: position 7,481,569 of record VBSM01000483.1, read on the forward strand.
TCTTTCTGATTTAGATTGCTATATTTTTTTGTCATTTCTTGTCAAGAATTTTCTTTTGCTTGCCCACACTCTTTCAGAAAGAACCTAAACAGAATTACTAAAATTAGCAAATGAATAGAATTATGTATCTGAGTGACAAATGTCTTAGACATGGTCTTTTCTTCTTTATGCTTTTCTGTTTTTCCACTGACCTAATAATCTCTGAAACAGAAAGATGCAGGATGGGGACTCAGAGTTATACAGGAGACTCATTGCTTCTAATTTCCTAACTTTTAGGATATTAATAATATCTTAAATATGAAGGATATTAAAACATTAAAAGTATTTAGAGACAATTGAAAGGCATTTTTTTTGCCATCTACTTTCTACTAACTCTTGATATTATTGGCCCGGGGGTAACTTAGGGGATAACAGAAATCTCAGGATAGTGTGGTGACTTGCAGAGGTTTTCTAAGTACATGTTTTCTGTATTTTGTGCTTGAAAGAACATAGGCAGAGAAGAGTGAAGAGGTTAGTCAAATGTATTATAGTAGGCCAGGCTCATTTTATGAGCTTTATGTAGGAGCAAATAGTACCAACTCTTCTGAAGAAGTAGCTTTCTAGAAATCGTTTCCTATTTGTAGTGAAAACCTTCCTCAATGAATATTTGTTGTTCTTGACTTCTCATTATTCTTTAAACTCAACTCTGGTAACAGCATTCCAATTTTATTTGGAGAAACACTCTTCCACTTTGAGCTTTGAGTCTGTGCAATTTGTGTAGGACTGTTAACTCAGCCCTTAGCTTCAGGCAGGTGATCAGGCAGTGATCTCTTGGCCACAGTGAGTGATGAGTTGAGTGACAGCTCAAACCAGCAAGGATGATACAAAGTTGGAGGTCCCAGAAGACACAGTGTGAAATTCTGGAACAAAGTCAATATGGAAGAAGGAGCTGAATAATGGAGAGAAATCAAATCCTGATGACCTTGTTAAATCTCTCGATCAAGTATTGCTGAAGATAAACTTAACCTGAACTTTCTAGTTTATGTGAATCAGTGAATTCCCCCTTTGGGAAGGGAGTATAATTTAGTGATTCAGAACATGGGAGTTTAACTAGGTTCACACCCCAGCTTTTTCACTTGGTAGCTTCTTCTATTTGTTTGAGCTAATTTGGCTTTCTGATGGTTGTCACTGGAGGTCTGATGGGAACACCTTTCTTTTATCCAATCATTCTAGGAAAAATTTCACTTAAGTTGTGTATAGTAGACCAAATAATAGCCACCCAAAGATATGAGATCATGATTCATAGAACCTGTAAAAATGTTTCTTTATTTGGAAAAAAAGGTCTTTGTAGATGTGATTAAGTTAAGGATCTTGGGGTGGGAAGATTATTCTGGATTATCCAGGTGGTTTCTAAATACCAACACAAGTGTTTTTATAAAAGAGGGAGAGGGTTATTACAGACATGTAGAAGAAAAGAACACAAACTGACCATGGAGACAGGATTGATGTGATGTAACCATAAACTAAAGATTGCTGGCAGCCACCAGGGCTGGAAGAGGCAAGAAATGGATTTGCCTTTAGAGCCACTGAAGGAGAACAGCCCTTCCAGCATCTTGATTTTGGCTACTGGCCTCCAGAACTGTAAGAAAAGTTTTTGTTGTTTTAAGCTACCAAGTTTCCGGTAATTTTTTATAATGGACATAGAAAACTAGATTTCAATTCTAGACATCATTTTCCTAAAATATTTTTCTTGGTCAGAAGTACAAAAGTGTGATCAATATACTAATTGTTTCAAGTTTCATTTCTTCATTCATATATTTATTAAGCATCTATATTATGCTTCTACTTCAACTAGATGTTGTGTACCATGCTATATTATGCTCCTACTTCAACTAGATGTTGTGTACCATGGTCCTTGCACTCAAAGAACTTTCAGTTTGGCGGAAATTACTTTTCTTTTACTTAAAAAATATAGATATTGCAAGGGTTTAGGGAGGGGCTAAGAATTGGGGTTATAATAAATAATACCACTTTTTCCCTTCTGAGTTTGGAACCAATTGAATTGAGAAGAAAGACACAGGAACTGAGCAAATAGAGATGAAAACATTCATTTTATTACAGAGAAAGCTGATGAGAGAGTATGACTGTATGACTACGTAGTTCCATGGCTTGTCAGTCCTCTTCCAGAATTAAACTCACCCTTCTAGTTGCAGGCAGGAAGGCCTTTTACTCTCACTAACCAAATCCATGAACCTCTCTCCGTCTCTGTCTAGCCATACCCTCTTCTCTCCTGTATCTGTGAACTAAGGGAAAGTGTATAAATAAATAAATGTGCTCCCCAATGATATAAATTTCTATTGTCAGAGGCCACCATGTTATTAACTACTTGCAGGCACTGGGGATTTGCCTATAGTCTGAGGTTTACATACGTTTTGGAAGGTTTGGGAAAGGAACAGTTATAAGCTGGTTATTAAGGTAATTAAATTTTTTACTGAATGGCACATAAATTTCCTCCTGGCAATGTTAGGCACTTTGGGACATTAAAAAAAGTCTACATCACAGAGCACTTCCCTTCTCTCAGTGATTTATACATAGCCAAGGGACGCATAATTATTTTTGCCCTACTGTGTGGAAGTTGGTCAACCCCATTCATTAACATTTGTATTACTTTAACCTTTTCCAGTCACAAATCTAATTAAATGCTAATTAGTAAATCAAGCAAAGTTAACTTTAAATATTTGAGGCTGAAATTCTTATTAAGATCTTAGTTGTTTTTCTGAGATAATACTGTGCTGAGATTGATACATGTTTATATAAAAGAAATAAGCAGAGGCTAAATTAATAGATTTATCTTTCTACAAATTTTGAAATGGGGCTCTGAGATATAATGGAAAAAACAAAGTGTGTTTCTTCTGTTCTTTACTCACCACAGAATACTTCTGTGATTTCTGCTCACCAAAATGTGTGGGGATTTCTCCGCGTTAAGCAAGCTGGTCTCCTCTCCAGCAGACACCAGCTGGGTGTCCTCTAATTCAATTCAATTTTTATACTCTCTACCTGGAGGTAGCATCAGATCCCACAAATTGAGGGGTTAGTCCTCAAGACTGCTCCCTACTTCAAATGCTAGTCCCAAGTGTGAGCCTCCAGAATTTCTGACTGAACGGCTATAAATTGGAGTTCCCACTGCTTGCAACCCACTGTGATTAATTTGCTAGGACACCTCACAGCCCACTCAGAGAAATGCTTTATTTATGTTGACTGGTTTGTTAATAAAGGATACAGATGAACAGCCGGCTGAAGAGATATGTAGAGTGAGATCTGGAAGGGTCCTGAGTACAGGAGCTGCTGTCTCTCTGAAGTTGGAGTGCGTCATCCTCCTGGCCTGTGATGTGTTTGCCAACTGAAAAACTCTCTAGACCCCATAGTTCAGGGATTTTTATGGATGCTTCATCACATAGGCATGATCAATTATTAACTCCATTTCTAGCCCTCCCCCCCGGAATAGCTCACAGGATTTGCTGATGAATTGGTTATTGGATATGAGAGGAAGATGACTTCAAGCTTTTTCCCTGAGCTACTGTGGATGGAGTTGTCATTTACCAAGATGGGGAAATCTATGGGAAGAACAGATTTGATGACTATGATCAGTAGTTCAGCTTTAGACATACAATAGTCCCCACTTACCTGTGGTTTTGCTTTCCGAGGTCAACTGTGGTACAAAAAATACTAAATAGAAAATTCCAGAAATAAACAATACATCAGTTTTAAATTGCTTGCCTTTCTGAATAGTGTGATGACACCTTGCCCCATCCTGCTTTGTCCCACCAGGATGTGAATCATCTCTTTGTTCCAGTGTAGCTGTGCTGTAGACACTCCCCACCCATTTAGTTACTCAGTAGCTGTCTAGTTATCAGATTCTTGCAGTATTGCTATGCTTGTGTTCAAGTAACCCTTATTTTTTTTTTTTTTTTTTTTTTTTTTAGAGACGGGGTCTCGCTCTTGGTCAGGCTGGTTTCGAACTCCTGACCTTGAGCTATCCACCCGCCTCGGCCTCCCAGAGTGCTAGGATTACAGGCGTGAGCCACCGCGCCCGGCCAAGTAACCCTTATTTTACTTAATAATGGCCCCAAAGTACAAGAGTAGTGATGTTGGCATATTGTTATAATTATTCTATTTTATTATTGTTGTTGTTAATCTCTTATTGTGCTTAATTTATAAATTAAACTTTATCATGGGTATGTATATACAGGAAAAAACATAGTACATATAGGGTTTGGTACTATCAGGCATCCACTGGGGGTCCTGGAAAGTATCCCCCTCAGAGAAAGGGACACTGCTATATAAAATATGACATGTTTGTTAGACATCTAGGTAGAGATATTGAATAGAAATTTGGATATCTGGGTTTGAAGTTCATGGGAGAAGACCAGGCTCAGATATAACTCTGGGATACCTCAGTTTAAACATGATATAAATGCCATGAGGCTATATGACTATAGTCATAGGAGTGAGTTAGAGAAATCCGAGAAAGAAGATTTGGAGTATTCAAATGTCAGGGAAAGGAGGAGAAACTAGCATAGAGGCTGAGAAGGAGCAGCAAGCTAGAAAGAAAAAAAAAATCAGGAGACTGAGATGTGCTGGTAACTGAGTGAAGAGAGCATTTCAAGAACAGAGTAGTCATCTCCTGTGTCAAATTTTGCTTATAAATCAAGTAAGATGAGGTTTTAAAATTGATACTGAACTTAGCAATGTGAAGGTCAGTGGTGACCTCGACACCTGCTAATTTAGAGTGGTCAGTTGAAAAGAGAATGGTGGAGAGAAGTTAGATAAATACAGAGAACTGTTTTAAGGAGTTATAAAGGGGAACACAGAAATTGGGTGCCTATTGGGAGGAGGTGAAATCAAAAGAGAGCACATTTTTTTCTTGTTTAAGATAGGAGAAATGACAGCATATTTTTATACTCATAGAAACAAGAGAGAGAAAAATTCACTAATGAAGGAAGAAAAGGGGAGAATTGTTGGAGCAATATCTACAAGAATCTGAGACTGGATGAGAACTTTTGGACTAGTAGAGGGGTGGCCTTAGGTAGGAATGTGGATTATTTTCATCTGTAGTAATGAGAAGGCACACAATGTGTATGGGGACAGATACTGTCAGATGGGGAGCTTTGGAAGATCTCTTGTGATTGCTTCTGGTTTCTCAATGACAGAGGAAGCAAGGATATCAGTGGAAAGTAAGGACAAGGGGAAGTCTTAGGTTTGAAGAGAGAAGATATGAAATAGAGAGGGGAGAGTGAATGGACTGAGGAATGGAGTATGATTAAGGTCCACTTGAGTTAGTGTTAATGAATGTTAGATGAGACCAATCATGTTGTCTTCTCCCATCACATCAATCATGCAGGGTATAAAACCCACAAGGTAGGTGGAGAGACTTAGATTCAACTAAGGTTTTGTGATTTCTCAAATGAAGATGACAAAATGATAGGAGGGCGATGGAGTTAGCAGTCTATAAGAGTAAGTGATCGTAGGGATTTACTTTGGAATTTAAGCTGGTTAAGGTGTGAAGGTGGCAAGAAAGAGTAAACGTGTGATAGTATTAAGGAATTTCAAGTCCTGGTGGGGGTCAAAAAGTACTGGTGATGGAGAATAATCTAAAAATGGGGAGGTGGTGATTAGAGAATATGATGCTTCAAATTGAGCTCATCAAGTAGCAGGATTGGTAGTGAAGGGGACTAAGGTACAAACATGGATGTGAATTGTTCCTTGAGCTTTTTATAACCTGTACTTCAGTCTGACAGAGATTCAATAAATGTTTCTAAGTGAATACAGGAAAAAAGTTGGCTATCAGTATGGAGGGAAGGTGATGAGGGTTGATCACCCTGAATAAATTTTGGAATTAGCAACTACATTTGTCTTTATATATTTGTGGGATGCACAGGACAGAGACCCATTCAGACCAGCTCAAGTAAAGGGAACTTATTTTAAGTTACAGCCATGCTGAATGTAAAGAATGGGAACATATTAATTAAATACAACAAGTTTCATAAGATCTGAAAATCTACCAGGAACTGAGGCTGCCCTCTCAGTCTTTTGAGGACTGCGTGGTCTCTCATCTCATCTTCTCTTGGTGTGACTGCTTTCCTCTACTTTTTTCACAGATCAGTCTCTTCTTTTCATTTTACATACAAACCAGCATCATCACCTTGGGTCTTAAAGTCAATATGATCTTTAAGCTTCACTCCAAACGTCTAACTGCCTCATTTTCTTAGTGTTTATCTTAGTCCATTCAGTCTGCTATAGTAAAATACCTTAGAATGGGTAATTTATAAACAACAAAAATTTATTTCTTACAGTTCTGAGGGCTGGAAAGTCCAAGATCAGGACACCAGCAGATTCAGTGTCTGGTGAGGGCCTGTTCCTCACAGATGGTGTCTTCTCATGTTCTCACATGGCAGAAAGGGTGAACAAGCTCTGTTAGGCCTCTTTTATAAGGGCCCTAATACCATTCATGAGGGCAGAGTCCTCATCTGCTAATCACCTCCCAAAAGCCCCACCTCTTAATGATACCACCTTAGAGGTTATATTTCAACATATAAATTTGGGGGGAGGCACAAACATTCAAATAGAGAAGTGCTTCTATTTCTTAGAGAAGATATGATAGGCTTAGGTTGAGCCAGTGATCCCAAAGTCACTGTCAGGACAGGAGTGGTGGTGATAAGGTACCAATATAGCCATTTAGGCACAAACTTTCAGCAGAGTCTATAGGCAAGAGTGGTTTTGGGGGAGATGATGATGTGGGACAAACAACCCCAAACAAGTCTTCCTTTTGTGAGGAAGGGGATCCGGTAGGAAAAAGCAGGATCTTGTATTGAGCAAAAATATTCTTGCATTTATGAGAACCAATCTTTTAACCTCTATGTTTTTATCTTTTAGTAGAAGTTCAGTAGAAGATATTCTTATCACCAACTAGTTAATATTGGTTATTTTGCTAGTTTCCATTACTATTAGCAAGCCTTGGTCAGCAAGGAACTGTGTAAACTTCTTACCCTGTCCACCTGAGGAGGCTACTTGTTTGTGCCCTGACCCAGGTAGTTAATTTGTACCAGAGTATACAAGGATAAGTTATTTTTCAGGCCAAATATTTAAAAAATAAAATAACCTTCATAGCATTTTACTCTAGGGGTAGAGTACTCTTGGGAAGTAGCTTCATAAGACATCAACAATCTTCTAAAACTAGTGAGACCATGTTCTTATTACCATTTTGGAGAGATGTTAGGTACTTCTCGTATTTGTAGATTCAAGAACACCTTTAGTCAAGTTGGTTTGCCTGGGTACTGAGAAAGTAAGCCTTTACAGGGCAGGGACCTTATCTATGCTGTTTGTATTTGTATCCCCAGTGGCTAAATAGCAGGACAGGCTCATTGAGAACTTGAAAGATATTCTATAAATGCTCATTGAATAATGTAATGAAGGGAGTGTGAGTGTAAGTGTAAATTACTAACCAGGTTTAAGCAAGTGAGGTGATTTTTAAAACTGATCTCATATCCATGTATCATTGAGGGGATACTTCTATTATAGGGCATAATCCCTAAGTTACACCTTAAGAAGACCTTGTGTGTGAGAGTGTGTGTGTGTGTGTATAGAGATATTGACAGTATGATAGTTATGGAACAGAATAAAGAGATCGATCCTAATCATTGTCCAGTGTAAAACAGCTGTTGCCTGAGCTATTCAGTGCCCGAGGTAGTTATTCATTTCTCTGGCCTGCATGAATGCTTCCAAAATGATTCTGTCACAGCGTGTGTTCTGGCATTCCCTCTGAATGCACTGGGAAACCTGGAGCCAAGGATATATTAGTGCCTGAAGTGTGGAATGTGAGACATTGATCATCCCTTCTCTGAGCTGGCACTGCTCTGAAGCAGCCTGAGAACCAGGGGAACAAGCCCATTGCCAAATCCTTCTGGTTTTGATCCCATTGCACTTAATGAATCAAAACATTATTTTAGAGACACTTATTTTTTTTAAACTGTTCCAGAAGTCCAATGAATATCCTAACTATACTTAGTGAAGATGGATCAAAAAAAGTATTTCATATAGTCACTGTAGAGACATTCATGAAGACATATAATGTGTTATCATTACATGTTTAATAGGTGCTAATAAGTACTTCTGATGTGATTGAGTTGATGCAGTTTCTACCAAAGTTCCTGGCTTCCAACTATATTCAACCATTAAGTGAGGCCTTTAAGCAGCATTCAAAAATAGACTGGAATATCTGGTTGTAGTTCTGTAAATAAATGACCCTTGCTTTTATATTTCTCCATGAATGTTTGTAAATATATTGATATTTCTACAAACTGATTTTTGATTTTAAAAACCTAAAAATGCTTCCACTGTTTTATTGATAGCCAATTAATGGAGAATAGGACAAAACGGCTAAAAAAAAATTAGTATATGTTGAGCATCTACTACTTATCAGGCGCAATTATTCAAATCTTGCAAGATTACATATTATTAGTTATATTTTACAGATAAGAAAACTCAGGCCTGGAGACACATGTTCCCAAGCTGTCACCAGTAGCAAATGGCAGAACCAGAATTTGAATCTAAATTCAGTCTGTCTGAATCTAAAGCTTGCACTCTTTCAACTCATGCAGTGTGCTACATCCTCTTTCTTGATGGGATTAGGAGTTAGTCGGGGTGCTTGGAGGAATGAGAGTCACCCAAGTGTTGTCTTTTCCTAAAATATTGTATAACCTTGAGCAAGTTGCTTTTCTTCTCAGCATCTCAGTTTGCCTCATAAAACTAATCTAATCCTAGCAGCTTTGGAAGGCTATTTTATTTTCATAAAGAACTATGAGCTTTCAGAAGAAAGATGGCATTTAAAGTGCCCAACATCATTCTTAAATAATAATGAAAACTTCCCCATCATCAGTTATGTACTATAGCAATTGAATGCTTTCCTGATTCTTCCTAACATGTCCCCAAGTGGCAGTGTTGTTTGCAGAAGGTCCTCACAGAGACATCCTGTGGATGAAGACAAAGAATGTCAGGGTGGTGACAGCTAGGTAATTCAGCACTGATTGCTTGTATGGGTCAGTAGTGAAATAGTCTACTACGGCTGCCTCCACATTCTTGTCTGACCAAAGCCACAAAGACCCGATGCATTTCAGAAGCTGTACCAGAAAAAGAAATGACATCTGAGGGGGATATTGTGCTATGGATTAGAGAGCTCAAGAAATCCCAGGAAACAAATATGTTTTTGCTAGTAAAAATAGAGAGCTAGTGTTATACAGATATTTTAAAGGCGAATATTAGCTTTGGGATGAGCTTTGACAATCACTTTGTTTTCTTTTTTATTGTAAAAATGGTGACTGTTTCTATATCTACCTGGAGAGTTCTTTCTAACCATACATTTATTAATGGGAGCATAGATGGTTTCCTTGAATGAGAGAAGCAGCAAGAATAAGGGAATGGATTGACTGTTTCTGTAAAAAAGGTGAGGGCATGATTACTTTGCTGTACCAAAAACGATGTATTGCTCAAAATGACTGTAATGGTTGTCTTGGTGTTCCTAAACAGTTTCTTATATAAAATTGTTCTGTGAGTAGTTAGAACTTAGGAAAGACATTATATGTTTAGAATTCTAGGACCTAATAGTAGGCCTTGGGTTTATACTGCCGAAGGCATTTCTTTACCAGGCTTTTAACTGAAGCCTGATTTTAATTTTTACACAGTGCTTTTGCCTTGTTTAAGAAACAAACAATACTTTGAACCACAATTTTCTCATATCTGCCTTTTGCAACTGATTTTTATTTACTTATAGGCATAATTACATTTAGAAAGAGTTTTATGGTATCAACAATAAAATCAAATGAGTGTATGACTTTCCTAGTCATTTATTTCCTACAGAAATTTTAATGGTCCAGATCATTAGATTTGGATCATTCTTCCCTTTAAAAAAGGAATGTTACTCTCAAAGTGTTGATTTTCATAGTTATAAGAGATTGCACTCTTTTGTGGTTGGCTAAAAAACTCTTTCTGAATGTAATTATGCCTTAATTATGTGGTTTATTTTCTTGAACATGGAGTGAATTTCACATCTTTGTAGATTTGTTCCTGTGTTTATAGCCCTGAAATAAACATTCCTTCCAGGAGAAAATATTTTCACTGCTTACAGGAATGGCTCCTTGGCTGTAGAGTAGAGGATGAGTAACAAGAAGACCTTGCATTTGTGCATCCATGCTATGAACATAGTCCAGAATGGTGATGGTTTGCTCATCAATAATAATGGGAGTCGAATTAAGTGTGCCACACTTAGTAAATTCTCTTCACCTGTTTGGAAGGACTTTGTGATTTAGGGACCAAAGATCAAACATTGAGGTCTGGTTCTCTTGCTGCAGTATCCTGGCCAAATTATTTAATATATTGGATCCTCAGTTTCCTATTTTGTTAAATTGTGATGGTAAAAATAACTGCTGATGGTATTGCTGAAAGGACCAAATGAGATTTGTATGTGAAAACACAATGTAAACTATCAAATACTTGACATATAATTGATGACTTGTTGAAAGACTCATGGGAGTATATATGCTCATACAGAAAAGCAGATGATTCTATATAAACAGCTACAAAGTGCTTTTATAAAAATAGAATTTTCTTTGAAATATAAGTGTGTTGCATGTACTGTCTTCTTTGACTTCCCTTTAGTCAACAGATCCTATTTAAACATTATACTTGGAAGAAAATCTAATGCTTAGTCTAATACATTTACCTAGCATTTATCTGTAAAGTAATGTTCTAGTTTTATGTGACTGTGTTCAAGCTACATTGGTGCCCAAGTATTATGTGGTTTTAGAGATTAGTGTATCTTGTGGCTTTAAAAAGTTAATAATACCTTAACTACTTAATAAACTGCCAGGGAACAACTGTGACAAATGGTTTTGGCATCCAATATACTGGGAAGTAGGATTTTCAGCAGAAGCATCTTAATTAGTGGTGAGATGAGGTTCCATCCTCTATTTCACCTTGATTTCTGATTCTGCAATGAATCACAAAACTGGTTAACTTTACAGCCTAGAACTTTGTGATTGGCTACAAATGAGTGAGATTCCTGTTCTGTCTGGTTGTTAATACCATTGGTAAGTTTATGTAGATAAACGATTAAAGGATGCCAAATCCATTTGAGGACAAATAACATATCATGGTTGGAGAGCATCCTTTGTCCTTTCATGTAGACTTAGTTTTAGGCATGGGAAAAATATGACTCCCAATGCAAGGTGAGAATGTGTGTCAAGGAGTTTGAGATATATTACCTAAAACAAATAATGGTATGAAATGTAAGGAAAGCTAAGAGCTGGTGAGAAAAGAGACAAAGAAATAATTGTATACAAATAGCTGTTTACATCACTGGAAAATGATCCTAATCAGGAATTTGCATTTCTTTAAAGCCTTTCTGTTAGTGATAATATTCCTATCCCTATTTCTCAAAAGGTAATTATCACATAAAATAGTTTATAATAGAAGTGTTATTGCTTTCCTGGTGTTCAGCATGTAAGATTTTTATTGGTGTACTTGTCTTTTTTTTTCTAAGCACCTGCAATTATATTTACATTCTGACAAAATATAGTAGAGGTGGCACTTAAATCTCCAAGTTCTTGTCTATGATCCTAAGCAATTTTACAGTCTTTTCAGCTCTGTTTTCTATAACAATTTCAAGTGCAATTAAGGCATAGAAGCATAACTTGTAAAGTTTCCACAAAGAGAATATATTTTAGATTTTAGTGCTAGAGAGCATCACAATAATTTGCTTTACAATTGTGTGGCAGATCTGAGATTAGCTCAGGGTTAGAAGAATCTTAGTAGTGAGGGTGTAAGATTCTAGCTTTGAATGTGGGAAAAATTCTGTGTGAGAATAAAGTAGAAAGGTGATGAGGTCTTGGCATTTGTCATGAGTAATGTTGAGTGCTTGGCAGGGTGGGATGTTGATGGTAGTGTAGTGAATTACCTAACAGCTGACAATTTGTGAGAGCCAGGAAGAAGGAAGATCACAAACATCATACAAATTCTCTTCTTGGTTCTAGACTAAAATATAGGACTATGATTATTCTACCAAGAAAAGGTAATGAAGTACATATGAGATACCCTAATTTGCATTCCCCTAACATCCATACATTTACTAAGCATCTTGCATAGGGTCTATGAAGGCTCTGGGACTCCCCTTATTTTCAAGCTAAAAAGTAACGCTGTCAGCCAGTTTCATGAATATAGACAGAAGACACAGAATCAGGATGTGTCAGAGACAAGGACTTTGTTACTTACAGCACAACTTGCAGGCTGAACACTGGGAGCAACGTGGAGGGACTCAGGTAGATGATGTATACATAGTAGATTCATGTTACAGCTGAGAGACAGGAGCTTGGGGAATCTATTGCTTTTAGTGAAAGCTTACTCTTTGCCCCAGGGTGATGTTACTTCATTCCTCAAAGTTTCTTGCTGCAGACACAACTCTGAGAAAAGGCCTGGATAAAGAACAAAGAGCGACCAGAGCCTTGTGTTCTTGGCATATCCAATATGATTATCAGGGATGCTCAGGGACCATGGTTGGATAGCCTCTTTCAACACTAAGGAACTCACAAAAATTATCTTATATAAACAATGTGTGTTTATTGTAACATGCATAAACTCTATGCATATACATTTGCAGTTTCAAAGCATTATTCTGTTCTTAGCAAATGAGGAAGTTGAGGTTCAGTGTGGTTAAAGGAGAAGCTAAAAATCACAAATAAATGACACAGCAGGCACTACAACATAGTGTTCTTTGATCATAGCCTAATGTTATTACCATTAGATAGCTCTACATTACTGCTAAAGAATTTTCAGGTCATGTTGGCTCCATGTTTTAGTGAAGGCTTTTCCATTATTTTATTTACTGTTGTATGCATTTCAGGAAATGAGCACTCCTTTTTCTCATCTATTGCTGCATTTTGATTCTATCAGTCTACTGTGTTCCTACGTCTTTTTCTCCTTTAGCTTTGAAAAATCTGTTTATTTCTAAAGGTCTGTAGCTTTCACAAAGTTCTAGGAAATAGGGTCAAAACAATAAAATTGCCTGTTATCTTAGAATTACAGAGTTGAAGAGATAAAATGTACATTAGACATAATTTAATCTAACCACCCCACCACCATTTTAGTAATAAAAAAGCAGAAGTTCAGAGAGCCTCAGTGAATTACCACTCAAGGTCACAGGTCTTATTAGGCAAGACCAGAACCCAGTGTTCAGTGTTCTTGTTATTGTGCTACATTGCATTCTGAAAGAAAAAGAATTCAAATATACTGGTAGAAGTTTAGTACCTTCACATTATGCATTCTAAAGTTCTGTTTAGTAACAGTATACTTTTGTTTTTCATGTACAGGATAATAATCTTTAGCTATCAAAATAACAGAATTATAATTCTTTTAAATTATGGATTCCAAACTCAAATGCTCTTCTAAGATCAGCAGGTAACATAAATGTGTGAAAGAGCTGGTGTGATCAATGGGAGGAAAGAGTCTATGGCAAACTAGAGAAAGCACAGATGTCTAGACACATTCTGTTTTAACATGTCTTGAGTACCCTCTGCCCCAAATTCATGTCTACCTCTGGATTTGGCCCGCCCACTACCATTTTGCAACGACTGACTCGAATAATGTGGTTTTAAAATATTTTCTATATCCTTAAATGTGATTTGGTCACACAGACTTTTAGAGCTAAATGGGATATTAGTTGTCAGCTGCTCTAACCCATCATTATGCTGAAAAGGAAATAAAGGAGATTCAGTGACATGCTCAAGTCCACAAAGCTAGCTTGTCACACCAACTGTGACTCGACTCAGATTCTACATAGTCTTAGTCCTCTTTTCTTTCTACTTAAACCTGAAACTTTTAAAAAAAGAATATTGTATTTTGTAATGAAAGCAATGGGAAAATCAGTTTTGAGATGTAGCAATGTATTTTGTACATAACTTCTTAGGAACCAAGCAATAATTATATTGAGTGCTATATATTACTAAGTGCCCATGCTAAGTGACATTGGGCATATAAAAATATATAAGGCATTTTTGTTTGTTTCTGTTCTCTCTAGTTGGGGAAGTCAAAACTAATATAGGGGAATAACTAAATGCTAGAATCTTTGGCATTGACTTTAAGTATAATAAAATGTAAGAAAAAACAAAGATTTTTGATAACTGAAGGCCTTAGCTCTCCATATAACAACAATTATTCTTTAACTGCATATTTAAAAAAAATTCTCTGTCATGGCCAAAGGAATATTATGATATTTGCTGAAAGATGCCAATCCTAGAATCATGCATATGCATGTGTATGTATGTTAGAGAGATATTGAATTAGAATCTGTGCTATTCATTCTTCATGTTAAATCATAATTTTTGTCCATTGATATTTTAAATATCTCCTTGGCCCCTGTTTTGAAGTTTATGGCAAATGCTGAAATGTATATAAAAGATATGACAACTGAAGTCATGCTGGAATGGAGAGAGATATTTACCCTCTGATAGAGATGTTACAAGAAACATCAGTTTAAAAAATAGCACCGCAACTATGGTTCACTATGCCTTTTGATTTATTTTTTCTTTTCACTGGTATTCAGGTTCTGCTTTTTATACTCTATATATTATAGTCAGTCTTACTCTAACAGTTTTATACTTGTAGGAAATTCCTCTCCTATGCCTATTATATTAGTCAGGGTCCTCCAGAGAAACAGAACCAATAAGATACACACATACACACAGAGATTTATTATTTATTTATTAGATTTATTATTATTTGATTTATTATGGGAATTGGCTCGTCTGATTATGAAGGCCAGTAAGTCCCACCATATACTGTCTGCAAGCTGGAGAACCAGGAAAAGCTAGTGGTTAAGTCCAAGTCTGAAGGCCTTAGAACCAGGGAAGCCAATGGTATAACTCCCAGTCTGAGACCAAAGGCCTGAGAATGCAGAGAGCTGGGGAATAGGGGGTGTGCTCTTGTAAGTTCCAGAGTCAGAGTCCAAAAGCTCAAGAACCAGGAGCTCCAATGTCTGAGGAAGAAGAAGATAAATGTTCCACCTCCAAAAGAGACAGAATTTGCCTTTCCTCTGCCTTTTTGCTCTATTTGAGCCCTCAATGGATTGGATGATGGCTACCTACATTTGTGAGGGTGGATCTTCTTTGTTCAGGCTACTGAGGCAAATATTATTGTCTTCTGGAAATACCCTCTCAGTCCAGTCAAGTTGACACATAAAATTAACTATCACATATGTTTTACAACTTGGTTGACATTCCTAGCAGATTTATCACTCTGCCTTTTCCTTTCTCTTCATCTCATATGCTTAGTCTTATTGCTCTGTCTATGGAACTCTTCCTTCTTAAGTATCTTAAAATTAAGGGGGTTGGCAAGCTTTTTCTGTAAAGAGTTAGATGGTAAATATTTTTGGCTTTGTGGAACACGTGGTCTCAGTTATTTACCTTTGCCTCTGTAGTGAGGAAGCAGCCATAGGTAACAGGTAAACAAGTGGGTGTGGGTGTGGCTATTTACCAACAAAACTTTATTTACAAAAGTAGGTGCTGGGCTATATCAACCCCTGACTGTGGTTTGCCAACTCCTGTTCTAATCCGTTGGTATCATAATTGGGAATGCTTATTCCAAGGACTGAGCAAGATGATACCTGATTGTGTAGGAAAAACCTCGTATTTATTTTTTTCTATATTTTCTGATTATAACATATATTTTATGCTTGTTTTATAAGGTGCATGATATGTTAATAAAGTAGAATATGAATATAATTTATAAGATAAGAAATAATAATATAAATAACTTTACATATATTGGGGCAATCTGCTCAAAATTTTTTGTAGTGATAATAGTGTGCAAAAAAGATTAGAAAATTGGAGACTCCTGCTCCAACATTTTACATTTTTCACAAAGACTATATATTTGAAATGTACCTCTCTTGTGATTATATAAGAAAAAGGTATTCTTATTAAAGGGAATAGTGAGTGTGGAGTTGTGAAATATGGAAAGGGTTCTAGAGAATGTTTGAATGTTATGAATTCTGTCTTTCACATTCTAACTTTTTTTTTTTTCAATTCTCTCAGCTACTCAACAGTTGACCATTAGTCCAATTTTCTCTTTTACAGTAATCATTTTCTCTTTGACATTCACAAGAATATTCTGAATTATTGCTTTCTAAATATTATTAAAATAAATGTTTATTCTATATAAGATGCTATTATCTAATTTTATTGATGGCTCAGATTATGTATTTTATATTTTTTATAGCTTTTGTTAACCCCACAGCCTCTGACAGAATGTTTGATACACAAAGAGCAACATGTTCAGAACTAAATAAAATAAAAAGTAAATAGTTGAGTGAAGGTCCTTTTAGTCTCTATATGACCACAGTTTGAGGCCTTGGCCTACTGTCTATTCTAATACTTTTCAACCTTTTTTTGAAAGTTATGAAGTTTTGTATGTATTCTGTAATCCATTCTTTCTACCTCCCTTCCAACCAATTTACTCATAAACATGCCACTGGAAGTACTAATTTTAACTTCAACACAAACTAGAATTAATTTATTTTAAGAGATTTTTGTTAATTTCATGAGCCTGTCTGATATAATTTCAGTACTTTGAAGCTACTGTAAATCCAGAGTAAGAATGCCCAGTATAGGTAGCCAAGTTAAATCAAACCCTTTTTGATAGTATAACATTATTTCTTTCTAGTAGTATACTTTTGTCCTTACAATAAAGAAGTTGTATGATTTCTCTGTTGCTGATAAAAATTTAATTGTGCATGCATTTAAAGAGAAAGTTGCAAATGTAAAATATGATAGAGACAGTTTTGCATTTTTGGTGTGGCCTTGTCAAGTTAGGATTTGGATTACTTTGAGAATGCAAAGCAGGCCATGTTAGCATTCTGTCTTGATCAGCTTTTCTTATGTCCATTTTGTGGCAGGTTGGCCCACTTTCTACACATACACTTGCAGAATTACCCTGAATTCCTGTTGGAATATTTGAAACTCAAGTAGACCCTTTGAACCTTTATGAGTGCTGTCAACATGCTAGCATAATTAGTCATTATTTGTTTCTCTGTTAAGGGCAAGATCCCTCAGATGCAAAAGTTGCTCCCTTACTTTCTAGTAATTAATTGTAATCTTTGAGATAGCCAAGCTTGTAAGCATAAATTCCCTCTTCTTAAGAGAGAAAAATTCTTTTTAACTGTTTGGGGAAAATAATTTCAGATATTAAAATCTTAGAGAATGCCTAAAAATACCACTATTG
Organism: Cheirogaleus medius; assembly: GCA_008086735.1. NCBI lineage: Eukaryota > Metazoa > Chordata > Mammalia > Primates > Cheirogaleidae > Cheirogaleus > Cheirogaleus medius. Next base: position 7,498,870 of record VBSM01000483.1, read on the forward strand.
GAGTTTCCATCTGTATTTGCTTATTTCTCTTTTTGCTTTCTGTTCATGCTTACCAATGGCTCTCCGTGTCTATTTGTATTGAAAAAACTAGACACTTGAACTTGAGGGGACATCTTATGACATTGGAAAGACAAGGAGAGGAAAAGGTTGAATCTTTACTAAGTGCTTGATTTATGCCAGGTGTTTATTCAAGACAATTCTCCTGTGTGAAAAGCTTCCTTTTATGAGTCTTAACATGTTTCTTGTTATTTATTTACCCAAATTTTTTGGTTGACTGCGAGGCAGAATATGTTAATAAAAAATACATGTAGTATTTAGGTATTCAAATGCCAATGTGCTGTGGGTGTGTGTCTGTATGTATAGAGTGAGGGAGTAATCAGTAAGAGTACATAGGGAGAATGTAGGAAGTTATCAGGTGTGCTATTGCTTTATAAACATTGATGATAAAACACCTGTCATTGTTTGTGTTGGTGAATATATATTACTCATTGTATTATCAGTCTTAATCATATTCCTATTTGTGGCAGATATAAGTCATTCTATCTGTGTTTAAATAGATTAACACATTAAGCTGAAACATACATTGAGATACATACATAGAAATTCACTCAATATTTATACTGGGTTAGATCAGGTGGCTGGATTGAGGCTTTTGGGTTTGTTATGTCAGAGCATATTGGCAAATTGTGAGGCTAGAAAAGATGTATGTTGTTTGCAATTTCCTTCTAATTATAGAATCCTATCTACATCAATAAAAGTTTATGTATAACTTTATAGGAACTGTATTTGGTGAGAAAAATAATTGTAGACACCCATACATCTGTAAAACATAAATTAGATTTTGATAAAAAGTGAATTGATTCTTGATAAAGTTCTGAATGTTAATGGGACAAAAATTCCCATCTGACTTTAACCAATTTTCTATTCTTGCAGTATCTTTCTCAGTAATATAGGCTGACTTTTTTTTTTTTGGCACCCACATATAGCAAATAACTGTGAAACATTTCAAACCTCAAAGTGACACTAAAACTGTGAAGTATGAAATGGAAGTGCCAGAGCGTGTGAGACACATTGCATAGCACCGCTCAGTAATTCAGTGTGTGCATGCAAGAGAAATGACAACACCATTGCAAGAAGCAACATGATTAATGCTACAAAAAATTAAATAAATCAAAACAACCTTCATTTGCAAGTAATCCCTAATGCCTTAAAGTTACCACTTTCTATGTTTAGCAGCCCTGCCCTAGTAATTACACCCTTCTCACCTCATGGATGTCTGCTGTGAGGAATAAAATTATAAATGAATCTTCTTCTTGCTTTGCCAAGGTTATTTAGATGGTTATAAGAAAGGACTGTGGTATTTTAGGCTTCTCCGTGAGTGCTTATATTTCCTCCCAATACATGAATAAAATCAATTTTGGTCATTACATTGATTTTTATTTATATCTGTCACCCACTGCTAATGTTTACTTCCTTCCCAGGTTTCCTCAGACAGTATCCCAACTGTGGCCTAATGAGTTCTTTGAGTTCTCAAAATCTGTTGAGGACCTGTGTTAGAGTGTCCCTATGCATGTATCTACTTCTGAGACTCAGTTTGTATATTTGTATACTTCATTTTTGGGAAGCATGTTAAGAGGGATTGGAGTTATAATTTAGTCTTCTATATTCCCGAGTTCAGACACTATGGGAAGGAAAGATGAATTTCTCTAGGGTGTCCCTGGTGCTGTCCTTAGTGGATATAAGAGCCCTGCCAGGATAAACAAGTGCTGATGAGTTTATGTTTTGTCTCAGTGAAAAGCAAAAGAAACTATAAAAATATTAATGACAATAGTAACAGTTCTCTATTTCCTGAGTGCTTATATACTCAGTGGTTTGTATGTGTTTAGTTTATACCTTATTTAATACATCACAATCTAATTTATAATGCTTGAAAGTATCACCCATGAATTTTAAGCATGAGGAAACAGAAGCTTAGAGAGGCTAAGTGGCTTTCCCAAGGCCAGTGGTTGAACAACACATATGGTCTATTGACACAAATGCCTGTGATCCTTACCTTAAGTATATTACACTCTACAGTTTGGTGCATTTCCTCAAAGAATGAGTGCCTTTAGTGAGTTCTTTTCAAAAACCCTTGTCCTGAGAGAAATTTGCAACAGGGAAGTTAGTACTAGAGGGATTAGTAGGTATGTAGTTATAAGCTGAAAGTTATAGTGCTGAGGTGTTCACCCGAAGCCGTGAAGGTACAGTGGGCAGTCTTCCTTCCACAGTATGAAAGAGCTGGGGGACAGGGATGGAGGTGGTGACTTGACAGAGCTGGACTTGAGGAGCTGCTACAAAAGGAATGAGTTTGAGACATCAAGAGTTGCCCAGAGAAGAGAGTAAGAACTCAAAGATGTTAAAGTTTGGAGAGCAATTACAAGGGACCAGATTAATTGCTGGACTAAAGAAGGCTTTAAACATCTGGAAGTCAGTTTGTAACTCACCTCCATGTGGGTTGTTAACTTAAATATCACACAATTTATAAATTTGGAAAGGAGACCTTTATTTTTTATAAATGGTTACAGCCTGTGAGGTGGCCATTCTGGCAGGCTGGGAAGTGTAGCATCTGGCAAAAGCCAGAAACAAGCATTTCCAGGGAGATGAGGGTGGAACAGGGCTTTATGCTGAGTGGGTTGGCCAAATATTCATATTCAACAGGTTGCAGGAGAAGCTAAGAATATTCATGAATATTCATCCTAAAGCATGCATATTGAATAAACACGCATAAGACCCATGTTCACCTTGGAGTGGAGACTTAACATTAAATGTATTATTATGCAGTTAGGCCCTATATGTCAAAAGGGGAAGCAGGACCACAAAGGTATTCAACTGTGCAGCCTCTGGAAACCAGCCAGAACCAGTCCATGATCAGTGGTCTTCTAATCAGGAGAAAGTTATTAAAAAATTCCATTTCTTGCCCAACCAAAGCTATAGTTATGGCTTGTGGAATAGGGGAGTCAGTGTCTGGCAATGGATATGCTGCAATTGTTTTAATATTGCTTATCTCAAGGTCAGTATTTTATTTTATTTTTTAGCTGCTAGAGAAAAAGAAAAATCTTGTGGCAGTTAGAACATATTTTATTCCTTAAGTGTAGGGGTCCATGATGTAACCCTTGCTTGGCTTGACCTTAAGTCTTGTTTATAATTTAATATCTTATTGCCACAAAGAGTCCATCCGTCAATCTTAGGATCTCTATTTTACCATTAATGCTGGTCAGTTGTGTCTAAACCACAAAAAGGAGGAGGTATAACAAGGTGTGTCTGACCTCCCCCCCCTCATTATGGCAGAGAACTCACTTTTAAAAGTTTTTCTGGGGTTCCCTTGGCCAAGAGGGGGATCTCTTCAGTGGTTGGGGGCGCTTAGGATTTTATTTTTATTTTACAGGGTCGTCTGTGAAGGAAAGGAGTATGTCAGCCCGACTTAAGTTTTATGTCTTTATGTATATATATGTGTGTATGTACTATCCTGACAGGACGTACAAAGTTTCTAGATCAGAGACAGACTTAATTATTTTGCCTGAGTTTCCCCATGCTTCAGTTCTCCTAGGGGCAATGAAATGAGGGCAGTTGTGACTCACATGTATAGTAGAGTTAGTACCACAGAAGAGGACCTCTGAAATTATGAGTCTTGGAACTTATTCAGGGCATTTGGCACATTTGCCCCTCCTCCACTGCATAGAGAGAGAGAGAGAAGGAGGGAGAGAGAGCAAGTGCTGTGTAAATGTAAGCAAAGCCAATCTGAAGACGGGAGGTAAAGCAAAGGTCCCTAAGTCTATTACTCTTTGAAATGTAAATAAATGGCTTCATGAAGGTGTCTCTAAATCTTCCTCAAGGTTTCTGTCTTTAACTTCCATAGCTTGTTTGCTATTCAAGCATCTTTTAACCCAGGTGCCAGAATTTCTTGCTCAGACAGCTCTGACTACCCATATATGAACATTCTCCATACAGATATATGGAGAATTATCAACTGGACACCTGTTTGAATTTTCTTTAGGGGAAAGATTGGGATTGGCTGTCTAGGGATATACATCAGTATTTTTCCATTAGGTGAACCAGAGCCCAGTAAGGCTGAGCAAAGGCCCAGATTTGAGAAAATCATTGAACTGTAGCCATGTCTTTGTTGTTTTTGTAGAGAGTAGCCAAGGGAAGACCAATCTAAACACATTCCTTCTGGGCTATTTTGTTAAACTTCTGAGTATGATATTTACTTGGTAAAGATTCAGCTATCTCACTAGGGGATAATTAATATTATTTTCATTTTGGGGAAGAGTGTATATTACCTAATTTGCCAAAGGCTTTATAACCACTGTTGTATTTTATGACTGGATATGAGAGAAAATGATTGATGGAGAAATTTTAGGCATGGGAATATTTATTTAGCATAATATGATTTTGTATTTTGTTTTCCATATGTTGTACTATTACTAAAAGTTTACATATTTGAGATACTATTTTGGTAGTGTTTTATGACATTTATAACCTTGTACTTTATAACATACTATATACCTGCCTCATTTCTTGTAGAGACTGTAATCAATACCATGTTATTATAATTCTCATCTTTATAACCATCACCATTGCTAATTTTATTGAGTACTTACTGTGTACTAGGCCTGCTGCCAAGTACTTTGCATGGATCAGTCACCTGATCTTCATGGCAACCTATTATCATCATATACTGTTTTACAGATGAGGAAGCTGGACTTGGAGACATGATATAACTTGCCAAGGGTGATATTGGTGATATAAAGTTCAAGTTTATACTTAAGTTTATCTGCCCTTACAACCACTTTTCTGTATTATCTGTCATAATCAATGGAATATGCCCACCTGAAGGATAAGATTTAGATTCCTGAAATATCATATAAATTAATGTAATGATTTTTACCTGGTAGACATTGAATTGATTATTATTGATTAAATTGTCTTAAGGTTTATTAGAATTGTGCAATCTTCACCTTACTTTTCATTACCATTACATTGTTTTTAAATTTCTGAAAATATGTAGTTACCTATTTGTTTTGTAGTACATTTTGCATTATTGTTTTACAGATTGAAGTTTCATGGTAGAGTTAAATTGCATTGATAAAACATGGATTAATTTTCAACTATTCTGATGTCATAGAGAACTTTATATTCTCATGCATTTAATTCAGCTCTCCTCTTGGTTTCTTGACAGAATTTCATTCATCACATTCAGCAAATATCTGCTAGATATCTGCTAGAATAGGCATTAGAATATTTATTCAATAAATAAATGATTACCTCTATTGTGGGATTATGAAATATAACCTTTTAGAAAGTAGATATGTTTTTCTTTTTTCTTATAACTCCCATGGTCTTCAGCAGATAGATGAAAGAAGTAGTTAATAATGATTTATTAGTTAAATGATCTTATTATATTGAGGATAATAATTATTTACATGAAGGTAGAGTAGGAAAAAAATCCGTAAAGTGAAATCTAAAGTATTCAAATAACCTGTCTAGCACAAATATCTTTATTCCCCTTCCTGACATAGAATCTGAAATTCATTATGTCTGCGTACCTAGTAAACACATTAATAAATTATTTCATTTATTCAGTTAATATTTGGGTGGCTGCTGATTTATAATGTGATAAGTGAGTTAGAATAAGAATGTCTCGTCCAGGCGTGGTGGCTCACGCCTGTAATCCTAGCACTCTGGGAGGCCTAGGTGGGAGGATCGCTCTAGGTCAGAGTTTGAAACCGGCCTGAGCAAGAGCGAGACCCCGTCTCTACTAAAAATCAAAACACATTAATTGGCCAACTAAAAATATATAGAAAAAAATGAGCCGGGCATGGTGGC
>VBSM01000483.1:7504834-7527688 GCA_008086735.1 Cheirogaleus medius
TATATGGCTTGTATCATTTTTAGGTAAGCCCCTTCTATGCCTATTTTGTTGAGAATTCTTATCATAAAAGGTGTTGAATTTTGTCAAATGCTTTTTCTGCATCTATTGACAGGATCATATGGTGTTTGTTTTTACTTCTGTTTATATGGTGAATTACATTTATAGATTTGCCTATGTTGAACCATCCTTGCATCCCTGGAATGAAGCCCACTTGGTTGTGATGGATTATTTTCTTGATAAGCACCTGGATTCGATTAGCTAGAATTTTGTTGAGAATTTTTGCATCTATATTCATAAGGGATATTGGTCTGTAGTTTTCTACCAAGCATGTAACGTCTAGATTGCAAAATTCCTGAAAATTTAACAATGTATTCTTGAAAGCTGGTACAAGTCATTTACAACACATCACTGGCAGTAATATGAAGTGCAAGGAAGAAAGCAATCCAGGCAAGGGAAAAACCACTGAGGAGGAATAGACATTGGCTTATTCAAGGCCCTGAAGGAAGACATTGTGGCTGCAGTGTAATGGCAGAGAGAATGGGATAATGATGTGAAACCAGGTGAGAGAGATGGTGTGAATCAGATGATGTATGGTCCTATAGGTAATGGCAAGGAATTGATTTTCATTTTAAGAGTGGTAGAAAGTCATTGACTGGTTTGAAGAAGAATGTTATGATCAGATTTCCAATTTTAAAAGATATGCTGGCCTCTATACGTAGGATGTAGTAAACAGAAGATAAAGGGAATACAGTAGACTAATTAGAAAGTTACTTTTTAGTCCAGGCAGGAGATAATGGTGGCTTAGATTGAGTTATTGTGCAATACATATTCACTTCTTTCCTCCTCCACCTTGGGTTGGAGTATCTTTTCTTGCCCCACTGGTTTTGAGATTGGCCATAGCTTGTTTTGGCCAGTAGAATGTGAGAAAGCATGATGCAAATGATGACTTTAAATGTACTTAGTGGTTTATCTCGTCTCTTATACTCCTTGATCTGTCATGGAAAGACCATGCTCCAGGTAGCTGTACCCTCTAGCCTGGCCATCTAAGTCAGCTGACTCAGCCTGGAGCAGAAGTGCTCTGGCTAACTCAAAGAACTGTGAGCAAGAAAAATCTAGACTTGTAAACTACTGAGCTTTGATTTAGTTTGTTATGCAGCATTATTGTGGCAATTGTTGTGGTAGTAGTGAAATTGGAGAGAAATGGACAAATTTGAGATATATTTTGGTGGTAGGTAATGAGTTTCTGGGTTGAACAAGTGGTGATGTCATTTACTGACATAAGAAAGATAAGAAAGAACAGTTTTTGGGAGAGGAAATTAAGAGTTCCATTAACTATATTATGTTTGGAATACTCAATAATGCATATATAAGTATGAAATTTTGTGGACAGGTGTGGGCTAGAGAATAAAGTTTTGGAGTCATTGGTGTATGAACATCATTTAGAGCCATGGATTGAATTGGATAAAATCTCTTAAGGAACAAGTTAAGTTGACATAAGCAAAAAGGCTTAAGACAGAGATAGTCCCAGCTACTCAGTAGGCTGAGGCAGAAGGATTGCTTAAGCCCAGGAGTTTGAGGTTGCTGTGAGCTAGGCTGATGCCATGGCACTGTAGCCAGGGAAACAGAGCAAGACTCTGTCTCCAAAAAAAAAAAAAAAAGATAGAGGCATAAGACATTTCATTCATTAGAGGTCTATTAGAAGAGGGAGAGTTAGCAAAGGAGATTGAAAATGAGAAGCCAGTGTCATAGCAGGAAACCAGGAGAAAGTGTTGCTACAGAATCCCCTTATAAAAGAGAGTCAGCATTGTCATTGAGGACTGCTGAAAACCCAGTAAAAAGCTGACAAAGACTTGTCCACTGAGTGTGCTCCCATGGATGTAATTGTATCCTTGATGAGAGCAGCTTCCACAGAGTATTGACTATGCAAGCTGCACTGGGAATGTGCTGAATAACAAATGGGGTGAGGAAGTGCAAACAATATATGTAGACTACCAGTTTAAACATTTTGCTATAAAGTACAGAGAAATTGAACAATAGCAAGAGAAGGTTTTTGTTTTGTTTTGCTCTCAAGTGTTAGCTATGATGATGACTGCATTAAGTGGTGATCCAAGTTAAAAACCTTTTGTTTGACCTTTTGTCAATTCTTTTATCCACCCCCCCTTACTATTTAGCCCAAACCTTTGCTGCTCTCCTGGAGACCCTTATGAAGCCTCTGACCCCTTCCCTCAGTAAATGACCTTATCTCCTACTTCATAGAGAAAATAAAGGTCTTCATTGTGAACTCACTGGAGACTTATTAATAGCCACCGAAAATCTTATCTATGGTTTTAGAAGATGCCTCTTCAGATCGTGGCTCAATTCTATCCCATCCTTTCCCTTCTCTGCCAGAAACCTAACTCATCTGTTATGTATTATTTGCTTTCTTTTATGGCTCCACACTCTTCTTTCCTATAGCCTATAAGCATACTAAAGTTTCTCCCATATTAAAAATATATTGACACCATAACTTCCTTTCTCAGATTTATGTCCCTGTGGAGATTGTTTCATCTCTCTCCTTTTCTTCAAACCACATACATTTTGAAAGGGGAGTCTGCATTTCAAACCAATGAAATCTCGATTCCACTTCTATCTTTTCATTAAATTTTTCATCAATGACTTCTCAATTACAAAAGTTAAAGATACATTTCATTCTTTGTTTTAAATTCATGAGATAATGAAAATAAAGTTTCATAGCACTGCAATTGTAATTACTCAACTATTTATAGGTGATTTACTTCCCCAGAATGTACTCCTCGTAATCCCCAGGTTATTTCTTGCATGCCTAGCAGACTGCCTGTCACATTGTAGGCATTCAGTAAATATTTGTTGAATAAATGATTGAATAAATGGATACATAAAAATACAATTCCTATCCTCAAGGAACCATCAAAGAGTTCACAATCTAGTGAGGAATTGGCATTCTATATAACACACACGTCCTGGAAACTCCAACAGTAGAAAATCATATGACATCTACTCAGCCCACACAGTAAGATGTGAAATGTCAGTAAATTGCAATCTGTCATTCTTGACTAATGAATCTGTCTATAAATTTGAAACATTTTTAAGTTTTAAATTTCATTACAATTATTTCATATGAAATTGAATACAATTTAAATACTGGGTCTTAAAAATTTGAGATAAAGGTGAGAAAACCATTATATAATCTTAATTTATAAAATAATATAATATATAAAATATAAAATCAGATTTTTTGAATGAAAACAATTTAACTGATCTGAAGCACTTTCATAGTATTAGATTTCTATGAAGAAGAGACCTTGAAGCCCTTCTAGCCCAACTAATTTCACAACATAAAATCCCCTTTATATTGTTCTCCAGAAAGTTTCTGCCCAGTCTCTGCCAGGAGACACCTGTGATGGGGAACACACTCCCTTTTATGACATCCAGTCTCTAAATCATTAAAGCTCTAAATTCTAGAAAACTAGTTCCCATGTGGTCAAGATTCATTATTTAAGATACACTGTTTTTACAACCTGAATTAGAGCTCCCGTTTTTTTGTAGAGGTGGGTAGAAATAGGAATTCTTTGTGAAGATCAGGGGAGAAATGGGAATCAGTTGAAGGAAGTATGTATATAGTGCCTATGGTATCTGAGAAAGTAATTGAAAGAAATTAATCCATGTCACTGGCAAACATAAAATACTGATACTGAAAAATCTGTGTAACTGAATAAGCGATATCAAATATTTTATTTATTGATTCTTATAACAAATGTTTGATGAATGTACTGGATATTATATAAGGTGCTGAGGATTCAAGAGGAGTTAAGTCCCATTCCACAGCATCAAAGAGCTTATAGACTAATAAAGGGAGGGAGCCCAAACAATGAGTGCTTTAGATTGTTTCAATGTTAAAATAAATTATATAGCCTCCCTCTAGCTGAGGATTGAAATGTGAATGACTAGCAAAATGCGGAAAAGTATTTTAGGCATTCCTTCATTCAACAGTTTGTAGAGTACCTGAGACTCCAAAATGGAAAAAAGAGACGAATAAATCCAAAGAGTTATTGTAGGGCAGAGCTCAGCTTCTGTTCCTAGGAGGATTTGCATATCTCTGGTGGCCTTGAGTTTTTAGTTTCATTGGCATGAACTAGGCACAGAGAAAATATCTATACCATGTGTAAAATGGCAAGTCAGGTCAGAGATTGCCCAGAATCTGAGACTCCTCCCAAAAGGCGATGCTATCAGTAAGAGATTAAACCAGGAAAAAAACAAATAAATAAAAAGAAAAAAGCCTTGCTTGTAGAAGGAAACGACAAAGAAATTTGACTATCTTAGCCTTAGCTCGGAGAGAGGGGAAAAAAAAGTTTCATTTTACAACCATAAACAAAGTCACCTGGGATTGAATCAGAATTTGTATACCGATATCTCAAAAATCCTTAAAGTGAGAAATTAAAGTTATCATGAGTTGAAAATACTCTCAACTGCCTGGAGAAAGTAAACACAAATTATTTCTTGAGGCATAAATCTTAATCCCAGGTTGCATTTGTGAATGAAAATAAAATCTAAAGCTCCCCCCCTCACTGAAGGGACCCCCTCTTGGCCAAGGGAATATTCTAAAACTAAATTGCCTGCCATGAGGAGGAAGATCAGATGTGTCTCATCATGCCCCCTCCCTTCTTGAAGATACCCTTTGCAACTCATTAACAGGCCTAGGGGTATGTAAAACAAACCTGCAGGTCCTCAATTTACACAACAAATATATGTCTGGTGGCTTGTGTCTGATTTAGAGGCTTACTTATTTTAACATTCCAAACCTTTATACAAAATCTTCATGTCTTTAACCAATTACAAGTCAAAAAGTCTTTAAACCCACCCCTCACCTGTCAGCCCCTCCCTTTGAGATGGCCCACCTTTGTGGGCCAAAACTGATGTATGCCTTCCACATAGTGATTTATGACTTTACCTGTAACTCCTGTCTCACTGAAATGTATAAAACCAAACTGTAACCCAACCACAGCAAGTCCACTTGCTCAAGGCTTCTTGGGCATGGCTCCGGGTCATGGTCCTCAAATTTGGCTCAGAATAAGTCTCTTTAAAATTATTAGAGAGTTTGGCCTCTTTTCTGTTAACACATTCAACATAAGTAAGTCCCATTACTATGGAATATGGGTTGCAAATAATTCCTATTCTATGAAATATGAATTTACAACTAAAAAAAATGCACGTGGAAATAAGTCACTATGAATGAGAACCATCCCTCCCCAAACCCCATGGAAGTAGATTCAAAAAGGTCATAGATATTGGAATTATCTGATATAGACTAGAAAAAAAATAAACTTAATATGCTTAAAAAATAAAAGTATAAACATATGAATGAACTAAAGACTATAAAAATGTTCAGGAAGCTTTAAGAATCAAAGGAACTTCTACAAATATCAATCAATATATAATAATTTAAATAAGATGGCTGAAAAAGACTTGCTAAACTAGAAAGTACAGCTTAAGACATTTACAAATGAAGAACAAAAAGATAGGAAACATGAAAGTTTAAGAGCCTGGGAAAATATATCGAGAAGTTTAAACATAAACCTAACCAGATATTTCTAATTAGGAAACACTAGAGAATGGGGAGAAAGGTAATTCTGGAAGAGATAACGACCTCTCTTCCCTGAGACCTGATTCCAAGTCTGGAACAGGGAAAGTGCAAAGTGAGACTGGAACTCTTATTGTGGCAGGAAAGTAAGAGATGCTCAAAAACTAATGGAAGTATTGCAAAATAGTATAGGAGTTGACTTGGTTCTGATTAGTCAACTTCAGCTTTGTGAACATCAAAAAGAGTAATAATGAAAGTAGATTATAACATACTGAGTAAAAAAAGAATGAATGTGTCTGTAATAATACTCAAAAAGAGAGGAAAGAAAAAAGAGGAAATCTCTCCTTTATATTAAAAGATAAATGCCAGCCTGTGAATGTTGAAGGACTTATAGAACTGTAAAAATATAATTTTGCAACTACCAGGATAATGAATGACTTAGGCAAGAGTTATTGGTGGATGCTGAAACCTTTTTTATGAAAGACAGTTGAGGAACAGGATATTCACATGGATTCAAAGTATTCAACTTGAATACTTAGAATATCTGAATTCAAAGTATTCAGATTATTTATTAATCACAAAAGGGAAAAATGTACCTTTATAATGGAAAGCCTTTTCAGTAACCACCGTTATGAAATGATCAAATTTTGTAACATTGTTTGATATGATCTAATGGGAATTATACAACATCACTTATGTAGTATTCCTGCCGAAGATGCTCAATTTCAATGTAATTATAAAGAAACAATGAGAAGAATCCAGATAGCCTTCAAGAATATCCATATCAAAAAAGATGAAAAAGGGTGGGAGAAATGTTCCAGGTCATTGCTATCCAGTTGAAAGACAATGCAAGCACAAATGTAATTTAAAATTTTCTAGTGGCTGCATTAAAAAAGATAAAGAAAAACAGGTGAAATTAATTTCAATGATATATTTAATTTAATTTAATATATGAGAATAAGAATATTTAAACATGTAATTAGTACAGCATTATTAATTAGATATCTTATATCTTTGTAGTAAATGTTAGAAATCCAGAATGTATTTTAGACTTACAGCACATCTTAATTTAGAGTGGTCACATTAAGCACTCAGTAATCATATGCTGTTGGGTACCATATGGACAGCAGGGCAATTCTAGGCTAAAGTTGACCTAAGAGACATAGGTCATCCTTGATTTGATCATGGATTAAGAAAAAATAAATAGCTAGAAAGGATGGTTTTAGGATAATTAGGAGAATTTTATATAGATAATATGTTAGATAATATTGTAGGGGCCAAGGGAAAACTTCCCCTTTGCCTTTTTAAGGTTCACTGAAAATCAACTGACAAAAGGCAGATTAAGAGGAGAAAAAGCATACAAATTTATTAATATACATGGGAGTCTTACAAAGATCTCAATGAAAGGCCAGATGGTTGATGCTTTTATACTATCTTGAGGTTACGGAAAGGATAGGGGATCACAGCATGGCCCAAACCAGGTTATGATGGTAAGTTAGGTTGTAGTGACAAGACAGTTTATGAGAGAGGGAGGGCCTCAGAAAAAGCCTTCTTGCATCAATGCAGATTTTCTTTATAGATGCAAATCTTTCCCATAAAAGACAGCTTTTCAGCTATTCTTGCATTTCCAGTGCTTCTGAATAGCCATCTTGAAAAATGTCAAATAAGTATATTTTGGGGTGAAATATTTTGGTTTTCTTCAATATTACTGCATCACTTAATTTCCTGGTTGAGTATTGTAAGTAGGAGATGTACTTGTTCTCAGGAACTGCATGATGAAGTATTAATATTTAAGGGTGAAATATATTGTTTGCAACCTACTTTCAGATGATTCAGCAAAAAAATTATGTATACCTGTGCATACACATATATCAGTAAGGATATAAAGTATTTGACTTGAACAACTAAATTAAAACCTTGATTTATCAGGAATATGTAGAACAGTGTTTCTAACAATTAGAGAATATATGTTATTTTTGGATAAATAGGGAACATTAAGAAAATTGACTACCATACTGATCTATAAAGTAGGAATAAACAAATTTCAAAGAGTTGGAATTATACAAAACATTTTCTCTGATTACTGTGAAATTAAATTGGAAAACAATAACACAATGATAATTTAAAATTCCATAATTTGGAAATGAAAAATCATTTATGGGAAGTATGGAAGATGGATTAGAGGATATCATGGTTGGAAGCAGGAATCCAAGTGAGGAAGCTACTAATGTACCAGACAAGAGATGATAAGGATCTGAATTGAGGCAGTATGAGTGGAAAAACATGGAAGCGATTTAATGCCTGATTGAGGGGGTTGAGGAAGAGTGAATAGTGGAGATGGCTTCCAGGTTTATGGATGGACAGTAGTGTCATTAATATGACAGAGACATGCTGATTGAGATAGAATATAGTTGGTTATTCAAATTTGGACCTCAAGAGGAGTCTGAGCAAGATATATAGATTTGTGATCCATGCACATATAGGTAATAAATTTAGCCAAGGAAGTGGACCATATCATGCAAGTAAAGGGTTAAAAGGTAGCCAAGGGAAAAAAAGCTGCGGGGTACACACAACAGCTGGAGGTGGTCAAAGCAAAATGAGCCCCCCAAGGAAGATAGGCAAAATAGTTAAAAGTGAAGGAAATTGAATGGATGATTGATTCCAGGTGAATGAATGATTGATTCCAACTGAACTCCCTGGAGAGCCTGGTAAGTAGTGTTAAGGAGTCCTTTGGTTGGCAGTTTTAATGCCTTATGTTCCTTATGGTTAATTTCATTATAAAACCTCTTAAGTATTCATCACTTTACCTGAATTTTCTTTTCTCAGTTTCCCTGTCTGTCTCTCTTTGACTAATTATTATAATCAGAGGTTATTTATAATTCATGTTTCAGAACTGAAATTCTAGAATTTGGTGAAATTGGTTTAAAGACTATATTTTACGTAAGGGAAATAGTTATAAGCTCAGAGATGTTACAATTTGCCCAAAGTCACACAGTAAGTCTGGTTTGCCATCTAAAGGTTCATCTGAACTAATTAGAAGCAATGCTGGATTTTCATATGTTTTAATTGCCTTTCTAGTATTAACTAAAGGAAAAAAAAATCAAGCTTTTACAGAATTAGAGTTAGTTTTATTCAGAAGTCTTGCTGAGGACTATAGCCTGAGGCCTACAGCATGGGAACAGCACTATAGAGAGATTCTGCCAGACTGCTCAGGGCAGTGTTTTAGCTCACAGTTTATGTACAGGATGTGGAAGTTTAGTAAATGCAAAATCACATCACACTTGCTCAGAAGTTAAAGCAGAATCACATCAAAGTTTGGGTGTAAGAATATATCCGGTTATAGATTACAGAGGCATAATCACTAATGCCATCAGATGTTATGGGTAGGAAAAGGCAAGAGATAAAGTAATTTATCTTCTAAGGAATACAGTGACTTAGGCAAGAGATGTGGGAGTCATGTGCTCTATTCTATTTTGTCTTCAAAGCATCTTTCCAGAGAGCTACATGTCCTCACAGAGTCAGAGGCTTTGTGAAATTTTGTTGGCTAACAGAAATGAGCAAACATGGCTTCTTACATTTGAGACTTTGTCTCACACTAGAGATGTTTTTAAACTCTGTATACTACTCCCTTAGGAGCATATATGCATTTATTTTGTATTTCACATACAGTCCTAACATGATTTAGTTAAATGGTGCTCTATAGGGCTTTTAGTTTAGCACTTAAATGAATTATACCCAAACAAACTTTTTAACAGGTTTTTTTTTTAAAATAGGCTTTTTTTTGCTTTATTAATTATTATAGTAATACAAGTTCATTATAAAGATTTTAAAAATACAGACACATATTAATACGAATTTGAAATGGAAAGTCTCCATACTACTACACCTGCTCTTCTCTCCAAAAATAGACACTGTTGATAGTTCTAATTTGGTGTAAATATTAGACAAGATAAGTTGGGCACTAGATTCTCAGTGGCTTCACATTTAATAAAGACTCATTTTACCCCCACATTACAGTATGACAGACAGTCCACCTTGTAGCTCTGCTATTTGGTACATATAGTTCTCAGGGCACGGTGACAGGGAAAGAGTGGGCTGAAGGAGTAGTTTATGGCCCAGGTCTGGTAGTGGCTCAGAGCTCATCTGCCTACACACATCCTGTTGACCGGAGTCTAATCATATGTCCTCAACCTAATTATAAAGGGGTCTGGGAAATGTAGGGGTGCACATGGATAATTGGGTGCCTACTCATGTTCTCTGTTGTAGTATGCATTCTTTCATATTTTTTCCGTGCATTTGTAAATAAATAAATGAACCATTCACATATATGTATTTTTATAAATGTGAGATCATTAGTGAAAACTTATTTTCATAACATTATTTTCAAGTTAATATTATCTTTAAATATTACCCTTACTTGTGAACTTCATCACATCCTTCCCAGATACAGTGAACCTGCTCCCTGCTCATTTCTTCAATTCCCAGTGTGCTCAGATGTAAACATCTCTGATCTCTTGACCTATAATTAGCTTCTTCCGCATCCAACTTGAAAACCTCCTGCTTTGAAAAATAAAACAACAAAACAGAATTTTTATTTTTTATTTTTTTTTTTTCGGTTAATTTCTTTCTTTTTTTTAAAAAAAATTTTTTTTTTTATTCCATCTTGTAATGGGGGTACAAATATTGTTTGGGTTACATACATTGCCCCTAACCCCCTTCCCCCCCACATGCCAGCGCTTCAAGCGAGTCCAATCCCCAGGTGGTGCAGATGGCACACATTATGTAACTCTACACTACTTCCCCCCTCCTGCCTACCCTCCATCCAACATAAGATTTTTTTTTTTTTTTTACATGTTGGATACCTTGTATAGCTTTGCCTCTCCCTAAGAAGGGTTAGAGGTATGCCCTTCCCCCCCACAATGCTCGCCACATCCCTATGATGTGAGTCTTGCCCCTCCTCCCGCAAAACAGAATTTTTAAACTAAATCTTAATGTTTTCTTTAGCTTCCATGATTGTCTTTCTTTCACTGCAACCTTACTTCCTTCACTATTGCTATAAAGTGCACTGTCTGGATCTCCAGATGGCACTTCCCATGGCTTTTCCCCACATCCTTTTCCTCCTTCATTTTTGTGCAGTAATTTTCACTGTTAATTATGCTGTCTCTTCAGGGTGGCAGTCATCCTTTATTAATCATTATATTCTATGTACTCCTTCTCTAGGAGTTAGCATAGCAGTTTTCACAAGTAGATATTCTACAAATAAATAAACACATATGCATATTGAGCATCACAATGATTAAGAATGCAGGTTCCAGGGCCGGCCTGCCTGAGGTTGAATATTGACTCTACCTATTGTTAGTTATAACCCTGGGCAAGTTAATCACTACTTCCCCGCTTCTGTTTCCTCATCTATAAAATGGGGATAATAATATAGTACCTAACTTATGTGATGGCTGTGAGAATAAAATATGGGAATCCATATATAGCAATTAGTACACTTGGCACATGGCAAATATTTTTAAATGTTTTTATTTTTAAGACTCAAAAATTCTTTCTCTTGAACTCTACTTCTTCACTTTAATATATCACTCAGCTTACTATGTATCATTATGTAAAGCATGTCTTTTGACCTTTATAGTCATCCTCTGAAGTAAGTAAGTAAGGCAGAAATTTACCCCTTTTCACTGATGAGGCACTCGAGGCCCTACGAGTTCCCAGGGGTGGTAGAGAAGAGTGAGAAAGAGGGACAAGTCCTGGCTCTGTACCTTCCAAGTTACAGGATCTTGGGAAAGCCGCTTCTCCTTACAGGTGAAAGGGAGTACTTGGCAGTACTTTACTGAGGGTTATATGAAATAATTCACAGGGAATCCTAACCAATACTCCTGGTATATTATAAATACAGTCTTTGATTGGTGTCCTAGGGGGATTGGTTCCAAGCCCCTCATCCATGCCAAAATCTAGAGATATTCAAGTCCCTTATATAAAATGATACAGTATTTGCATATAACCTATGCACATCCTCCTGTGTACTTTTAAATCATCTCTCTAGATTACTTATAATACCTAATGGTATGTAATGCTAGGTAAATAGCTTTTATATTATATTATTTTAAAACTTTATGTTAATTGTTATTGTTGTATTGTTTTTTATTTTTATTTTTTGAAATATTTTTAGTCTGTGGTTGGTTGAACCTGTGGATGTAGAACCCATGGATACAGAAGGCTGACTGGTCAATAAATATTAATATTCTGTTTTCCATTTCTCCAAAAAGTTTATATTTTTGTTATACATATTAAATCTACATTAAATAATGCAATATAGTATGCCCTTCTATTTTTTGGTATTGAGACCCCAACTAGTTTGTAATTTTTCTAAAATAGAGGGTTTTGTCTCATGTGTTTGCTGTATCGCTTAATGAACCTGAGCTAGTAGCTGGAAGGTACTCAATAGATACCTGACAATATTTTTTGTTATAATATTTCAAACTATAGACAATTAGCCACAATAGAAAGTAATGGATATTTTAAAAATATTTATGTAAATTTCTCTTTAGACTCTAAGAACCAGACTCTTTAAAAAGTGAGACCTTTGCCTTTTCTGGACTTCAGTCTTTCTATCAAATGATGAGATTTCTGGAGCACTCAAGTGTTCCTATTTATGTTAACTAATGATTTGCCAAATTATTTTAAAATAGCACTCCCTCCTATAGAAACTAAACTTTGTAATGATAATAATAATAATGCTGATATATATAAACGAGGATGTTTGTATTCACTGGTATGCGCTATGCTGTTGCAGCAACTTCTCTGGGAGCTGTCTCCTTTATGATATAATGAGTTCATTTACACTATACTCTTCAGTCCTAAATTTTAGTAATTGCAAAACAGCTGAGTAGCATGGGGTGAAAAAAACCATTCAAATGTGTTTTTAAAAGTATCTCTGTGTTAGCAATTTTTAAAAAAGAATATTATACCTCTTGTTGTTAGAAAAAATCTGATTTGCAATTTAATTCGAAAATGCATTTAGAACTTGAAAACCAATAGTGGTATACAATTAAAGCTTTTTTTTTTTTAAATTCCAGAACAAGTTAAATTGGGTAAAATAATGATGAATATTGAATCAGTGAGTAAAAAAATGGAGAAAGAAAAGCAACAGCACTCTGGGGAGTTCAGGTAATATGTAATTAGCTAACCTATAGTAAATATATATTTTCTTCTACTTTGCCAGTATTTTCTGACCAATTGTTGTGGTTTTTCAAGTCTATTAATGCCCCATAGATGAGGCTAATTTATCCTTCTGCTTGAATCCCTTAAAGCATATCAATTATCAAAATTTTAGTTTTCAATTTAATTAACTTTTGAACTGGAGGATGTCTGAGTAGTTAAGCAAACCATCTGGGTTTTACAGTGCATAAGCTCAAATCCAATTTGTGGCTTTCTTGAGAAAAATGCCATATTTTATGAAAATATTATGTAAGTTTAGAATTTTAATAACTCATATGCAGCAATTATGGAGCAGAGTAAGTTATAATTTCCTTTTAAAATCTAATGATTAAAGGTTAGTCTTTTCTAACAGAGGGTGAGGCTGATTCTATAGAACATAGTTTGAATGCAGGAATTTTGAGCATTGCTTCTGCTTTCCAAAAGTGTTTGGAGGTGGGTCAGTTCCTTTTCTGAATTATTGCTTGAAATAGCATAACCATCTTCAAGATAACTTTAAAATTGTGTACACAGTTGTTGGCCCTAAAGCTACAGATAGAACCTCTAACAGTCCTTCAGCACGCATTTTATAAGAACATTTATACTTGTAGAATGTAAATACTGCTCTCTTAAAATGTATTAGTGGCTTGTTTTACTTTAATTCATTAATATTTTAACATGGTCAGAAATGTGGGGTAATTGGCACAACTATAAATAATAGAAATTTGAGAAAATGCTGCCATGGCTATAAAGAAAGGTTGTGGGTCTTCCAACATTCATGCTTCGAACTGTGCTTAACACTAGGATGTCCATTCTCAGAGTAACCACTTTCTTGGCTTAAGTGTATATAATACTCAAATTTGAAAGAGTGGTATATATGTACAGCTGTAATCCTTAAGGTTTGATTTTATCTATAATAAGGGAAGGCATTAGTTATAAAGGAAAAGAAATTATCATATTGGGAATTTACTAGTTTTTAAAATTTTCCTTTCTGCCCTTACCCATTTTAACCCAAGGTTCAGGTAGGTCTAGCAGAGTGGTAGCTCTTAAAAGAGTCATTAATATAGTAATTTAGCCAAACAGTTTAGAATTTCCAGTAAGCTTTTAATAGCTAGAAAAGTTAGCTGTACTATGAAAACTATTTTCAGTATATTTAGATGAGGATGGTAATCCAAGGAAGAATAGTAATGACTTAGGGACAAGTGATGCACTCATTAAAAATCTGATCAGGTATAATATCTTTCACTGTAACGTATTTCTCAAGAGAGTAGACTATTTCCCAAATAAAATTGTTTCTTAGGCAACTGGTGGAAGATAAAGGTCTCTTGACACCCTAACTTCCCATTTTTAATGAAAACATGTCCTGCTTAATGAGGAAGATCAACACCCTTTGAAATTAAGAGCAAGTGCATGTACTTCCAATGACAGCCCAGGGCATATAAAGCCTGAACTTCAGTACACCTGGGCTGCCTTGTCTTTATTTATAGCTAGTTTATGGTGGTAACTTGTTTCCTATCTTAGCAGTTAGCTCATTTCATTAATGTGAGAAGTGTGATGGGAATGCAGAGGGAAAGACAAATATGAGTTTTGGGACATGGTGACTCAGGGTTTTCGAAAACCTGTGCTGTAACTAGACAAATAAAATGTCATTAGACTGAAATTTTTATTGAAATCCAGTTCACCACGTAATGAAGATAAGGAAACTTAGCAGTTAGAGTAGAAGCAACAGAAAGGGTAATAGAATCAGCCAGAATATAGGGGATTGTTTACAATGCAGGGACAGGCACTAGGACCAATTAGTATGAATTATCCAGTTCTTCATGAGACTCTGGAAAGATTTCTTAAGTTAAATAGACCCTTGTAAGAGAAATTGTATATAAACTATTTACAATTCCTCTGATGGTGCCTTGAAAAATACTAATTGTTAAGATGATACAATATTTTAAGGTAGACCATAAAAATACTGACCCAGCAAAAGAAATTTCCTTAGACAAAACTTGAAGAAATATGATAGAGTCTTAAAAATGTATGATTTCTTCTTTTTTTCAAACTTGTCCATTTTTGACCTGTGGAGGGAAAACAAAACTAAATACTTCTACATTTTCAAATTTAAGAAAGTGAAATTCTTCAATGTACCTTTGAGTTCTAAATTCAAAACTATACATTAAAATATTATTTTTATGACAATAATGATAAATGTGAGTGCATTCTAAATGTTAATTTTCCATCAAAAATATTTTTATTATTTAATAGCGCTAATTTTTTAGCCAATAATATTGGTGCATTTGGAAGTCTGGCAAATGAAGTTCTGTAAATGCATTCTATAATATAATTCAGAAAAGTGAGTAGGTACTTTTCCCCCTAGTTTTGTGATCAGTGAGAGCTTTTTTTGTGTCACATGACAATTTGTGTTGAGGTTATTTTTATCAAGTTAATAACAGAATGAGGAAATTATAAAATAATGATAGAGTCCCTCATGGAATTTCCCATTGTATTGAAACAACTGTCATTTTACCTTAATGTTTGTAAAATATTGCTTAAGTGGATGAATTGTCTACTTCTATTAGAATCTTTCGTTAGTAGGCAATCATTGAAAAAATGCAATTAGTTCTGATTTGGACATTAAATAATACTTATCCATGCACCAGATATTAGAAAACAAGGCAAACTACATCTGATCAGTGATTCTTGGCCCCATTCTTGGTGGTATATAAATAAATTCTAGAATTTCAAAAGGAATTTTATAAAACTACCTGCATACACAAATCTCTTGTATTTTCCCTTGACATAATTTAGAGATACCTCAGTCCTTTGGCCAACTCCATGGGTATGACAACACAAAGGACAGTTAAACTAATAGATCGTATAGTTAGTCACTTATTTACTATTTATTGAGTTTCTACTGTGTGCCAAATGTAAACAGGACAGTCACTGTCTCCTCCCTGAGAGACCCTGGTTTTTGAGTGTGAAAAATGTTTTAAAATCTTAAAATTTCTATAATATTTATATAACTTTTGAACTGGCAATTTCATCTCTAGACATTTATAGTAACAAAAGAAAATAATTGGACAGGTGCACAAATAGGTTCAAAGGTTTTCATCCTGGTTTATAAATAACAAAGAAGTTGAAGCAACTAAAATATCTAGCAAAAGAGGACTGGTAAATACGCCATCAGTTTGTTAAATCCATACAGTAGAATTCTATGTAAAGGGGCCAAAATAACAATGTGCATTTTTGTACATTTGCAAAGAAAGATCTCCATGATATATTAAGTACAAAAATTAGTTAAAAAGTTCATATGCATTTATGTACACTTAAACATAGTAAAGGTATGGAATATATTTCATATGTTAATCATGACAGATGGAGTCAGTATAAAATAGTAATATGGTTCCTGAAGTCACACTACCTGCATTCAAACCCTGGCCCCACCCATTTCTACCTGGGATAATCTGATCTATTTACTACTTAATCCCTAAATGTCTCAGTTTTCTCATTTATAAAATGGCTATAACAGTAAATATCTAGAGGCTTGTTGTGAGGATTAAATCAGGTAAGACATGTAAGAGGATTAGAATAGTTCCTGGTCTATAGGAAGCATTTAAGTGTTTGCAGTTATTACTAAAATATCAGGATGATGAGACTAGGGGTGATTTTTACTTTCTTTCCTTTTGCTTATTCATGTTTTCTAAAGTTTTTATGTGGTATCTGACTGTTAAGCTGATGTAGCTCCAAATCATGTTAGGAAAACGTGTTGTTTAAAATCCCTTATAAAACTGCAAAGAAATAGATAAATATAATATGTGCATTTTTCCTATTTTTGTTAAATGAGGCTCAGTCGGAAAGCAAATGTCCCTATTTGTTATCCATCCTCAGAACCAGCAAAATTTGATATTATTTTGTCTTCATTCAGTAATAAATATTTACTCTGCAGGTACTTGAGGGTACAACAGGTGGAGGCAAGTGGTTTTCTCTCTGTGATTAGTATTTAATCCTATAACATTAGTCTTGAAGATTTATATTACAAAACAGGGACTATTAAATCATTTAAAGATCTAAATTTATGTTTTGGAAACAGAATGTTGGAATCATTACATATCTTACCTGTCCACCTTGGCTGGCCCATTCGACCCATGACCTCTTCTGTGGGATTTCGCAAAGAACCTTGTGAGTTTCACTACATAAATGTTGGTAGCAGAGCAATGATGGTCATATTTTGTATTCGTTTAAAATGCAAAACCAGAGAGCTAGTATTGAACAGTTATTTTCTTTATATTTCATTTCAAATACTGTGTCAAAAGATAAAGAGATTTTGGAAACAACTACTAAGAACTAATACTTAGCCTCATTTATTTGAATTTGAGGGATTGGATTTTTAAAAATGTGTATGAATATCGAAGGTTATAGTAAATTATCAGTTCTTGTAATTTTTAAGTTTTATCTATGATTGAGTTTTTGCTGTATTAAAAATACATAAAATTCTTCAAAAGAAAATATATATGATTCTTTAAAGTCCCTTACATGTGATTGAGAAACTCTCTGGAACTTGAACTACTCAAAGACCTAGGGGGCTATTGATTCAAAGAAACTATTTTGGAGTTTTCCCTCTTTTTAACTTGTTACTCATTTTCTTGAGCTTCAGGCTGTCATTAAGGAAAAACTCTTCTTGTACATTGGGACTTCAATTGATTTTGGAAGAAATTTTCAAAAGTTTGCAGAATAAACTCCTCCTTGGGTTTTCAAGACACTTTTCCATAAAATGTCATTTTATCCCACTACAATGTTACCAGCTTTTATTTGTTTGGATAATTATCCAAACTTCCTTCTGAAGTCAAGAATCAAGATGGCGGGGGGGCTCACTTCCAAACTTAAGTTCTATAAAATACATTTTTATTATTCCAACCAATATTCACCAAACCTAAATTTGTGAATATAATGTCAAAATCTTAAAGATAGGCAATAAGTATGTTTCAAAATTTTGATTGCTATATTGGTCAATAACTTAAATTCTTTTAAGGCTTGATCAAATAATTTGAGGCTGCAGGTCGATAGAATAATGTGTAGGTCTCAATTGAGTCTAGAATTGAATTATGTATGCGTGGAAGTAAATGCTGGCAAATATGCACACAAAGCTAGGGTCTGGTGGGTGTAATAGTTTTAATAGAAAATAATCTTAAAATCTTATCTCCCTGAAAACTATGTTTTATAGCTCTTTACCATAAGTTAAAGTTCTACTAATTCTGTGACATTTAGAGTTTATTCAGGATCATGTAAGGGTTGATGAAAGTCTCTGTCTTCAAATACCATGTACCTCAGATAAATCATTCATGTCTTCATCTTGCAGAGGAATTTCTTAACTCATTGAAGGGTTCAGCATTTCTCATGGTTTTAGTTTGAATGTTGAAGTTCATTTAGGTCTTCTTTTTCCCTGTTCATAGAGGGGCTTGACCATTGTTTATTTAGTGCTAAACGAAAAATAGAAAACTTTTATAAAATATTTGTTAAAAAAATCCCATTTAGTAGCTACAGATTATTGTGAAAGTATAAGTGGAAGGCTAACAGAATCGACAGTCACCCATGTGATAAGTTAGGTTTTTCTGAATTCTCTACCCATGCAAAAATGTTCTGCTGCAATATCTGAAATATTTACTAATGGAACCATAACTTCATGAAAGCTGAAAGACTCCCCATACTTATCACAGTGCCTGGCATGTAGTAGGCATTAATAAATGTATGCTAAAAGAATGAATGTAAATTAAGAGGTCAGGGGCAAGATGGCTGACCAGAGACACCAGCTGCCACAGTGTCTCAATAAGAAGGAGAAGTTTTAGATGAAAGAGAAAAAATGAACAGACAGACAGAGATCAGGTGTGGATCTGAGAGGTGCTAGAACCTTCAGGAGACTACATGGGAAGAAGCTACGGAGCAGAACAGGAAGCAGCAAGGTATCAGCAGAGATCCACCACTTCAGCTGCTCCCTGTCAGCTTTGCCCAGAAGCTGGGATCAGACCTTTGACCCCTGCTGAAACAGCTACCTTGCCAGCTTTTGTGAAGCCTGAGGGAAAGTTCACCCAACCCAGCCCTGCTCAGCTATGCTCCCCCATCCACCTCTTGTGGCAGAGAATAAGGGAGTTCCAGGGCCAAACCCACCACATGGGGCATTCAGATGCTTCTCCTGAGGGACTAGAGCCAGTCACAGGGCCCAAAAACAACACTGCAATTTGTATCTTCCAGCAAATGCCACCTACTGACAGGGAGGTCAATTTGCATGCTCTCTACAGCATTTACTGACTCAATCATACAGGGTGTGTTTGATTCTTACACGCAGCACCAACTATCTCAGAGGTTAAAGTGGGTATGCCAACACAGTTCACACTGTTAAGAAGACCCAGGGCTGCGGAAAGAGAAGGGATTACAAAGACCCCTATCCTCTGTCATCAAAGAGACTTGTACTCTCATAATATTTGGAAATAAAAACATTAAAAAAATGTAAATTAAAAGGAGAAACCACCCAAGTAGAGTATACTTCAGTATGTATCTGTGGTGTCTATCTCTGTATAGTAGGCTAAGAATACTGCTAAAAGAAAAAAGAATTTGGTGAAGTAAAATACTGTGTACTATTTTTTTTACAGTTTTTTTATACTACTGATATGTAGACTGCAGTGATACCATCAAAATAAGTAAAATATTATGCAGTTTACACATTTTAAAAAAATTATTGAATAGATTATTTAGTTTTATATTATAGGTCTCTTAATACTCATATAACTTCATGGGGAGTTGGAAGGTTGAATATGCTGAAAGTATAAAAAATTGCAATAAAAATTATTTTTAAATACTATGGGGTAGATATTCTTTCTTCCTTTAAAATGAAATATATCTTTAATGAAATAAGAATAGGGATTTCATCACTGCTTTGTTGTATGTGAAGTTTTTGTTTTATTTTTAGCCAACCACTCTTTTATAATTGCAACATTTTTAAAATAAGGCCAGAAATGTCTGAAGGCTTGTGACCAGCAACTTATTTTGTGTAATCTATTAGTAAAATGTATAAAATGTTGATTTTCTTTTTTGAATAATCTAAGTGTATTCTTTCTTAGTGTCTTGGATGAAAAATAATGAATACTTTTTTAATGCTTGTTAATTGTTTAGTTAATTTTAAGGCTATAGTCTAAAAAATCTACACAACAAAGCTTTGTCTTCAGATAATTATTATAACTCTATTTAGTAAGTTATAGTTTCCATGAGCATCTGACACAGTCACTGAGATCTATTTAATAAGAGAATGTAACTTAGATAGTAAGAGAATGTAGGTCTTGCAGTTTTGTCTGGGGTACCTGGTAATTTCCTGGACTCAAATTAGAATTACCCAATTCTGTTTTTAGAATAAATAATTATTGTTAAAAGAAAAAGGAAAGAAATTGGAACATAAGAATTAAGACACGTCATAATTTCTATCCATGTGACTAAAAAGTATCTGTCTATCTCTGCGTGAAGCCTTGCTGTTTAAAGCACTATACCATAGTGATTAAAAGTGAAGACACTACAGTTAATCTAATGAGGTTAGAATTCTGGCTCTGCCAGCTCTAGATGGAAACCTCATCCAAGTTACTTAATTGCTCTGTGACTCAGTTTCTTCAATGGATAAATGAGGGATAACAGCAGTTCCAACCTTGAAATATTTAGATAATGCTTGTCAAGTGCATAACATACATCCCAGTGCTTAATAAAATTGAGCTGTGATTATTAGTCACAATTTCCTAGATACAACTAAATTGCAAAGCATAATAGACTAAAAAACCCGGTGTTTGATGACCTAGCTTTGACCCTATCTGAAAGGATTTGCTACTAGACTCACAAGACACACCTCATCACAACACTGGCAGACTTATACAATCACAGCATGAACTCAGGAAATGAGGTTTATGGTTATGGTGTAAACACAACAACTGTGGCCCTTCATGGAGTAAACTATTTTTGCCATTGTCACAGTTGTCATCCTACTGGAGACCTTGAATCTGACTGTTGGCCCTTCTATTTCAATACCTTTGGTAGGTTATTCTTAAATTGATATTCCTCAAGACCCTTTTTACTGGTAATTTCAAAGCTTTCTCCTGATCCGTATGACTCTAAGGGAATAGACCCATGGTAGAATCTCTTTTGTTTAGAGAAACACTTTAACAGACTTTTTCAAAACAAAAAGAAGCCCACACTGCTCTATATAACAACCACCTCTCTGTGTGGCCTGATGCTTAATCTCTTCAAATCTCTGGGCTTAGTTTCATCATCTGTAATCCTCAAGGAAGAGTGAAACTGCCCTCAAGGAAAGGGATGAAGGCTTAGAATATTTCCTCTTTTTGAATGGCTGCTGCTCAGATATTAAGACATCTCTACATAGTCATAGGCAGGAGAGTAGAGGGACCCCCTGACTCTGCTCCTGGCAAGATTCCTATACTTCCCAAGTTCACAGCCTTGAGAACCACAAGGTGAATCTCATTAACTATGTCCTTTAAGCTGTCTACATCAGTCTCCACAAGACACCTAGGGCTTCCAGGTCATCTGTGATCATTAAAACCCCCACTTTTTATAATTCTGTATGTCTTCTGACTTCACCCCTCACCTCTCCCACTCCTGAAACTTGTCCACTCTGCTCCCTGAACTCATATTCAGTAATCAACAAAACTCATAAATTCTTAACCTTGTCTGAGTATTCCCTTTAACTTTCTTGGTATCTAACTGAAATCTGTGCCCTGAGGACATTTCTTCCCCTGCTGCCATCCTAAGTGCTACTGGTTTTTCTCCTATGCCTCACACCTGTGGGATTAGAGATGGGGAGGTGTCTTCCATGCTCCTCATTGCTGTTTCCAGATCATTCTTCCCTCCTCTTCCCTCAAACCCACAGCATTTAATCTCATTTCATGAAACCATATCCTCTGTTACCTCTCCTTATTACAGTAATCTATTGATTTGTATCCATTCTCTCATATCTTAAAGAAATTTCCCTCCTGGATCCTTGTCACTTTCTTTAACACTAATATTTTCATAATCGTTGGTGATTTAGGTATCCAAACAAATAAGCTCTCTAAGCCATTGGCTTCTCATTTCCTTGAGTTCTTTTCCTCCAGTGATTTTGCCCTCCATGATAGTACATATATTCTCCAATAGTTACGGTCTGGAGAACTTTGTATTACCTCCAAAATCTCACTTTGAAGAGTACCACTGTATAACCAGACCACCTTCTATACTCCAACAATCTTTTTAACCCCTACTGGGAGTCTTGGGGCACCTAATGTTTATATTAGGCCCAGGGATCAAGTTTTCAATTTCTTCTCTAGCTACACTCATTTTATTGGTAATTTTCTCCAGTCCATGGCTTTAAGTGCCACTTATATGCTAATAATTCCACATGTTTATCTCTAGCTTGGTTATTCTCCAAAACTCCAGCTCATGTTCAAAGGCTTAATCAGCATTTCCACCTGGAATTTCAATGTGCATTTCAAATCTAACATGTCCAATTCAGAAATTGTTCACATGATATTCTCTTTGCCTAGAAAGTTCGTTCCCTTGGATATGACAAGCATCACTCCTTCACTATTTCTGGGCTTTGCCCAGAGGCCTCCTCAACAAGAAGATCATCCCTGACCACTCTATCACAGGGGCAGCCCCATCTCCCAGCCCTCTCTACCTCTCCTGCTTTGTTTTGACCCCTAGCACTTAAGATATCAGGACATATTGCCTATTTTACTTTTTTTTTAATTTCAGCATATTACAGGTGTACAGAAGTTTAGGTTACGTATAGTGCCTCTGCCCCACCTGATTCAGAGCTTCAAGCATGTCCACCCCCCCAGACAGTGCACACTGCACCCATTAGGTGTGTATATACCCATGCCCTCCTTCCCCCTCCCATCTGCCTGCCACCCAATGAATGTTATTACTATATGGGCACTTCAGTGTTGATCAATTAATACCAATTTGATGGTGAATACATGTGGTGCTTGTTTTTTCATTCTTGTAATACTTCACTTAGTAGAATGGGTTCCAGCTCTATCCAGGATAAT
>VBSM01000483.1:7529030-7567709 GCA_008086735.1 Cheirogaleus medius
ATTCCAGTAGTCTCATGGCAGAATCTTTGGAGTTTTCTAGATATAAGATTATATCATTAGCAAAGAGCGATAGTTTGACCTCTTCTGCCCCCATTTGGATGCCCTTGATTTCCTTCTCTGGTCTGATTGCTCTGGCTAGGACTTCCAGCACTACTATGTTGAATAGAAGCAGTGATAGAGGGAAACCTTGTCTAGTTCCAGTTCTAAGTGGGAATGCTTTCAAATTTCCCCATTCAGTATGATGTTGTCTATGGGTTTGTCATTTATGGCTTGTATCATTTCTGGATAAGTCCCATCTATGCCTATTTTGTTAAGTGTTCTTATCACAAAAGGGTGTTGAATTTAGTCAAATACTTTTTCTGCATTTATTGAGAGGATCATATGATCTTTGTTTTTGCTTCTATTTATGTGGTGAATTACATTTATAGATTTGCGTATGTTGAACCATCCCTGCATCTCTGGGATGAAGCCCACTTGGTTGTGATGGGTTATTTTTTTGATAAGTACCCGAATTTGGTTTGCTAAGATTTTGTTGAAAATTTTTGCATCTATGTTCATAAGGGATATTGGTTTGTAGTTTTCTTTTTTTTTTTTTTTGCTTCCTTTCATGGTTTCGGTATCAGGGTGATGTTGGCTTCATAAAACGTGTTGGAGAGAATTCCTTCTTCCTCGATGTTGTGGAATAATATCTGCAGGATAGGCACCATTTCTTCTTTGTAGGTCTGATAAAATTTGGGTGTGAAAACATCTGGTCCAGAATTTTTCTTTTTAAGAACGTTTTTTATTGCTGCCTCAATTTCAGTACTTGGTATTAGTCTGTTCAGGAATTCTATTTCCTCCTTATTGAGCCTAGGGAGGCTGTGTGTGTCTAATAATGTGTCCGTTTCCTCCTCATTTTCCAGTTTATGTGTATATAGGTTTTTACAGTATTTATAGATGATATTTTTTATTTCCTTGGTATCAGTTGTAATTTGTCCTTTTTCATTCCTGATGGAGCTTAATAGAGTCCTTTCTTTTTTGCTTCTTGTTAATCTAGCAAGAGGCATGCCAATTTTGTTTATTTTTCCAAGGAACCAACTTTTTGTTTTATTAATCTTCTGTATAGTTTTTTGTTATCAATTTCATTCAGTTCTGCTCTGATCTTTGTTATTTCTTTTCTTCTGCTGGGTTTGGGCTTGGTTTGTTCATCATTTTCCAGTTCTTTGAGATCTTTTGGATGTAGGCATTTATGGATATACATTTTCCTCTTAGACTGCTTTTGCTGTGTCCCACAGATTTTGATAACTTGTGTCTACTTTATCATTTAGTTCAAAGAATCTTTTGATTTCCATCTTGATTTTCTCCTTAACACAATGATTGTTCAGCAGAAGGTTGTTTAGTCTGCATGACTTTGTGTAGATATGAGCGTTTCTGTTGGAGTTGATTTCTAATTTTATTCCACTGTGGTCTGAGAAGATACATGGTACAATTTCTATTTTTTTGAATTTGTTGAGACATGTTTTCTGGCCTAGGATATGGTCAGTGTTAGAAAATTTCCCATGAGCTGATGAGAAAAATGTATATTCAGTGGTTTTGGTGTAGAATGTTTTATAAATGTTAGTCAGGCCCATTTGTTCTAGAGTTCTATTTAAGTCCATTGTTTCTTTGTTTATTTTCTGTCTGGAGGATCTGTCCTGTTCTGTCAGAGGGGTGTTGAAGTCCCTGGCTATTACTGTGTTGCTGTTTAGATCAAGTAGGATTTACTTTATGAATGTGGGTACACCTGAGTTAGGTGCATAGATATGTAGAATTGTTATGTCTTCTTATTGAATTGTACTGTTCACCATTATATAATGACCATCTTTGTCTTTTATTACTTTTGTTGATTTGAAGACTAAGTTATCTGAAATCAAAACTAGTATGCCAGCTTTCTTTTGGCTTCCATTTGCATGGAACATTGTTTTCCATTCCTTCACCTTTATTCCGAATGCATCCTTGTGGGTTAGGTATCTTTCCTGAAGACAGCAGATCCTTCACTTGTGTATATTTATCCATTCGTTCAGCCTATGTCTCTTTAGTGGGTAGTTCAACTCATTCACATTTATTGAATGAATTGATAAGTGGGGCAGATTTCTGTTCATCCTGTTGAGTTGAACTTTGTTACTTTGTTTTCTCTTTTGAGCCATTGTTGTCTCTGGCTTTTGACCTTTAGCTTTTGGATGATTTTACACTGGTGAGTGTCTGTTGTGCTGATCCATATGTAACGCTGTTTTGAGTACTTCCTGGAGGGTGGGTCTTATGTTGATGAGTTCCCTCAATCTTAGCTTGTCTGAGAAAGCCTTTATTTCTCCTTCATATAGGAAACTTAGTTTTGAGGAATATAAAATTCTAGGCTGGGCATTATTCTGTTTAAGAAGACTGAGAAAAGGGCCCCAGTCTCTTCTGGCTTGTAAAGTCTCAGTTGAGAATTCTGCAGTTAGTCTGATGGATTTTCCTTTGTAGCTTACCTGTTGCTTTTACCTTACAGCTCTAAGATGGGCCTCTTTTGTGTTTATTTTGGCCAGTCTAATGACTATGTGTCATGGTGTCTTCCTGTTTGTAATGAATTTCCCAGGAATCCTTTGTGCTTCTTGTACCTGGATATCTAGAGTTCTAGCAAGGCCAGGGAAATATTCCTCCATCATATCCTTAAATAGTTTATCCAAACCTTGTGTATTTTTTTCTTCAGCCTCAGGGTTACCTATGATTCTCATGTTAAGTTTCTTCACATAATCCCATATTTCTTGTAGTCTTTGCTCTTTTCTGTTATTTCTCTGTGCTATCTCTGCAACTGACTTGTTTAATTAAAAGGTATTATCCCCAATCCCCGAGATTCTATCTTCTATTTGATTGGCCCTATTCTTGAGGCTTTCCACTTATTTTGTAATTCTTTGAATAAATTCTTCATTTCCAGAAGTTCTGTTTGATTTTTATTTATTATTTCAATTTCTTTATTGAATTTTTCTTCAAAGTCCTGGATTTTTTTTTATTTGTTTGTTTCTTTGTGTTGGGTATCCATTTTCTCTTGCGTATCATTGAGTTTTCTTACAATCCATGTTCGAAATTCTTCTGTAATTTCAGTGTTCTCCATTTGGTTGATATCCATTGCTAGAGAGCTGGTGTTTCCCTTTGGTGGTGTCCTTTCAGTTTGATTCTTCATTATTCCAGTGTTCTTTCACTGATTTCTTCACATCTGGAGCAGGTGTTGCTTCTTACCTTTGAATTTTTGTTTGGATAATGACATGCCCAGTTTAGTCTCTGAGCCAGTAGGTGGTGCTTGTGGGTGAGATCCGACCACACCTTGTATGATGTGTCAGTGGATGCAATAAAAGGGTGTGCAAATTGACCTCCCTGTCAGTAGGTGGCACTTGCTGGAAGGAGCAAACTGCAGTGTTGCTTTTGGTTCCTGTAACCAGCTCTCCTTTGAAGATAGCTTAAAACAGAGAAAGCCCTTTTCATTAGATTCATATTGTATTAAGATCACAGCAAGTTTTTGGGTTTCCTTTTTTCCATTTAAAAAAATACTAGCCTATTAGCTGTGTTCTCTAGCCTTTTTGGCACCAGGAACCGGTTTCATGGAAGACAATTTTTCCACACACCTGGGGGTGAGGGGGGTGGTGCCTAGGGTGTTGTGGGTGTGGGAAAGGTGGTGCAAAGCTCAGGCAGTGATGTGCCGCCTGTTTCCTAACAGGCCATGGACCAATGCCTGGCTGTGGCCTGGGGGTTGGGAAGCACAGGATTAAAGGACATTTGGAGAGATGAGAAAAGTTTTCCATTAATGCCACCATCTTTGCACAGCCATGAGTAACAACTTGGTTTAATTTCTTCTGGTTTTGTTCCCTTTGCTTCTTTTTAACACCTAGTGCCTATATAAATTTGAACATTTTTTCTAGTTAAGTATAATATAATGGTTTCATTTCATTAATTGGCCTAAAATGTTAATTTCCTTTTTTTCCAATACTTATACGAGAATCCTCTTCCTATGCCAGTGCAGCAAACTCTCTAGCTTCTCCACCTGCTTGCCACACCAGCGGTTGTTCAGTATCAGAGCAAAAGTCATGTTCTTTTTTCCTGTATGCTAACACTGTGTGAAGGCAGCTGAAAAAAGGGAGGAATGAAGGAAGAAAGGAAAGAATTCTCAACCCATTTAGTAGAAAACAGATTTTTAAAAATAATGAGATGTTTATTAAAATAAATAATGTTTATTCTAAATAGAGTTGGTTTTACACAGGAATCTAGTATATCACAACAAGTGGAGTGGGAGGTAGATGATGCGTGCCTGTGTAAATTTATACTGTCGCTGCTTGACCTTTTAATTCTATGGGCTGCCTCCCAAAATTCTACTGTAATCATCAAGTGCCTTCTCATAAATATTTTCATTTATTGGTGTAAATTTTTTATTAACATATACCATGATGATTCCAAAAATGATTTGTAAAAGCTGAAATTTCATATATTTAAAATAGTTTTTATTACTTTTTGCTACAGTGGCTGTTTAAAACATTAGTTAAAGGGTAGATGTTCATCATAAAATTATGGAACGAATTTATTTTTAATATAATAATGGCCCAGTTTGTGTCACACCTTACTGGTTACACATTTCTTTTATCTATGCTCTCTTTTGATTCTCACAGCATCTTCAGGCATGGCCAAGCTTACTTTTCCCCTTTTCAAATAAGGAAACTAAATATCAGAAAGTTTGTGATTAGTTAAAGCCTCATAACAAGTATCAGCCTTCTGACTCCCATTTCTTTACTTGTTCCATTTTATTGTATTGTTTTGTAAATATGTTCATATTGTCTTATATTGTGGAGGCAAAATGACTCCATCTTGGATACTAATCTGCCATGTTGACTTCTGATTAACACCAGTCCCGTGAATGTCTCCTGATCATTTACTGTCCTTAGTGTAAGAACACGTACTGATCGTAAATCCTCATTTTTAGATCAAAGCATCCTTGATGTCATCGCAGAAATTATCAGCTGTGATGTACACAACATTCTTGCCTGTTCTAGAGGGTTTCTTTTAATTGCTTCTAAAGAGTATGTACTCTCTTTCCCTAATGGTATACAAAACCTGGGGAGTAACAGTGTCAAGACTTGCCTGTCTTGCGGCTGCCGAGGACCACACCTCTGTCTGTAATTTCCCCAATAAACCACCATTTACCAACAAATGGGATTTGTCTGACTTGTTCTTAGGCTTCTCCACTTCTTTGGCATTTTGGGGCTGCTTTGCATTTGTGACCCTTTTACGGAACACATAAGTATTTATGATCATTTTGTTCTTTGATTATAAATTTGGATTATTTCAAGGCAAAACAAAATAAAAAAAGGTGGGAGGGACTTATAAAATGTGAATCTTGTGGTACATACAATGTTATGAACTAAAGCATAGTAAATATGCATGATTATTTGACAGTTTTGGTCCATGCCCTCTCAGTATAAATTTGGTGTTTTTCACTACTGTATGTGTTTATTAGAATTACTGTTTCAATCATCTTACAAGTTTATCAATATGGTTACTGCATCTTATACAACTTTGGAGTGTTAGCTTTTATGTTGCATTATAAATTAATTTATATTGGTCTTTCAGTATGTAACAATAGGAAAGATTTCTTTCTTGTATGATTCTCAACTGCTCACATTAATAGATATTTCATAAAAACACAAGTGTTTTATTACCTAAAAACCCATCTTACTCCATCTTCTTTAGGATAATGTGAAAAATATTTTTAATGTGCCAAATTCTAAATAATCAAAATTTTCCATACTGGGAGAAAAGTATGCTATGCTATTAAATGTGTTCAGCAAATCTCTAAGAAAGATATGTGGGATGTAAGAAAAGCAGTTTCAATCAATTACAAGAATATCTGTTTCTTGAATTGAAATATCTCTCTGCTCATTGTGTACTTTGTTGTCAGAAAATGGAAAACCACAGGAGTTAGCAAATTTTAGTTATGTTCGTTTCTGAAATTTCAAGAGTGATCGAATATATAGTCAATAAATATTGATGATACCAGGAAGTGGATAACAAGTGTTTCTTATTTGAAATAATCTTGAAATATGACATTTAAAAATTATAGGTAAGTAATTCATCTATATATCCTAAAGCAAAATTGAGAGGGCATCTTTAGGCCTGTGATGTACAATAGAAATAAGATGTGAGACATACTTATAACAAAGTTTTCTAGTAACCACGTTAAAAAAGTAGAGAGAAACAGGTGAAATACATTTCTTTTTCTTTTTTATTTGGGTCTTCTGGTGAGGAAACCTGCTAGACAAATTCTAAAAGAGCTGCAACACTTAGGTAAAATAAATTTCAAGCATACATTTTATTTAACCTAATATATTCATAATTCATCATTTCTATATGTAATCAATATGAAAAATTATTAGTAACATATTTTCTATACTTTTTTTAAACTAAGTCTATAAAATCTGGTGTATAATTTAACTTACAGCTTATCTCAGTTCATACTGGCCATATTTCACGTGCTCATAGACATACACGGCTTGTAGTTACCTTTTTGACAGCATAGCCTTGGACTCTGTGCTTCCAAGGTCTTTGGTTCACTCATTTGTGTATTTATATTATCTCTCATAATGTATATAGCAAATGTACAGTAAGTATTTAAGAAAGGAAGGAAAAAAAGGAAGGGAAAGAAAGGTAATAGAAGAATTTCATTGTTAGAGAGAGCTGCATATCTTCTTACTAGCTGATGACCTTGGTTAGCATACATACCTCCTTAATCTTTGTTCTGTGTAGGGATTGAGATATTCGTATGTGTATTTCAGAATTATTGTGTAAGAATGAAATGAGTGTAACATAGGTAAAGCACCTACTACTTGGTTTCTTTTCATCCCTTTTCCTTTTTGTAATCTGAATTGTTATATATTATTAATAGGTGACTTAACATATTTGTATCCACTTTTATTAGGTTTTATAAATTTCCCCACCAAACATAGTACCTTTTTTTTCAGTTACAACTGAATAGAATGTATGAACCTAGAATCAGAGAGTAGGAGGTTCTTGGCATCAAGATTATAGCCAAGGACAATTGTGTTAAATTACTTAGCATGCTGTGGAATTAATTGCCCATGATCTTAATTATAAATAGTTAATTTGTAAAAACAGCCTTTAAATGTGCAGGTCTGAATTTAAATATATGAACATTTTGGTAAATAAGTGTCAGTCTGATATCTAATTTAAAACTTTCATTTCACAGTCACTTCAAATCTTCTTACTTCCCTTCTGCTCAGGCCTGACCCATGGCTCAGGGAATTGCAGAAGAAAATAGGGGCATTATCTGTTCTTTTCTTTCCTACACTCACATTCACACATACACAGTATAACAAGCTTGGATAAATGTGCAGGGGAGAGAGAGAGAAGAGGAGAAGAGAGGAGAGGAGAGGAGAGGAGAGGAGAGGAGAGGAGAGGAGAGGAGAGGAGGAGAAGAGAAGAAGAGAAGAGAAGAGAAGAGAGAGATTGGGGCTAGCTTCATGGTCATGGACCCTGCAATCACACAGGACCCAGCCCTCAGAAAGGGTTTAATGCTCTGTGGTCACCTTCTTGAAATTCTCAATACTTACTCTTTAAATCTGTGTTTTGTGAGTCTGATGTGACAATGAAAAACATGCACTGTAGGCTTGGAGCCTTGGCCCCTACTTGGCCCCACCTGCTGCTATCCTCCCTGCCTCCCAGAGACAGGTTCTTGACCACCTGCTTCCTGGTTTATGTTTATGTGATTTACTAATCTCAAATGACACTTTTGCCCTTCAGCTGTAAAAGATGTCGAAATCAGCTACTGACACCATTTACCGACTTCTTTTCTCTCTCAAAATATTTGGTTATGTTATTTATTGATTGTATCACATAGGCTAGGGTAAAAATCTTATGTCACACCTATTTTTCTTGAGTATTTTGTACACTTTTCTCACTGCCTTCTAGCCTGGTGGCTTTGCTTTTTATAGGCAGATTGTTCTTTTTGCTTGGCTATTCAGAGGATTCCTTATTTCTGAATTCTAGTAATATCTTTGAGATACGTTTTGGTGAGCATCATACTGTGGCAATTATTTTTCTCTCAGATAATGTATGTCCTTCAATTTGAAGATTCTAATCTTATTTTATTTCAGTAATTGTTTATTAAACTATGTCTTTAATATGTTTTCTATTATTTCGTTTCTTTTCTTTTTCCTGTTTACTATGTCTATCATTTTTCTTATAATCCTTTTAAACTCTTCCTTTATTGTGTTTCATGTTGTCCACATCGATCAATCCTCTTTTCAATGACCCATCTTCTGTCTTCATTTCTGCAAATGATTTTATTTTTTCCCTTTACTTCTTTCTTGAACTCTGTTGGCTCAAGTAGTTACTTTTTGTCTCACCATATCTTTCCTTAGCTTTTATATCCTTTTTGTTTGTTTGTTCCTATAATTAAGGTGATACCCTTTTTCTCCCAAAAAATCTTCTTAGGTAGTATGTTTAGTCAAAATGTTTATATTGTTGTGGCAACATTTTTCACCTTTTTTTCTTAGTAACAGTTTTCTCATGACATTCATCTGTCATATGTTTTTATACTTTTCCCATTTTGTTTGTTTCTGCAGTATTTTTGTATACATTATATGTTAGTTTTTTAAATTATTATTACTCACTTTGAATGTGGTGAGTTCTTCCTGGACCAGTCATTTGTTGGAAGTTTGTGTATAAGAGTAGTCAGGGCAGTGTTTCAGGTTAATGGGAAACACCTTTAATGACATAAGTTAGTGTATGTGCATGAGGTCTTTGAGCCTTTATTTCTCCTAACCATGTTATTTCCACATTGAAGGACAACTTTCTTTGCTGAGTATCTCTCCTTAACCCTGCTTCAACTGGACTTTGAATCCTAAAAATATGAATCATCTGTGAGATTGCTCATTTAGCATGACCGTCTCAACTTCTTAAGACCTTGTGAGAATGCAGTCCAAGGTATTTCTGCTGTCAGAATAAGCACCTAATCTCCATTTTTCCCAAATGGATTTGCTCCACAGGATGTGGTTACTTATTTTAGAGAGCTGTTCTTTGCTTTGTCTGAGATCTGCAACTGTAGGCATCTTTAACTTCGTCTTCTTCCACTCCCAATTTAATTTTCATTTATATTAGGAATTTTTTTTCTCATATACTGTGCTTCTGGGTTATGGATGTCTTCTGATTATATGTAAGAAATTTGCATTTCTTCAGGGTTGTGGATGTCTTCTGATTTCATGTGAGAAATTTGCATTTCTGATTTTTCTTTTTATTATTGGTTTTAAATTATTTCCAAGAAGAAAAAGGGGCAAAGACTGTATTTTTTCTCCACAATTTACAAATCAGAAGTGGTGATAATATTTTGAGAAACTAAAGCAAATGCCAAGAAGCAAGCCTCCTTGAAAGAATTATAGTTCATACATGAATATTTAACACAAAACATAATATGACCTATCTGTTCTTACATGTTAAATGATAGTCTTATAACTTCCTCCAAAGTTACTTGTAAGATATAAAATTAAAATTTTAAGAGTGTATTAGTTTCCTAGGGCTGCGGTAACAAATTACCACAAACTAGATGGTTTAAAACAATAGAAATTTATTATTTCACAGTTCTAGAGGCTAGATGTCTGAAACCAAGGTGTTGGCAGGGCCATGCTCCCTTCCAGGCCTCTAGGGGAAGATCCTTTTTTGTCTTTTTTAGCTTCTGGTGGCCTGACGTGTTAGTTGGCTCATGGGAGCATATTTCCAATCTGCATCTCTGACTTTTACAAAATTATCTTCCCGTGTGTCTTTGTGTTTCTCCTTTTGTTATAAGGACTTAAGTCTTATTGGATTAGAGGCCCACCCTATTCCAGTATGACCTCATCTTAATTTAACTGATTATATCTGTAATGACCCAATTTCCAAATATGGTCATATTCTGAGATATTGGGACTTAGAATATCAACGTATCTTTTTGGGTGATATAATTCAACCCATAATGTAGGGACTACTGTCTTTTGGTAGAGAATGGATTAACTGATTTTTTTCAACTCACTCATAGGTTTTTTT
This sequence comes from Cheirogaleus medius, assembly GCA_008086735.1. Taxonomy (NCBI): domain Eukaryota; kingdom Metazoa; phylum Chordata; class Mammalia; order Primates; family Cheirogaleidae; genus Cheirogaleus; species Cheirogaleus medius. The sequence continues at coordinate 7,539,105 of VBSM01000483.1, forward strand.
TAACAGATAGGCAAGGTTTGTGAAACAAAGGAAGAATATATAGCAAGAAAGTGGACAATCTACATCTACATACAACAACATCAATCAGTTTTTTATATAAATAGTATTGAGCAATAAAAGCAAAACAGAGAAGTATTTTGGTAGATTAAGTTCAAATAAAAAGTTTGAGCTTTATACTTTAATACCCTTGACAAATTTATATTCTAAAAAAGACAAAAATATTTGCAAGAAAAGTCAGGAAACTGGTTAGTTTGGGGGGAGTGAAAGTGCCTGGATTGGGGAGGAAGGATTCTGGGGTGGTAGCATGTATATTGTTTCTGATACTAAGTGACCCACTATTAAAAATTGTATGCAGGTAATTTTATGTCCTTTTCTCTGTTATATTTTATAATAGTAGATTTTAAAAAGAATAAATTTACTAGGAAAAGTAATGTTAAACACTTATTCTTTTAGAGGCTTTGAAAGTAGGAAATTTTTGGGTAGCCAACTGGCCCAGTTTGCCCTGGACTGAACTGTTTATTTGGACACATGATTTTCAATGCTAAAACCAAGGCAGTTTTGGGTAAACTGGATGATTGGTCACTGTATATCCACTGAGACCAATTTACCATGGGAGAGGCCATTGAATGGGAGGGATAACGGCTGAATATCTCATTGGTTATTGTAAAATTGTGATAGGAAACATATTAATGGCAAGAAGGCAAGAGTCTTTAAATACAGAGGTTAAAGCAAGGATCCAAAGGCTAACCCACTGCAGAGGTTTATTTGGGGTTTCTGTTTATAGCATATAGAAAAAGGCCACAGTATTTAACAATTCTTTAGGTTTCTTGAGAAGCTCCTGACTGCCTAGATTTTACCTGTATGACCAGCCTCTCTGGATATCTTGGGCAACTTCTGGATTTCTGCTGGGTTCTCTCATTTACACCTTCCTGTCTGGATAGGCAGTGCTTTGTTCTTAAGTCATAGGCATCACAAAAGAGGATTTAAGTGCCGTGAGAACTGTCCCTCAGAACCCATCTCCTCCTCATTTTTATTATTGCTGTCTTCTGAGGGACAGAATCTCTTCCACCCACTTCTACATCCAGCTTAAACGTCTCATTGTTTACGAAGCTATCCCTGGATTTCCTCCAGTATACTTGCTTTCTCTCTGAGTGAACTTCTGCAACCTAAATCTGTTATAACACTTAGCACAAAGTGATAGTGAGTTTCCTTTATTTACTCTTCCCCTTTACTGTGTACTTCTCAAAGCCTGGGAGTTTGTCTCGTTCATCTTGTATTCTCAGCACTTAGCACATGCCTGACACGTAGTAGGCATTCAGTGTTTAGCTGCACCTAATAAATATGAAATAAATACCTGCTGAGATTGTAGACAATAAACTCGTGTATAAAATGGAAATGCCAGGTGTGACAATTACGTTGGCTTGAAGAAAACCATGCTATGTTATTCCTATGTCTAATGAGTATTGCTTGCTTAATTGAGTGTGGCTGCGGTAAATATCATTTTTATTAAAAAAAAGTAAAAAAAAATCCTGATCTGTAGGCTTCTGATTCTTATTGAATATAAATGTCTTAGAACATAAACCCCTCTAGGGCAGGTACTATGTTTTGCATGAGTTCTAAGTAACCACCACATTTACAGAGTGTTCTATAAATGGCCATACATCAGGAAAATGGGAAATTGTAGCTAAATGTACCTTTATTTACAAAATATTCATTACAAAATTTTACAGAATTTTTCCTTTGTATGGAGACTTTTGGGACACCCTCTATTATTCCTAATTTTAAAAAAATAACTGATGTGTTTTCTCTCTGTAATATGTATGTCAAAGGGAGATACAAACTTTACGAACCAGTAGATTTGTTTGTATCTCTAAGTATATTTTTGAATCTATCCTAAACCTGAGGAGAACTATTCATTATTGTGTTCTAACTCATAGGGAAACCAAAGGCTGTCATTCTTCGAATTTAATATCCTGGAACAATATTGTAGTGTTCTAAAATGTGCTTGAAACCATTGAGAATCTCTGTTGTCTTTGGATGGCTGAGCTTTGAAGGAGCTCCAAATTTTCCTGTGCAGTCCATGAGATGAGTTTATAGTTTAGATATATGAAGGTAATAACTGTTGAGATCACAGAATCTTCTTTGCCGAAGTGGGAAAAGACTTTTTGTCATTCCTGACTACTTTGCAAGAGGTAAAATATTTCATTGCATTTAAGTTGGAATTAATTTATAGCAACTATTCAAAGAATCTATTCAATTACACACCAATGGATATGAAAATAGATTTCCTATTTTATGACCTCTCATTTTTATCGGTTTGTGCTAAGCTAAGTCCACTGGGAAATACAGTGGGTATATATAAGTGATATTTCTTTCAAGCATTTCATACATACGAATCTTTTAAACATGAAGTAGTGAAACCATGCTGGCAAAATATACTACAGTTCTATTAAAAAAATTAAAGACAAGGTGGTTTGGCTTGAAGGTTTACTGGGGCTTACCAGTTCTTCAAAGTGCCATTTATTAAAAGTTGTACTAATTACTTGTACCAACATTCCTATAAAGCAAATCTCTGTGCAAGCATTTTCTGAAGATTTTTTTATTATTATTATTCACTGTCTGGAATACTTCTTCTTGAGTATACACACTGAGAATTTAACTTTGTCTACAGACAGAAAAAATATTAATGTTGGTTAATTTATTGATAGTGACTTTGAAATAATTTTTACAATACAAAAAAGCAAGACCTATTCCTTAATTTGCCTTTTAAAAAAGGCAATTTCCCAAACAGATTTATAATCTTTTTTTATACCCAAGGTAGTTTCTCTGGCATAAGTTTTAAAAATTGGAATTAATAATTCATGACTATAGTAAATTATACCTATGTTATATAACACTTTGTAAGCTTATCTGACTTAAGGAATAGAAAACCAAGTCATAAAAATAAGGATAATTATAATGCTATGAAGTTTTCTTTTTCTAGTATTCTAATATTTTGCTTAAATTCCTCTGTAAGGAAAATTTGGTAGGGAAATATATTGAGAAAACATTTAAATGACGGATGCATTTTTTTCTTATTGTGTTTTAAAAATGAGACTATTTTTTGCCATTTACAAAAAAAAAGAAAACACACAGACTTTAAAAAATATTCTTTCTTACTTTTTTCATGATTTTGATTACCCCTCAAACATTTTTGTTTACCTATAGATGAATGAAAGTGTTTCTCCACAATTAATCTGTAGAACATGAATTTTTAAAATGGTATAATAATTAAAAAATTTTCAGTGTTTCTTAGATAATACAGAATTAAATATAGATAAAGATTTTTTGTGGGATTGTAATATCATGGGCCTTTAAAAATTATTTCTATCAGAATTAATAAATATCAAGAAAAACTAAGAAAATGACTAAACATTAGTTGTTTTATGTTATTCTTCTTAGTTATGATTGTTTTCTATTTTTCTATTATTTTGTTTTGCCAGAGTAACATTTGAGCATTAATGAAAATGAAAACAAATATTTTCTGAAGGTTGGATCAAGGATATTAACTGTTTGTTAAAAACTTTTAATATGTTCTTGGCTCCATTTTACTGCCTTTGTATCAAAAGATTGGCCTGTAAATGAGAAAAAAAAAAACATCTAACAAATGCAACCTTGGCTAAGAAGGATAACTTATTTAGAAAAAACTGACAATCTTAACTAGGGGGAAAGCCTTAAATGGAGATACTATAGAAGTGGAAAATGTAGATAGAATTTAAGGAATCAAGAAGAAAGAATTTAAGGAATCAAGAAGGAAAACAGTTGTTAAGAAAAAATAATTTTCAAGCAAGATAAGCAAAGACAGTAAGAGAAGAGAGTGGTTTTGTCTTACTTAAAATGGGGGAGGAAACCTCTTTCATCTACTTTTTATGATGAATATGAGCACCAGATGAGACTGTTTATGTTATTTAAAAATTATAATGTATTAAACTTTATTGATTACTATTTTAGAATAGCACATTAATACTTGAATCTTTGAATTTTTTAATATAAATATACCTTTCTAAAATTTAAAGTTAATTTAGAATAACAACAGGAATTTTGATTCTCCTCACAGCATACTTTGAAAACCACTTCAATGCAACATTCAAGAAATGATTTTTAAATTTAATGCATTTGCCTGTGAAAGAACAAGAGCTTATTTCCAGAAAATCTACTTAGTTGCTTAGATTTTGAAATGCTCGAATTTATTTTGTGAATTATTTATTCTAAATATGAACTTTAAACTAAGAAAGTATCTTCAAAATATTTGGGAGAAAATTTTAACCTTTCAGGAATAGGACTCAAATTTGATTTGGCACTATAACAAGAATAATATAAATGGCTTCTGTGAAAATACTGATGGAAGATAAGTAGATTTTTATTTCATTTTTAAATTGAAATATTACATATTATATTTATAGACATATATATTAATATATATTTTTAAATTGAAATATAATTTACAATAAGTGAAATGCTCAGGTCTCAAATGTGCCATTCAGATCAGTTTTGGCAAATAGACATCAAGACACTCAATGTAATCCCCATCAAATTACCAAAGTCATACTTCAAAACTCTAGAAAAAATAATTGTACACTTCATTTGGAACCAGAAAATAGTCCGAATAGCCAAAAGTAATCTTAAGCAAAAAGAACAAAGCTGGAGGCATCATATTACCAGACTTCAAAATATACTACAAGGCTATAGAAATCAAAACAGGATGTACTGACACACAAAAAAGATACAAAATGTTTTTGTCAGCTCAGAAAGTTCCCTTCTGCTCTTTCCCAGTCAATTTACTCTTTCCACACCCTATACCTCGAGAAGTAACCACTGATCTGATTACTATTTTTATAACTTATTTTTGTTAGTTTGGGAGTTTCATATAAATGAAATAGTTGCTGCAGGTCCTCTCCAACATTTTATGTTGTCAATATAATTCATTATAGTCATTTCAGTGGGGGTATACATTGGGGTTTCAATTTGTACATTCCTATCTAATAACTAATGATACTAGGGACTTTCTCACATGTGTATTTTCCATTTCTCTATTTTATTTTGTGAAGTATCTGTGTCTTTGCCCATTTTTTAAATGGGGTGATTTGTCTTTTTGTTATTGAGTTGCTGGAATGTATATATTCTGAATTTAAGTTCTTTGTCATGTGTTATGAATATTCACTCATGGTTTGTAGCTTGCCTACTTTTTTTCTTGCCCTTTCTTTTGAGCAGAAGGTTTTTATTTTTGATGAAATATGACTTCTTGCTTTTTTATTTTATGACTTGTGCTTTCTGTGTGTTCTCTAAAAATATTTCCCTTTTCCAAAGTTGAGATCTCCTATATTTTTTTTCCCGATAGCTTTGTTGTTTTAGCTTTTATATTTTGACCTATGATCCATTTCAAATTGATTTTTTAATTTTAGAATATTGCAGGGGTATAAAAGTTTTGGTTATATGAATTGTTTTATACAGTTTGAGTCAAATTTGTAAGTGTGTCCATAACCCATATAGAGTGCATCGTACCCGTTAGGTGTGAATTTACCCATCACCTCCTCCCTCTTCCCACCTGCTTGATTTCCATTGAATTTTACTACCATATATGCACATGAGTGTTGATGTATAAGTTTATATTTAGTAGTGAGTATAACTGGTTTTTGTTCTTCCATTCTTGTGATACTTCCCTTAAAAGGATGGTCTCTAGTTCCATCCAGATTGTTACAAAATGTATTAGTTCACCATTTTTTTTTTATGGCTGAGTAATACTTCATGGTATACATATAACACATTTTGTTGATCCACTCATGTATTGATGGACACTTAGATTGTTTCCAAATCTTTGCAGTGTGAATTATGCTGCTATAAAAATCCAAGTGCAAGTGTTTTTTTAATAAAATATCTTTTTTCCTTTGGGTAACTACCTTGTAGTGGGATTACTGGATCACATGTTCTTTGAGGTATCTCCATACTACTTTCCATAGGGGTTGTACTAGTTTGCAGTCCGACCAACAGTGTACAACTATTCCTTTCTCTCCACATCTGTGCCAAAATCTGTTCTCTTGGGACTTTTTGATAAAAGCCATTCTCACTGGAGTTAGGTAATATGGTGGTTTTAATTTGCATTTCCCTGATGATTAGAGATGTTGAGCATTTTTTCATATGTTTATTGGCCATTAGTCTATCTTCTTTTGGAAAGCTTCAGTTCATGTCTTTTGCTTATTTTTTAATGAGATTGTTGGATGTTTTCTTGCTGATTCACTTGAGTTCTTGGTAGATTCTGATTATTAGCCCTTTATCAGATTTACAGCTTGTGAATATGTTTTCCCATTCTTTAGGTTGTCTATTCGCTCTATTGATTGTTTCCTCAGCTGTGCAGAATCTTTTTAATTTGATCAGGTCCCATTTATTTATTTATTTTTTTTGTTGCCATGATTGCCTTTGGGGTCTTCTTCATAAATTCTTTGCCTAGCCCAATATCTAAGAATTTTTCTGACATCGTCTTCTAGAATTTTTATGGTTTCATGCCTTAGGTTTAAGTCTGTTATCCACTGTGAGTTGATTTTTGTGAGTGGTGAGAGGTGCAGATCCTGTTTCAGGCTTCTACACGTGCCTATCCAATTTTCCCAACACCATTTATTGATTAGGGATTCTTTTCCCCAGTGTATGTTTGTCTGCTTTGTCAAAGATCAGATGGCAATAAGAGGATGCTTTTATGTCTGGATTCTCTGTTCTCATCCATTGGTCTATATTTCTGGTCTTGTGCCATTGCCATGCTATTTTGGTTATTATAGCTTTGTAGTGTAGCTTGAAGTCTAATAAAGTGATGCCTCCCAATTTGTTCTTTTTGCTTAAGGTTTCTTTGGCTATTTAGGGTCTTTCTGGTTCCATACAAAGCATAGAACTGTTTTTTCTAGATCTGCAAAAAAATGATGTTGGTACTTTAATGGGGATTGCATTGAATCTATAAATCACATTGAGTAGTATAGACATTTTAACAATGTTGATCTGCTGATCTATTAGCATGATATATTTTTCCATTTGTTTACATCCTCTGCGATTTCCTTCCTCAGTGTTTTGTAGTTCTTCCTGTAGAGGTCTTTCAGCTCTTTGGTTAAGTATATTCCTAGGTATTTTATTTTCTCTGTTGCTATTGTCAAAGGTATCGAGTCTTTGGTTTGGTTATCAGCATGACTATTGGTATATAGGAATACTACTGATTTGTGTGCATTGATTTTATAGCCTAAGACTTTGCTGAATATATTTATCAATTCTAGGAGTCTCTTTCTAGAATCTTTGGGGTTTTTTAAATATAAGATCATGTCATCAGCAAAGAGTGATAGTTTGACCTTTTCTTTCCCCATTTCGATACCCTTGATTTCCTTCTCTTGCCTGGTTGCTCTGGCTGGCACTTCCAGCAATATGTTGAACAGAATTGGTGACAGTGGGCAACCTTGTCTGGTTCCACTTCTAGGTGGGAATGCTTTCAATTTTTCCCATTCAGTATGATGCTGTCTATGGGGTTGTCATATATGGCTTTTATAATATTGAGGTATATTCCATCTGTGCCTATTTTCTTAAGAGTTCTTATCATAAAAGGGTGCTGAATTTTGTCAGTTTTTTTTTTGCATCTGTTGAGAGGATCATATGGTCTTTTTTTTAACTTCTATTTATGTGGTGAATCACAGAATCACATTTATAGATTTGCGTATGTTGAACCATCCTTGCATCATTGGGATGAAGCCCAATTGATTGGGGTGAATTATTTTTTTGATGTGCAGCTAAATTTTGTTTGCTAGGATTTTATTGAAAATTTATGCATCTACATTCATAAGGGATATTGGTCTGTGGTTTTCTTTTTTTGTTGTATCCTTTGCTATCTTTGGTATCAGGGTGATATTGGTTTTGTAGAACAAGTTGGGGAGGATTCCTTCCTTCTCTGTGTTATGAAATAATTTCTGCAGTATAAGTACCAGTTCTTCTTTATAGATCTGGTAAAATTTGGCTGTGAAACCATCTGGTCCTGGATTTTTTTGTTGTTGTTGGGAGATGTTTTATTGCTGCTTCAATTTCCTTCCTTTATATTGGTCTGTTCAGGAGTTCTATTTTTTCCTGATGGAGCCTTGGAAGTTTTTGTGATTTCTAGGAATTTTTCCATTTCCTCAATGTTTTCAAGTTTATGTGCGTAGAGATTTTTATAGTATTCAGAGATGATATTTTATATTTCCATGGTATTAATGGTAATATCTCCCTTTTGTTTTGTGATTGAGCTAATTAGGGTCTTTACTTTTCTGTTTCTGGTTAAACTAGCAAGAGTCCTATTGAGTTTGTTCATCTTTTCAAAGTGCCAACTTTTTGTTTTATTAATCTTATGTGTAATTCTTTTGTTATCGATTTCATTTAGTTCTGCTATGACCTTAGTTATTTATTTTCTTCTGCTGTTTTTGGGATTGGTTTGCTCTTCCTTTTCCAGTTCCTTGAGATGATTCATTAGATTGTTGATTTATGATCTTTCTGACTTTTGGATATAGGCATTTATGGCTGTGAATATTCCTTTTATGACATCTTTTGCTGAATCCCAGAGATTTTGATAACTTGTGTCTCCCTTTTCATTTAGTTCAAAGAATCTTTTGATTTCAAATTTTTTTTTGAATTTTAGAAATTTTTTTGTGGTTTTATTTTATTTCCTCTTATTATGGGGGTACAAGTATTGTTGGGCATACATATATTGCCCCTGCCACCCCTCTCCACCCCGCCATGCCCGAGCTTCAAGCGTGTCCAACCCTCAGGTGGTGTGCACCTCACCCATTATGTCCATATACACCTTTCCCATTTCCTCCTTGACCCAATGCCTATTCAGCAGAAGGTTGTTTAGTTTCCATAACTTTGTGTAGAGTTGAATGTTTCTATTTGAATTGATTTCTAATTTTATTCCACTGTGGTCTGAGAAGATACATGGTATAGTTTCTGTTTTTTCAGATTTTTTGAGGCATATCTCATGGCCTAGAATGTGATCAGTCTTAGAGAATGTTCCATGAGCTGATGAGAAGAATGTATAGTCAGTGGTTTTGCAATAGCATGTTCTGTAAATGGCTGTTAGGCACATTTGTTCTAGAGTTCCATGTAAGTCCATCATTTGTTTGCTTATTTTCTGCTTGGAGTATCTGTCCCATTCTCTCAGTGTGGTGTTGAAGTTCCTGGCTGTTATGATGCTGTTATTTATCATTTTATTTAGATCAAGTAGGGTTTGCTTCATTAATCTGGGCACACCTGTGTTAGGTGCATAAAAATTTAGGATTGTTATGTCTTCTTGTTGAATTGTTCCATACACCATTATATATTGACCATCTTTGTCTTTCTTTACTTTTGCTGATTTGAAGTCTGTTATGTGATATGAGAGTGGTTATACTACCTTTCTTTTAGTTTCCATTTGCATGGAATATTATTTTCCATCTCTTCACCTTGAATCTGAATGAATTCTATGAATTAGATGTATTTCCTGGAGACAGCAGATACTTGGATTGTATTTTTTTTATGTATTCATCCAACCTGTGTCTCTTGAGTGTGGAGTTTAAGCCATTCACATTATTGAAAGTTGATTAGTAATATGGATTTCTGTTCATCCTGTTGAGTATAACTTTATTGCTCTGTTTTACCAGTTGATCCATTGTAGTATCTGGGCTCTGACTTTCAGATTTTGTGTGGTTTTAAGTGGTGGGTATCTATTGTATTGATCCGTGTATAATGTAGTTCTGAGTACTTCCTGTGGGGCAGGTGTAGTCTTGACAAATTCCCTCAGTGTTAGCTTTTCTGAGAAAGACTTTATTTCTCTCTCATTTAAGAAACTTAGTTTTGTAGGATACAAAATTCTAGGCTTGGCATTTTTCTGTTTGAGAAGACTGATAATGGGGCTCCAATCCCTTCTGGCTTATAATATCTCAGTTGAGAAGTCTGTAGTTAGTCTGATGGATTTTCCTTTGTAAGTCAACTGCTGCTTTCACCTATGGCTCATAGGAGTGCGTCTTTCATGTTTACTTTGGATAGTCTAATGACCGTGTGATTACCTCTTCATGATGAATCTCCCAGGGGTCTGTTGAGCTTCTTGTCCTGACCCTCCTACCAGCTTTGATGATGCTTCTCAATTGGTTGTTGTCAACTTCTGATGGTCGGCCAGTGTGCTCCTCATCTTCAAGGCTCTTGTCTACTTTACAAAACTTCTTGAACCACCACTGCACTGTACTTTAATCAGCAGTTCCTGGGCCAAATGTGTTGTTGATGTTGCAAGTTGTCTTTATGACCCATTTTGAACTCAAATAAGAAAATCACTCAAATTTCCTTTTTGTCTAACATCATTTCCATAGTCTAAAATAAATATAAAATAAACAGCAAGTAATAAGTCATTAGCAAAAAAACATAAAGCAAGAAATGCACATTAAAATGATGTATAACATAACCACATTTATTTAAGAGTGTATTCCAATATCAAATGGCAAATGTTAACAATGCTAAAATTGCAGTTATTTTTGTGCCAAACTAATAGTTTTGTGTTCTGTCTCTCCTTGGAGGAGCTTGTCAACTTTATATTGCAGTTTATCAAGTTGTGTTGTGACTACAGGTCTCTGATTGGATAAAAAAGAAATCATTGTTTTATAGACTATTTGGATTGTTCTCATTGTTACAGTGGGAAAGATATTCTTTTGTGGCTTTCTGTATCTAAAGTAAAAGTATAATTCTACATATTTTTTAAGATTTTGAGATGATATTCCTTAATATTGTACCTAAAAGCCAATATAATGGGTTTGACTTTCTGTTTCTCATCCTTTACTCTGGGTTCAGCTTCTCAGGATCTACTTCCTCTATTGCTAGAATTAATAATACTAGAAATGCTTAATTGCCATGCCCTATTTTTGAAAGAATATACAGCTAGTTCTACAATTTATAGAATAAAGAACTCTGAGTTCAAAAACAGAGTTGGAATCTCAGCAGGTTATCAATACATCCTGAACTTCACTTTTTTCTTTTCTAAGATTGTTTTTGTCTACTTCTCGGTAGATATAAGGCTAAAATGAGAAGGTGCATGTAGAAATTATTTGTATTTTTAATATGTACAATAAATGTACATTACTGATAAGATGATTTCAGAAGGAGCATACATACTTAAAATTTGAAACTTTGAAATGAATTTTTATTCTAATAGCTTAATATCCATAGCACTTTATGGCCTCTTGGCAGTAAGCAGGCGAGGACATATTTTATATATAGGAATAATTGACATATATTTATTGAGCACCTACTATGTGGCTAGATACATTGCTCATTACTGGAGAGGCATTGGTGAACAAGATGTAGTCATTGACCTTATATCACTTACATTCTGTTGAGAACATAGACAATAAACAAGTACACAAATAAATTTCTGATGCTCTGCTCTACCTGAGGATAGTTCTGACCCAGGATTTTATAATAAGTTCAACAGAGTCATCTTGTGAGTACTTGGAGTTGCTAGGGGGATTGCTGAGATGAGCCTCTTTGTGCCTAATTAATATTATTCAGTTCCATTCCTCCTATTATAAATAGCACTTTTTGGATAGAAAAGTATTATTATTTATGTTTTCCTCTGGATCTGATCTCTTCCTCATGATTAGATGTTTAATTCGAACTTTTCTTGGTATTGGAAAAATTTATGAATTTTGGAATAAAGTATAAAACCATTTTATTATGAAAAATCTAAGTATATACAAAAGTAAAGAGACTAGGATAATAAATCCATATGTACCCATTACCCAGCTTCAAGAATTATGAACTCATGGTCAGTACTGTTTCATCTATGTACCTGCCCAATTCCCTTCTAATCTTGGATTATTTGAAGCAAATTCTTTGATATCCATTCATAAATATTCTCCAGCTTGTATTGTAAAAGATAAAGAGTTTGTTCTTAAATCACAACCAAATATCTGATCTTAAATTAATAACTTATTAATATCAACTAATATATAGTAATCATTCCAGTGTTTTGTTTCATTGTATTTTGGTAGAGTCTTCATTCAGGTACAGAGTTGTTACATCTTTTTTTGCTTCCATTTTTTAAAAGGATAAAAACATTTGATGTAAGTATATATAATGGAAGTGAATATATCATCTGAATTTTGAAGGCAAAGAAGTATTGATTACATGTTTTTTATTAATTTTTTGAAAATTGACCATAGAAAATGCTGTGCTAGGTATTTAGGAATACAGATAAATTTTAGACATCAGCCATGCCTTATCAAGAACTTACAGTCTTGTGGCTGAGTTAGAATATAAGAAAAGGTAAATCACAATACAAGGCAATGAGTTGTGTTCTGTTCCAGTGGTGGTGACTAATAGTTTTTAGTCTCTCTGACCATTCATGTTGGTGTATCATGATCAGTGAAGTGATTACAACCTATTTTTCTTAATACTGAAGAGAAAAAAAACTTTGAGAAGTATTTAACTTTTTAATAATTAGAGTAGATTCAAGGTTATCTTTGTAATCATGCAGTCACATTCTTTTGAATATGCTTTTAGGAATGGAGAGAAAAACATGATGGTGTTATAGCTTGGCCTTTAGAGTTGGCTGCATGTTGGAAAGGTGACAGTTAGGATATGTTATGGGTATGGGGACTATACCCAGGGCATAGGAAAATGTGTGGAGATGGGTCTCAGTGTTCTTTTAAGTTGAGTAGAGCAGTTTAACTGGAGGAAAGGTTCATATATGGACATAGTAGTTAGTAAAACCAGCAAAGTAGATTGAGAAATAAACTTAATTTTGTCCTCAATTATTCTTAAAATTTCTACTAAAATAATACATATTATGTTTCTCAAGAGAACCAAATTTTGTTGAATTTGAGCTGTTGGTGTGTGGGAGGGAGAAGACAGAGCATCTGTGAGATATTTTATTAGTGCAATTTTCAATTACTAGTAATAATGGAAACAGAATCCACATGGCTATCTGAGCTTCATAGATAACATCTAAAGCATTAATATCCAGAATTTTCATCATCCTCTCAGGACTTAGTTTTTTATTTATATGTATAAACAAGTAGAAATACTAATTTATGTTTCATCTTTGCTTTCTTTCTGATGAAAGAACTGAAAAGGACAGGTAGAAACTGGCTAAATCTTTAAACCAAATAATTGTAAATGTTGATCATAATGGTGAAAAGTTCTTGTCTTAGCTTATTTTACTAATATTGTTTGTTATATTTATATCTGATATTTGCTTTAGTTTTATACTTGGACTTTGTGAGCCTGTTAGTACTAACACAAATTTTTAATTTAATTCTCTACAATACTAATTTAATTAAGTTCCTACCAATCATATAAAGTCCATACACCTTATAAGATGACAAGCTAGTTCTCTTTTCCACTAGGAGTGTAGGAAAGAATAGAGTGAAATATTTGGAGAGAACATAAAGACACAAGCAGGGCTAAAATTGTGTTCTGTAATTATCCTTTTGCTTTTTGTCACCAGAATCTTTTCCTCTCTTGAATGTATTGCATTAATGAGCTTTTAGTAAAGATAATGTTACATTAATGAACTTCAGTCTTTTGACAAGCCAGTTATCAAAGACAGATGGAAATAACAAAATTAATAATCTTTCTTAGGGGATTAGATTCTTATTTTTGTTTTCTAAAAAGGCCAGCTTATTTCAGAATTTGCACAGTAATTCTAGCTCATGGATAACTGGTGAATAAAATACCAAAGATCTGTGACTAAATATTCTGTAGATTATTTTTTCTAAGGTTTAATCATTCTTTCACATTGCAAAATAAACATCTTCATTATAGAAATTCTGGAAAGCAAAATGTTTAGGTCAGGATTTTTATAAAGCCTTTAGTGATGGACCATATATGTGAATGGGTCATGGAAAGTCATCCACTCACACCCGTAGTCATTCTGGGTTCCAGATTTCCCAACACTGGGATTATCAACCAGCTTCAGAGAGGGCTGGAGACATTGCTTAACCTCTTAGGTAGCAGAGCATGCTTCAGTTAGTTAACTTTGCATGTAAAATGTTAAAATATAAGATTTGATTGTATTAGATTATTTCTATGTGGTGTAGAAACCAAACTGAGCACAGTTTGAGCCAAACATGTCCAATGTACCTAACCCCTCATTTCTAACTCACAGGTGTTTGTCTCAGGGTAATGGGCTGCTTCCTAATCTAGTCCTCTAAAGCTCAGGTGACAAGTCTGATTTCAGAAATAAACCATGGGGTTTAGGTCTTATGGCAACTGGTATAGGGAAAAACAATTAGGATAACTTTCCTTAACAAGCAGCTGTATGTGAATCATGTGTTTAAAGCTTCATGAACTCCACAATCAGCCTAATCAGAACAAAGAAGAGAATAGAATACGGAAAAAAATTGATCAAATCAGAAGCTATCACTTTTAACATTTTGGCACATTTTTGTTTAGCCCTCATGTTTACAGATTTTTTTTGTCCATAATTAAAAGCATAAGGTATATAAGACATTTTAATAACACAGTTATTAATATAATATACTTCATATGCATCACTTTTGTTGTTTAAAAATAATCCAGTATATAATGTAGTAAAATTTACTTGACCAATCTCTAATTACTGTGCATTTATATTATTTCCAAATTTATTTTTGTGTCAGTCTCAAAGACTACACAGGTTTGGTGATTTACTAGAGGTACTCATAGTACTGAGCATGTAGTTATAGTCACAACTAAGATTTATTACAGTGAAAGGACACAAAGCAAAATTAGCAAAGAGAAAAGCCACAAGGGATAAAGTCTAGAGAAAACCAGAAGCAAGCTTCCAAAAGTCCTCTCCCAGTGGAGTCACACAGGATGTACCTAATCCCTCAGCAATGAGTCATGACAACATGTGTCAAGTGTTTTACCTGGGATGCTTGTTAGAAACTCAGCACACAAGATTTTTATTGGGGCCTAGTCACTCTGCCTAGTATGTACCAACGTTCCAGATTTCTAGAAGGAAAGTAAGTGTTCAGCATAAACCATGTTGCTCGCACAGTCTGGGTATAGTGAGATACCCTTATCATTTAGGGAAAGTTTTACGTCAGTGTAGGGGACTGTTTACCTGCCATGTTCCAGATGCCAGTCAAAGGTCAACCTTGCAAACAGATCTTTCTGAGAATAACAGTCTCAGACTTGCTATGTTAACTCTTTTCTGCATACTTATTGTAAATAATGCAATTATAATAATCACTTTTGTTAATCTTTAGTCACATTTCAGATTATTTCCTTATGAAAGACTCCTAAAATTATTATTATATAAAAACATGAACATTTTAAAAGACTTTCATTACTGACAATTACTTTCTTACGAGACTGTTCCAATTTTTGTTTTCATCAGGAATGTATGAGTTTGGGCATCAAAATCTTGACTAAAATAGGTAAGGTGCATATGGTTCAAATATCAATATATAATATGATAAACCTGGAAGAATTAATCTTTTAAAAATATTTAGAATTATATGAGACAAAGAAAAGAGTAGTTAATTGTTACTTCCTTTTCAGGGAGATCAGTAAGAACACTCCCAATGTCCACTTTTCCCCAGGACCTCTGATATTTTTGCCTAGAAACCTATGACTTCATTGTCATCTGTGAAATATGTATCATCTAGTTAAAATTCCAAAATGAATATTAATTCATTTGTTTAAAAAATCAGTGCATATTCTGTTCCAGATATTGTGGTTACATAGGGGACAAAACAGTGCATTGGACGCAGTCCCTGTCCTCCTGGAGTTTGCAGTCCACTGCCAGCATGGGCTGTATTTGTTAGAGTGCTTCCCAACAAAGTTGACAAGTGAACTGCCATCCAAGAGATGGTTCAAGTTACAAATTCAGATAGCTGCCCCTATGTTGCAAGAATAAATCTTTGATAGACTTGGTGCCTAGGAATCCTGCTCTACTTAATCAAGAGTCTTCACTTTGTAAGCCTGAGACTGATGTTGTCCAAAGCTTCTATGACATAACAGCTGTCTCTCTCCCTTCCTGGGAAGAGAATGAGTTCTGACCCTTTAGACATGTTGTGGTCCACCCCTCTGTCTCCCCCTGCCCCAAAAAGTTGTGTCATTGAGGGCATATTTAAGGCTACCATTTATTTTTGTGTACATATTTGTTAAAGGAATTTAAACAAATTGTGTTGTTTCCTCTACAAGTACAAAATGTCCTCTTTAGAAAAATAGGAATAAAATTTAGTCTTATCTAATGCTTCCCTAGAGGTAAACATTCCTAAAGTTTTATGCTGCTTTGTGCAGACCTTGTTTTTGCTCTTAATTTTAACATAAGTTTTCCCTATTTTTACCTAAAATTATACAGGTAAAAATACATTATTTTAAATGTATTTTCTCTAAAATTTCAATTGGTTATGATTAATTGCAGAAAATTTAGAAAATACAGAACACTATCACACACACAAAAAATAACAATCCTCTAGTATTCTACTTAGAGATAATCACCGTTAAATTTTGGTGTATTTTACTATGATCTATTTTCCAGGTATATTTTTCCCTTTGTTAAACCACACAGCTTCATAGGAACACTCAGAAGTTGTTCCCATGATACAAAGAAGAGCTTTGTGAAGGATAGTGTCATGATTCACGTGATTCAGCGTGAGTTGTTAAAAGGGAGAAAAATCATTATTTAAGTTCTATGAAAATGAAAATAGCCATTATATTGTTCTTTGTTATTCTTCTCTTGTTTACTGGGTCTCTGGGTACATATCCCAAACCAAATAAAATGTCTAGTCATTGTAAATGTATGACAGAACAAACAGGTTTTGTTGTTTTGATAATCATAGAATAAGATTCCATTTGAAAGCTCATTTGAACTGTAGTGAAATCAGGTTTATACCTTAGGGAAAAAATGGTTTGGTTCCTGGGAAAATAGAATATGTAGAAAAGAAACTGTGAGGTAAAGACAGGCAGGACCCAAGCTTTAAGACCACCCCATAGAATCCATGTGACTACACATGACCCTACAAGAATTGAGTATACTGGTTAGTAGAAGAACTGCTGGTACTCTTATACTATGGTTTCTAAATTCTTTTATCTTTAGTTGTGATTCATGTCTTGGTCTTGAGTTAAGTGTTTGTATGTTTGTTTATTTATATAAAACATTTTCTGAGCAGATTTTCGTAGCATTGGTATATTTGAGAATGATTTTTTCCCCCTATCTTTCACACATTGAAGACAATTGATTATGAAATTTGTTTCACAACTTTTCTTTTAGCTGAAAATTCTGTTGGTGGTCTATTATTTGTTGGTTCTTTTGCTGTTTCACAGAAGAAATTAGAGAACAACCTGAGTTTTACATCTTTGCAGATGTTTTGTATGAGTTTTTCTTTATTCTTATAATTTAAATATTTTTTATTCCTCTAATTTTGCAGAATGCACTTGTGTACAGTCTCTTTTAATTAGCTTTCCCCAAAATTCAATGAACGCTAATAGTCAGAAGATTTAGATCATTTTTGTTCAGCTTAGAAAAATTACTACATAGTGTGTTTTCTTCATTTCTGATTGTTCTGGTTTCATCTTCAGTAATGTGTGTGGTTCCTTTGATGGACACTCATTATTTGTCTTCTTTAATCTATAATCTTCTCTCTCATAATTTTCTCATCTCTGTGCATGATTTTCTTACACATTCTAGGAGCGCTTGCCAAACCCAGCCATTTGATATTCTGCACTGTCACTTACACCCCTATCAACTCTGAAGTACATTTTAAATCTGACATTGTATTTTTGCTTTCTTTGTACTCCTTGCCTTTTAAAAAATGATTATTTCCATTTTTAGTTAACTTCCAATTATTATTATATGTTAAGTCTTAGTTTATTTTGTCTTTATTGCTTTAGCTTCTATTTTAGAGAGTTGGCTTGTTATAATATAGTGAGAATGCCAAACACTTTTCTAAAAATTTCCCCTAAGTCTAGCAGACTGTTTTTAGAATTCAACTCTTTTAGTAGATTTTCAGAATTGCAGACTGTATTAGTTTCCTATGGCTGTTGTAACAAATTACTACAAACTTGGTAGCTTAAAATGACCCAAATATTTTCTCGTATATTTTTAGAGGCCAGAAGTCTGAAGTCAGTTTCAGTGGACTAAATCAAGGTGTTTGCACCTTCTTGAGACTGTAGGGAAGATTGTGTTTCCTTGCCTTTTCTAGCTTCTGGAGGCCACCTGCATTCCCTGCCTCATGACCCTTTCCTCACATCACTCCAATCTATTGCTTTCATCATCACAACTCCTTCTCTTCTTCTTTATTCAAGTCTCCCTCTGCCTCTCTTGTAAGGAAACTTGTGATTACATGTAGGGCCCATCAGGATAATCCTGGAAAATCCTCCCATTTTAGGATCCTTAATTTAATTACATCTGCAAAGTCTCTTTGCCATATAAGGTGCATTGACAGACTTCAGGGATTAGGATGTGTGTATCTTTTGGGCCATTATTCAGTCTACTACAGAGACCTTGTGCCATAGGCAGGTAGACTTCAAATTCAGCTAAACCTGGGTTCACACAACCTCTTTTTTTTTCTCTTATCCACTGTCTGAACTTAATATATTTTCTCGTCTGTTAAATGGGGGCAACATCAGCCTCCACCTCATAGTGTTATTATGAAGGTAGATCAGGTAATGTATGTGAAGTGTTTAGCAGTTTGAGCCTTCAATAAATGGTAGCCAGCATTACTATCATTAATGTAGGCCCTAGTTTGTTTACTTTGCCCTGAATAAGGAAAAACAGATCTATGCAGTGGGTGATTACAAATAGAGAGAATCTGTGGCTTTTACTCAGCCCTGTTCCATGTTTACTTGAGTATGTTGATTGACCTTTTCTAGTTCTACAGTTTATGAGCAGGTGAAGCAATGCCTGGTTCTCTGCTTAATTCCCAGTGACCTGAAGACCTCCATTTGGAACAGTTTAGCTCTGCTGAGTTGGGGCTTTTCCTATTTTATTTCTTCATTGTTTATTATTTTCAGCTATTTAGCACATGAAAAATTTCAATCCCTATTATGCATTATTGTTAAGACCTGCCAGCCCCAGCCTTTGCACAGAGCTCTTTCCTTATAATAGAATTGTATCAAATCCTGCTGCTACAGCCAGGATTACTTCTTTTCCTAATTATTGTCTTGGAGTTATAGTGTCCAGGTGATTGTGATAGATGAAGGTAGAAAGAGGGAAGCAGTTTTTTAAAAGCAGCCTCTTTCTACCATCTTTCAGATTGGGAGGGGTTATATTAGTAGGAAAAAGTAACTGATAGCTTTCCTCAATTCGCTTTCATCATCCTGATTAAAGAAAATTTTCATTTCATCTGCAAAACGATGAATTGTTAGACTTAATTTTTTTGATGTTGAGATTTTCATCTTTTCCTTTATTATAATATTATTTTAGTGGGACTGTAAAGGGGCTGCCTCACAGCTACAGGTAACGAGCCATATTGAACCAGAAATCATGATTCTTTTTGAACATTTTTTATTCACTATTTGCTTGGAAGTATGTGCCAAACGTGTTCAAATTCTTGGCAATTCAGATTGATATCATACAACAGTGATGCCATTGTTTTGTATTACATTCCTTCCTGATTAGAATGAAGTTCTCATATATTTTTCTAACTCACCTTAAGCTTACCCTGCTTCTTAGTATTTGCTCTCTATCTACAAACCACTGGTCCTATCAGTTAGCCAAAAAAGGATTAAAGGGATGTCTTATTTGCTCTCTCATCACACACTTAAATAAAATGTGAAATAGAATATAGTACAAAACATAGTACAAAATATAGTACAAAACATCATATTTCTTAGATGTTTTATAACAGAAACAAGAACCATGGGTATTAATTAGTATCCACCAGATATGCATAAATCAGTCTGTTGAATCTGTTGGGGCTTAGAACATGATACTCTCAAAGTATGGGGCCTTTGCATGCTGACTACTTTGAGCTGAAAACGATTGATACGGCCATAGAGGCAGGAAGGTCACTCTGACCTTCCCTACCTATCTTTCTCCCTAGAAGCAGGTCATGGAAAGCAAGCCATAAAACCTAGGACAGTCACCCCCTGACCTCCTCCCATCCCCTCTGAAGATCTTCATGTGACAAGTGTCCTGCTCCATATCCAGAGGTCAAGAAGAATCTGAAGAAACAGACCTTGCTGAGTTCCCCCCAGTTTATTATCTTTAGATCATACCTGCTTTTGTCCAGTCATACTTCTACATCACTATCTGTTCTTCACCAAACCTCAGCATTAAAATACAGTTTTTCCTTAGTCTTTGGGTCTTCCCTTGTCATATAAAGCTTTGATAAGTAAATTCATTATGCTTTTTTCTCTTGTTAATCAGTCTTTGTTATAGGGGTGTCAGCTCCAGGAACTTTGAAATAGGTAAAGAAAAAGATTATACTTTTTCTCCCCTACAAATATTTATTTGTATTGAATCATTTTGGAAACAGCTCATTATAAACAAACAAAAGAAGATGGCTTACATAATTTTAGAATATATACCTTGTTCTTTTTTGTAAAATAATTTAACACTTATGGATTAATTTAAATGGACATTTCAGTCATTTATTCTAAAATTTAAACTAATATAACAGATGGAACTCAGCCACCCAAGAAAGCTTCTGGGCTTTGATTATTCAAATGATTAAGATGCTATTTGTCAACTCTAGTTTACCACCCCTTTTAATTATATAGATAATCAAACTAAGAACTGCTAATTCTGTCTCCTAACTATTAATTGTTTGTAATTACCTACAGATTAAAACTGCATGTGCAATTAACTCAAAGAATTAATTGATACCAGGGAATTGATAAAAGAGAAACAGAACGAGCTTGGCATAAAAGAGGCTCTAGGGACATGGGACCACTAAAACCATTGGTGTCTTTGATTTTATCATATCTTAATAAAGATACATTGCATTTTCATTTGGAATTCCTTCAGCTCTTTTGGAGGCAGTTGCATAGAATATTTTTTTATTTTTAATTTTATTTAAAGACAGGATCTCATTCTGTTGCCCAGGCTGGACTGTAATGGTGCGATTATGGCTCACTGCAACCTCGAACTCCTGGGCTCAAGTGATCCTCCTACCTCAGCCTCCTGAATAGCTGGGTGCTTAGACTATTTCATAAGAGCATTGGTTTTCTAAGTTGACTGAAACTGTATGTTTGAAAAGTTTGAACTGCTCTCGTCTTTGCCTCTTTTGCTAATCAGGTGAATTGAACAAATCTATCCATTTACAGTATGGAGAAAATGTTTGTCGCTACAGGAATTATAGAAGTGCTGAATGTTTTAACTACCTAAGAACTTTTCTTTCCTCATTCCTTGAAAACATCACCTGTGGTATACTATCTTATCAGTTTTCTGTGAGTCATTTGTCTAATTAAAGCTTCTAAAATAACTATGCTTATTAGGTTTAGAAATATCTCCCACCTGTGTAAATAATTGATTTATTGTTAACTACATAAATTTGAGTAAAAATGAAAAATAAAAAGCTACCTCCAACTGAATAATATTTAAAAACTATTACCATCATAAACATCGAGATGATGCTAGAAAATGAGGGGAGGTAGTCTATAAAAAATATTTGATCTTGGAAAAGGGATTTTAAAAACTTATTTTTAAGGCTTTTTTGTTTCTTCATGTATTTATTCTGTTTGGATTATATGGGGCCTTGTACTCTTATAGTCTTGCTGGTTGGCCTTTCAATCACTGCCAAATCAGGCCCTGGATCCAGGGGTATGCACACACACACACACACACACACACACACACACACACACAAGCCTGGGGCACAGCATTATATTCAGTTTCATGGAGAATACAAAGCAAGTGAAAGACTTACATCTAGATATGGAATGAGACATGCACAAGGCAGCAAAGTAACATGAACTTGTGGTATAATAATATTTTTTTTGAAAGAGAGTCTAAAATAAATATTGAGGAAGTGCAAAGTCAGGAAGATATCAGTATGGGTAGTTATTTAACAAATTTTTTATGTTCAAAAATAGCTGCTATTTAATAACTTCTTGTTAAACTGATGTGACCTTTTTGGTTTCTTTTCACATTTTGACATTGCCTTTTCCTCAGATTTGTTTCATTCTGTCCTGCTGACCAATAACTGGGATTACTGACACGATTTCTTTTTCTTCCACATATCAATATACAGCCTGCTGTTGTGCACGTGTATACACACATACACGCAGATACATCTGGAATTCAGAATCTTTATTTCCATGTGGTGTTTCTGTGAAGATTGTTGACTCCAAGAAGGGTTTGTGAAGATTTAGTCTGATGTATGACTTTGGTCTCCTTCAAACTATTAGCTTATAACTTTCGACTGACTTTATGGAATAAACTGAAATTTGTAGCATGTTACCTTCTGTGACTAGCTTCTAAGGAGGAGTCATTAGCATACATCAGTGTGTGAATGATTACCTTGAGGATTTTAGTGGAACCTTTACTGCTTCCTGAAGTGCAATAGTTATAGCTACATTTTCTAGTATGATACCTGTATACTGGAGAAAATAATGCATGACTCTTTCAATTACACGAGTCTGTTTTGTGGACAAACAAAACATATTTGAAATATTTGAAAATGCTCTACACTCTCTGGGAAAAATAAGTTGTATAGCTTTTAGTTTCATATTGGGTTGGGCTCTTCAGTGATCAAGAAGATCTCCTCTTTGCCTGTGAGATTTAACCTCTTAAGACCAATTCTTTCTCACCAGTGTTTACATAGCTACCTTACGTAGATTGCTAATGAGCCAGAAACAGAGCAATTTCAAGTAAGATATTGCTCTTGCCCTGGAAGAATTTATAAATTTAAAAAGGAGATTGGAAAGAGAAGCATGATTATCTAAAATATGCGAGAACACTTATTGTAGTAGTGCAACATTTAATGTCATGTGCATGAAGGGAAGTAGGTAGGTTAGGAATAGTGCTGGTGAGTTAGAGAATGCTTTGAATTTGTCAAGAAGTTTCATAAGAAATGTAAGGGTTTTCACATCTCTATTAAACTTTTGTGTTATCCTTTTATATACCCCTGGGCTTATAAAGGTCCCCAATTAAAGCATAAAGTGTATGACCTTTCCTTTGCTATCTTCTCATTTACAAATATTCTCAGGCTTTCTACAAGCTACCCATTATTGGCATTTGCTTCCATTAAAGAATTTCATTTATTCACATCGAGCTGTGATTCAAATGTATGAATATTTTGGCTCTTCTAAAGCTTTTGCCTTTTTGAAAGAGGGCAGAGACTCTTTTAACTGAAAGGGAAGAAATACATATAAAATGAAAATGAGGTAGAATGTATAAGTATTGATTAGGATGTCTCTAAGATAACATTACTTTTTTATTATTTCATGTCACTTTGTTGCCTCCCTGGAGGACACTCAACTTATGTTCCTATAAATAAATTGAAGCAATGAAATGAGAGAATTAATTACTTCTGAGATTTCTCTAAATTCATGTAAAATTAACCAGTCCATGCATGACTCTACTAAATTGAAAGTTTCAGGAAAGAATATATGTATATGAATAAATTTTAGAAGAAAAATTGGAAATATGAAAACAGTTTGATTCATTTGGATGGCAGGATTGAACTGAATTTTTCCCTTTTTTAAATGATTAATATATCTGAGAAATAAAGGGACAAATCTTAAATCTCTTCCTCATTATTAAGCAAAAGAAAAAAGGTTACTGCAGAAATCTCATTTAACAGCTACTACAAGACAGAAGAAATATGTGGGTATATGCCGGCTAACCTTTTGCACTTTCAACCTATTTAACTTAAACACTTTTAATAATTTCATTTACTTTGTAATTTCAAAACTTGTGCCTTCATAATAATTCTGAATTTTCCTTTGAAGTACTTATATATGAGAGAGAAGTTTTCCTTTTATTTTTATAAGTGCTATTCACAAGTATAATTTTGTTTTAAGCCTCCTTTGAAGAAAGAAGTTGATATTCTTGAAGAGAATGAACCTATTAGTTTTTTGATGGGCACACTGTACGCAATAAAACACGAGAGCTTTACTGTATGAAGGAGCCAATTAATTGAGGCCTCTCTCTGTGCAGTGCTATCACTTCTTCATCTCTCTCCGATTAGATGACAAGATGTGATTTTAATACAGAATAGTGAGCCCATAAAGATGATTTGCTTTCCTCTATGTAACATTAACCAATATGATCGGTGTGTACTTTTCCTAGATAAATATTGTTTTAATCTACATTTATATTTCTCACAAAGCATTATACGATTGGAGAGGAGCTGTGTTGAAAAGGTCTTCCCGTTTGGCTCGTGATTCCTATCGGATTAGTTTCTCTGGATCATCATCACTATTTCAGGATTTTCCTGTAAGTATTTGTAAAACAGGACATAGAGTTGAGTTACCATTTTTTCCAGCAAATTATTGGGTTAATTTTGACGAAAACACGTGAGATTTTACTATGGACCTATTTCATTCCAAAGATCATTCTCCACTGAAATTCTTTTTTTTTTTTAAGTGATGCTTTAGTTCTGTTGTGTGTCTTATGTAAATCTTGCTGATTCCCTTAACCCCCAAATATGTGTATTATTTTTTATTTGAAGAACACTAGCAAAAGTGATCATTACATAGTTTGCCCCAAATGTGATAGTACGGCAACTATGTTTGTAACAGTGCATAGACTAGCAAGAAAATATAATAGAGGCCAATGGAGAATGAAGATATCTGTTAAAAGCATGATAATTGAAGGATTAAAAATCCGAAGGCCGTTTCATAACCACTCATTGATGGTTTCTGAATGAGGATTCTCTAAATCAGAGCATGGGACCTGTGACCTGAGAGTAGAATCAGGACTTTTAAGTTCATCTATTTGTCAGAGCAACTCCTATTACGTCCCTGTGTAAATAGTAGAAGGAACACGTGATTCAGACATCTTTGCCAACAATTTCTTAAAAGACCACAAAATGCTAGTTTATAACATGGTGTCTCACAGTGTGTGGATATATGTATAGGTTTCTTACATCTCCCACATGTTCTGTTCTGTGTGTGAATATATCTATCTCATCCTTTATCTTTCTCTTCCTTTTCATATCACTAATTATTATTTTTCTTGACTTGCCACGTGCTGCCATTACAAAATACCACAGACTGGGTGGATTATATAACAAAAATTATGTTGTCACAATTCAGGAGCTGAAAGTTTAAGATCAAGGTGCTGGCAGGGCCAATTTCTCCTTAGAGCCCTCTCCTTGGCTTGCAGATAGCTACCTTCTCATTGTGTCTTTACATTGTCTTTCCTCTGTACTAATGCCTCCCTGGTATCTCTCTCTCTCTTCTTATAAGGATATCGGTCATAATGGATTAGGACCCCAATCCCAAGACTTCATTTAACCTTAATTACCCCCTTAAAGCTCTCCTGAGAAGTCCAAATAAAGTCACATTGTGGGTTAGAACCTACATATGAATTTGGAGGGGACACAATTCAATCTATAATACCATTAGACAACAGAAATATATTTTTAAAAATTGTTTTTTCTATCAAATAGTTTTTAATTTGTCATTTAAAATACAGATGTTTAGTTTTTATATTTTATCTATAAACCAAAACTTTTTAATTATGTCATATTTATCTTATGTTGCTAAATTTCTTGTGAGTCAAATTTACTAAAACTAAATTATTGCAATTGTGTTTTAGACAGGGAAATTACATGAATGTTATTAAAGAAAATTATATAAATTTAGACAAGGATATTATATGACTATTATTTTTCCTGAAATGCTAATAGTCTTTGTAATCCACTATTATTAGAGCATATTTATTAATCACAGTATATGTCTATACTGTTGCCACCAGCTAACAGGATATATATTTCTAATGCATACATGTCCTTAACAAAAGTAATACCTACAGAAGGCTGTTTTCATTATCTTCCAGGAAAGGTGAAAAAATGAACTACAGTTTCTAAGCCTCCCAGCCATGCCCTATTTTACACTGGCAATTCATAGACGGCTCCTAGTTGTGTGAAGAAGTTCATTCCTTCTTTGGGGAATACATCTGGGAAGGGTATACTTGATTGTGGAGAGCTCAAAACACAGGACTGAGAGTGTTTGTTCATTGCAGAGTGGGTAATTAGGAGAACAAAAGGCTGTGGACCATGACTTTGACATAATAGATGGTCTTTTGGATGGTGCACCTGTCAAAAGCATTTGGAGTATACTGGAGTGGAGACCAGGTGGGCAATAAGAGGCCTTTTGCATCAGTCCAGTTAGAGGTAATAAAGGCTTACATCCTACCCTTGCATACCAACTACATCGGCAGGGGTGTGTGTGAATGAGCAGAGGGAGTGAGATTCAAACACTCAAAAATTTGTTTCCTGCTGCTCACTTGCATTTTCAGCTTTCACTACTGGAAGTCTAAATGGTTTTATTTAGTAAGGATTTCCCTTTTGTTTGTGCTTTAAACTACTAACACCCCCTAGAAGGGATCAAACACCAATTTCTAAGTAGTCTTATTATATTTTAAATAATAAAAATTGTTGAAAATTATTTTTATAAATTTTCATTTTATAAAATATATATAACATAAAATATACCATTTTAATTATTTTTAAGTGTACATTTTGGTGGTATTAATCACATTCACTTTGCTGTGTAACCCTCACTACCATCCAACTCTAGAACTTTTTTATCTTCCTAAACTGAAACTCCATACCGATTAAACACTAAATCTCTATTCGCCCCTCCTTCGATGCCCTGGCAGCCATCATTCTATTATACTTTCTGTCTCTATGAATTTGACTACTCTAGGAACAAGCAGGGTCATATAGTATTTGTTCTTTTGTGACTGGCTTGTTTCACTAATGTCTTCAAAGTTCATACACATTGTACCATATGTCAGACTTTCCTTCCTTTTTAAGGCCGAACAATATTCCATTATATGTATATACTGCAGTTTGTTTTTCCATCCACTCATCAATGAACACTTAGTGCTTTCTTCTTTTGGACATTTTAAATAATGCTGCTGTGAATGTGGGTCTCCAAGTATTTTTTGAGTTCCTGCTTTCATTTTGAGGGGGTATGTCCCCATAAGTGGAATTGCTGGATCGTGTTGTATTTCTGTTTATTTTTTGAGGAATCACCATATCATTTCCCATAGTGGTTGTACCATTTTACCTTCCTACTACCAATGCACAAGGGTTCTAATTTCTCCACATTTTTTCATATTTTCTGATGTTTTATATCCTAATTGGGTGTGAAGTGGTAAGTCATCTTGATGTAAGATATAAAGTAACTGGGAAAACTGAAAACAGAGGAGCCTGCATTATTAGAGGAAGAGTGGAGACAAGGGCACAGGAAACGTAGTTTTTTATTTTATTGGAGGAGAGATAAACATAACACATGCTAGTCTGAAGCACTCATTACAGCTTAGCTACGCTTATCATGACCTTAATTAAAAATAAAAAAGTCACTGTAAGTATGCTTTCATTAGGCTAAAAGAACACTATCCTTTTTAAGCCTTAAGTGTTTTTTAAAAAAGTATTTTGTATTCTTTTATGTTTTTAGTTCTAATTAAATAATTCAGTAATGCTATATGTCTTTATTTTAATGTTTATTGTTTTAGAATTGTATTAAAATTTCCAGATCTTTTAAACAATGGCAGATGGGTCCCTGAAACTTCTTTATGTGAAATTTTAAAAACTGCATCCTGAAGAAATGGTTACTAATGTTACTTTTTATGGCCTCTGAAGTACTGAGATATTTATAGTCTTAATTATCTTGAAGGATAATATTTATCTCAAGTGAGTGAGACCTGTGAATATAATTCCTCGTGTAACATAAAAATGTAATACTAATTGCAATCGTATAGGAAAGACCACCACCTCCAGCTTTCATGCTGCAATTTCATATCATCACTCTTCTTTTTTTTATTTTTTTATTTCAGCATATTATGGGGGTACAAATATTATGGTTTGTATTATTGCCCATGCCCCTCCCTCCCCCCTCGAGGCAGAGCCTCAGGCATGACCATCCTCCAAACATTGCACATCTCACTCATTATGTTTGTATGTACCCATCCCCTCCTCCCTCCTCCCACCTGCCCGACACCCGACAAATGTTATTACTATATGTCCACTTAGGTGTTGATCCGTTAATACCAATTTGCTGGTGAGTACATGTGGTGCTTGTTTTTCCATTCCTGAGATACTTCACTTAGTAGATTGGTTCCAGCTGTGTCTAGAAATATACACGAGGTGCTATATCACCATTGTTTCTTAAAGCTGAATAGTATTCCATGGTATACATATACCACATTTTGTTAATCCATTCATGTATCGATGGGCACCCGGGTTGTTTCCACAACTTTGCAATTGTGAACAGTGCTGCTATAAACAATCGAGTGCAGGTGTCTTTTTCATAGAGTGACTTTTGTTCTTTTAGGTAGATGCCCAGTAATGGGATTGCTGGATCAAATGGTAGAACTACTTGTATCGCTTTAAGGTATCTCCATATTGCTTTCCACAGAGGCTGAACTAGTTTGCAGTCTAACAGCAGTGTAGGAGTGTTCCCATCTTTCCGCATCCACGCCAACATTTATTGTTT
>VBSM01000483.1:7578589-7612221 GCA_008086735.1 Cheirogaleus medius
AATATTTGTACCCCCATAATATGATGAAATAAAAGGAAAAAAAAGAAAAAGAAAAAGAAAACTAGGCTCTAGGCCATCAGGAATTGCCATACAATCCCCAAGGCAAAGACAGGCTCCGGAACTTATCAAACAGTAAATTCAACACTTCTGTTGTTTTTGGCCTGAATGGAATTCTATTACTTTCCCATCAGCTCAACCATGCATTAAAACATATCTTTTTTTAATTTTTATGTTTTTTAGAATTTATTGTCATATTATGCTCTGATTTGTCACTGTGGACATATTTGTAGTTTTGATTTTTCATGGAGGTTAAAGAAATTTTCTGTAGTGATTGGTAAATGAATAACCTATGTTTTGCTGGGTCATTTTCTCTAGTCTTTCATAAGACTAGAGAAAGTTGAATGGTTTTTTGAGGCTATGGCCATTACAGAGTGACTAGTATTATCTTTGAGATACCTTCATCTCTGTAAAGAAATGTAAAGGAAATACTGCACTTGAGACCATCTTCCAAAGTGTGGACTGATATGTCTCTGTGAAAAGATTTTGGGAACCTATGATTTTCTCATGTCTATCACAGCTTCCTAGGGTGGTTATATGGCTTTAAAACCCTCCTGTGGTTTGTGTGCATTCTTGGAAGTTCTCAAAATAAAAAATGCAAAGAGATTGGCTTGTGAAAAATCTCAGAAATATGTATTTGCTGACTTCTGCTTCTGCTTGTATGCAAGTGATTGACATTTGTTCTGTTTAAGCCATCTCTCACCCTAGAAGCAGTAGTATTAGAAACGCAGCTCACAGAAGGTGCTAGTGACATGACTGCCTTCTGCAGGGCAAACACTAGTGTTAATGGTCCAGCCTGGCAGGAAAAGATCTTCAGTTTATTTCACATGTTTTAATGTGTCATTTGTAATTTTATATGTATGTGCTATTAATGATTTTCCTATTTACAGGTACCTAATTTTAAACAAACCTTTCATTTACCTTGAATGATGTGTTTACATATCCTTCTGCTAGGTCACAAGACGATTTAAAACTATGAAATTCCTCGCTACTTAGAAAATACTCTTTAACCATATTTGGGAATAAGTGTTTAGGTATAATATGCCAATTATAGATAATCTTTTATAGCAAATATATTCCAGAATTTCACACTAATAGTCATGAAATGAAATATGTCTAGCAATAAGATGTACAATGAAGGGCTAGATAATGATCTGTGGTTAATCAGTGGAAGATCTTAATCATTAGACCATGCGGGAATTGTCTGAAGGAAAAAAATCCAGATGATATTTGAAAAGAGGAGGGGAATTGATGGATTAGACATCTGCTTTTTTAGAAAGAAGCCTGAAGTGCAACAATATTGTATAAATTATCAAAAGTAAACTTGGTACTAGTTAAATTGTGGGATTTGAGAAAATAAGTGGGGGACAAGATTCTGAAAAGTGGTTTAGGATAAATCTATTTAGGTTGTTACAAAAATTTTGAAAATTTGCCAGGTGAGTTTAACAAATGACTTACGTCTTCGGTGAAGTATTTGGGATGTATCACTTCAAATATATTGCCATGGAAAGACTAGGAGTTTAAAGAAGTTGAAAGAAGCAGGTAGCAACTATAGAAAGAGGAAAAATTATAAGAGATGATGGATTTGATGTATCAAGGCAGAATGGACTTGAGACTTTATCATACAAATATGTAGAAGACTAAGGTAAAAAACAGACCCCTTAAACTAAAGACTGATGCTGACTTTGCTAAAGGACACCAGAAAAAGCAGTTTCTAATTATGTCTGATAGGAAACATAAATGAAGGTTGTAAAGGCAATGAATTTGCAAGAGAGTAAATGGTAAAAGTCACAGAGAACATCTGAAGAAGGGAAATCCTCACTAATGTTTGTCTGAGATTGTTTTACTTAGCAGCCTTCATATTTGACACCCCTTCATTATGGAGAATGTGCCAATTCAGTTAGTCTGGCCAAGAAAGAAGCAGTTGAAAAAAAAAATGAAGCTGTCAAGTGTAAATAGTAGTAGCACAGAAGGACAGTGTGTCCCAAGCCAAGCACATTGTTTCGTACAAAAGTATGGAATATAAGATTAAAAAATAATTTTTGAGCCATTGGTGTTTTCGTAGCCAGGAATATCTGTCATGGAACATCTTGAGGGCAACACTTAAAGTATAGGTCCTGCTTCATGCTCTATTATTATCTACTTATTGTACATAAATTTAAAAAATACAGTATTATTCTTGAGGGTGATTGTTTACATTGAAAAAGAAAACATGATCAGGGAATTCTAAAAGTAACAAATGTTGAGAGATGATGCAAAACAATTTTCAGGGTTATTGTGTTCTAACATAACTGTAGAGGAAAGTTTAATTTTAGATCTTAAGAAATGAATGTCATGAAATAAAATTAACCTATGCAAATTGCATCTGAGGGAGAAGTATAAGATATAAGGAAGCTTAACTCTGTAGGAGAGATTTGTGATTTGTTTAAAATATTTAAAACAATCACTCTATATCTTAATACTGAGTATTTTTACAATACAAACAACTTTCTTCTGCCTTTCAACTTTACATTGACCCTTTATATGTCCTGGGAGTTTATCTGAAAGACATTTTTGGCTTCAGTTGTCAAATATACATTTGAAACTTAAAATTCAAAACTAAAATAAGCATTTTATTTGTGGTGTCATGAACATACCATATATGAATAGTCAATAAGCTTTCTGTTACTGACTTCTTATAGAGTCTGAGGGAGACACCACCACTACCAACCTAAAATCCCGTAATCTTTACTCATTTGTCAAGATTACTTCAAATTACTCATCCCCATTTTTTTCAAAAACTATTTTGTACAAAAAAAATAGTCATGGAAAATGATAAGGTGAATATTCAATTTATTAATGCCTCTAGGTAAAATTTTAACTTTGGATCACACTGACCAGAGAGAGAAGGAATGGTGCAGTTATTCTGAGGTCTCATAGAATTATCATTCCTGAGTTGTTCCTTTTATCATTGACAAATATCAAAGGATTATATGTGAAAAATCCATAGTAAACACTATTTCGTAATTGTTGGAAGTGATGCTTTCAAAGCTTGGTATATTATACCAACATTCTTTTGAAGGACATATGAAAGAAAGTTTTTACTGAAAATAATTTTGTTTCTCTTATAGAAGCAAAACATTGTGAATGTTAGCACTGCTCTGTCTTCTTTGTTACTTTATATATTAGTTGGCTAGGGCTGCCACACAGACGGGGTGGCTTAAACAACAGAAATTTATTTTCTCATAATTTTGGGGGCTGGAAATCCAAGATCAAGGTGCCAGCAGAATTGGTTTCACTGGAGGCCTTTCTCCTTGCCTTGGGGATGGCCATCTTCTTAATGTGTCCTCACATGGCCTTTTCTTAGGTGTCTCTTCCTCTTTTTTTTTTTTTAGGGTGATAAATATATTTTCATTTTTTTCAGCATATTATGGAGGTACAAATGTTAAGGTTACGTATATTGCCCTTGTCCCCCCTCCCCCCTCGAGTCAGAGCTTCAAGTGTGTCCATCCCCCAGATGGTGTGCATCACACTCATTATGTATATATATACCCATCCCCTCCCCGCTCATTTGCCCGACACCTGATAAATGTTATTCGTATATGTCCACCTAGTGTTGATCCGTTAATACCAATTTGCTGGTGAGTACATGTGGTGCTTATTTTTCCATTCTTGGGATACTTCACTTAGTAGAATGGGTTCCAGCTCTATCCAGGAAAATACAAGAGATGCTATAAGAAACAACGGTGATATAGCACCTCTTCCTCTTCTTGTAAGATCATCAGTCCTATTGGATTAGGGCCTTGCCCTGATGACCTCATTTAACCTTAATTACTTCATTAAAGGGCTTATATATAAATATAGTCACATTTGGGGTTAGGGCTTTGACATATGGATTTGGAGAAACACAGTTCAGTCTATAACACTTTGATAGCTAGGAATTTGAGAGCCAAAGATGACATATCAAGAAATATCAGATAATATTTGGCATTATTTTTCTACTCATATTTTTTGCTTAACCTGATTTTTCCTTTTTCATATGTACTGTATTTTTTGTAAGCAAGCTATCTTAAGTCCTTTTTTGTTAGAGGACAAATAAATAAATAAATAAAATTCTCATCCATAATTGATTTTTAAGGATATTTGCTCACTGAAATAATTAGTAGGAATTGTATTCTTGGATACTAAAAGATACTGAAGAAGGTTTAGCAATTATATCCCTCTGAGTATACTTATAAATTTATATGAATGTTTAGATTTATAATATATATTATAATGGAGTGGTTCTTTCTCCCTGTGATAATATAAAAACATCAGTAGAATTAATATTAGAGATGAGAAAGTTGTTTTCTTACTTATGTCAACTCTTCTTTTTCTTATTCTAGAAAACCTTAATTAAAACAGAACAACCTATCGAGCCAAAACCCAGGTATATCTTTTATATGATAGAAGAAAAGTATAGATGAATGCACTTGTTTTTGATGTTATCAGTGTAATTGCTGACTTTAATATATGGTTTAAAGAAGTAAAGGTTGAAAGCTCAAGTTTTTAGTATATCTTTTTTAATGTTGCCGTTTAATTTGACTCAAGCAAGAAGAATAGTCGTCTTCCCTCCTCCAGTATTTTAGTAATAAATTAGTAGACCCAGCTGAGCTGTACTTTGTAGTATCTAGGAGAAAGCAGCATAAATACTGTATATGTTTCAGCTGTTTTTTATTAGAAACTATGTACCACAATTCACTATGGTAAAGCATGCCTTTCAGTGACTGTACTAGGGATTTTTAAATTGCTTTGCTACTTTATGTACAAAATTTGTTGATATTTTTGAAATGCCACTGATTTTGTGAGTTAGATTGGAGAGTGAGAAGGAAAGAAGGGGTTGTGAAAAGTTAATGAAGTTTCTGTAAAGGGCAGGTTTCACACTTTTGTTTTCTTATTAACTAGGAATACATTCATTTATTAATTTTAAGTGATTATAGACTGGAAAAATATAAAACAAATATTTGAAGGCACTGGAGAGTGATGGCATGTGAACAGAAACTGGAGGGAATTTATTTGATCCTTTAAAGAAAGGAACTGCAATGGGATCCTCACTTACCTAGCTTTTCTCAGGTCATGCAGTGTGAGGTAGCTAGGCCTTAGGCAGTAAAACCTCTGTGTCTTTGGTGTGAGGTGTCAGAATACAGATAGTTTGGGGCTACCAGAATGACTGGAAACTGTTCAGGGAGTCATACAAGGGAGAAAGCCACAGAGGGAAGTCTGCATACAAATTCCTTTCAAATTCTTGGCTGACCCCTGAACTTTACATGAGTAGAAGAGACTCTAAGAAGTCCAGCCTAAGCAACAACTTGCATAGCTTTTAGTTGGTTCAGCTGGTTGCATCAAAAGAAAAAGATATACTGTATGATGGAATTAGCAGACGAGGGCTTTACAGTAGCTATTATAAATGTTCAAGAACTTAAAAAATGTTCATAATGACAGGGGGTACCTAGTGTAGAAATAGAAGCTATAAAAAAAGAATCAAATTAAAATTCTAGATATAGAACATTTGAACAAACTGTCAATTAATTTGACCTAATTGAATTATAGAAGACTACATCTAATAACCGTAGAGCATACATCATTTTAAGTGCACATGTAACATGAGTTATAAATGTAAGAACAGAAACAATGAAACAGAAAATAGAGAAACAATAAAGCAAATTAACAAAGCCAAAAGTTAGCTCTTTGAAAAGATTAATAAAATGTATAAGCTCTTAGAAAGACTGATTTACATAAGAGATAAAACACAAATTATCGATATCAGTAATAAAAAAAGAACATCACTATTATATACCATAGATACTAAAATAATAAAAGAATATGTGAATAACTTCATGCCAATTACATTCAACTATAAGGAAGTAGTCAAATTTTTTGAAAAAAGATGGCATACCAAAATTGATACAAGAAATAGAAAATCTACATAACCCATGTCTATTAAAGAAATTGAATTTGTTATCAAAAATCTTCCCCAAAGAGACTTGCTTTAAAGACAGAAAATTGTAACTTCCACATGAAAATTATTTCTAAAGGTATTTGATGGTGTTAGTAGCAGCTTGTCTTCTTGTTTAAGTCTTTTTACTGCACATATTGTTTACCTAGTTAGTTTGGGAAGTCTTTTTTCCTTATAGGTGCTATTAAATTAAAATTAGTCCAGCTGTTTCAATGATAAAAATTGGACAGCCTCAAAGATGCGTGTTTATTGTAGTTATTTTCCTGGAGCCAGCCAGATAAACCAAACTCTAAACATTTTCCTGTACAGCCTACTATATGTTACAGGTATACAGGGCCATGGCAAAGTTTTGCAGCAATATCTTAAACATTTTAGAGAATAATAGAGGAAGGGAATTTTAGAGATCCCTTGATTCAATCCTTCTGTTTTCCAATTAAGAGAACTGAGATTCAAAAAGATGAATGACTTCTTCAATGTCACAAAAGTAAAAAACAGAACTGTGACTGGACCCCAACCCTCAACTCACAGTATAGTATCATATCTAAAATTTTAACAGCCTTTCTGATGATTACTTAAGAGAGGTAAACTGAAACTTTACTTAAGTAAATTAGCAAACCTAAGAGTGGCTCTAGTGATTTAAAAGTGTTACTAGAATAGAATCATGGAGAGAGAGAGGGAGAGAGAGAGAGAGAGAGAGAGAGAGAGAGAGAGAGAAACGGAATGTAAGAATAAAGCAAAGTAGTAAATAATATAAAACTATATATTTGTGTATATATGTTTATATATGTACATATAAAGAATACACAGACATACTTCACTGAAAATATTTAAGTGAATCAATATTAAGATTCTCTTCTTTATTTGAAATCCTGCATCATTTCTACCATAAAAGTTCCATGAAACTTTAGAATTCACATGTTAGATTTATAGCTTTGCCTAAGAGATTTTTCTTGTTAGAGAGGAATTTCCCATATACTTTTCAGCTAGAGGTTTCCTTAGAGCCTGCACGAGGCAGAGTATATTATAACCTTCCATCAGACATCAGTCAACTTCAATAAAGTACTGGCCAATTTCTAAAATACTTTTGCATTTCAAGAGTAAAAATATGTCACACATATGTTATTATTGCCAGGCTACAGTAAATACAAGGGAGTCTGTTCCCCCTCCCTTCTTAGTTATAGAAAAAACGATGATGGAATTAATTTACACATACCCACAAGCTTTGCGGGAACCCTCTACAGTTGGCAAATAGCACTGGTTTATGCACCCACTCAGCAGTATTTTTTTAAAGGAGGCAGTTACTTGGCTGTTAAAAGGTGGGAGTGGGGAAGTTAAGCAAACTAAAAATGTTGCTGCTGCACTTGGTTTGGAATTCTTGCTAAAGTGAGACCCACTCCTTTTCTTGGTAGGAAATGGAACCTGTTGCCTTATATGGATAGAGTGGTGAATAAGTCAGAGTCCTGATTATTTATATCCTGATCTTCAGTGATCACAAACCTAAAAGGGAAATTTTCGAATTCAATTTTTTGTTGTTGTTGATCTTCCTGTTTTTTAAACTGCAATAATTTCAATATTCAGGAAGGGAAGAAATGATGGTGCTGTAGTGCTTAGGTATATTTGTTTGTGCAAATATATGTACAAGTGTATATAAGACTTTCCATTAGCAGCATTATTAAACACAGGACTATAATACTAAAATCTCACACATTTAGGGTGAATTTACTAGGTTATAAAGTCTGTCCGTTACAGATACTTGATTTTATTTTTGGATTCTTAAATATATATTTGTGTACTTTTATGAGAAAAAGATGAATTTTTTGCCTTCATTTTATAATTCTACAATGTAAATACTCATTTTTGGGGGTGAGGGGAAACTTCCTCTTTCCCCTAAAAGTTTGCTGAAAGATCAACTCACAATTAAGGCAGATTAATGAGAGGAAGAGGTTTATTTACCATGCACATAGGGAGAATCACAGAGTGATGTACGCAGTATCCCAGTGGGATCCAGATATTTTTATACCTGCCTTTTAGAGGGGAGGGGGAGATGAGAAATATAGGTAATTCTGTTTAGGAGCAATAAATGATTGCTAGAGTGGATGAATAGATATTTGGGAGAATGGAGGGGTTGGGGGAAACAGATGGACTTGTAAATTAACCTTAGAGACAGGTATTACATTTAAAATGATTAGAGCAGGTCTAGTTGCATCCTTGATCTTTCTTTCCTACAATATATTGAGATAACAGGGAAGTGAGGGGAAAGAATTTTTCTTTAGATGGGTCCTTTGGTTATGCAGGTAGAAAGCCCCTCCCAATGCCTTTTTTTTATTTCAGCATCTTATGGAGGTACAAATGTATAGATTACATATATTGTCTTTGCCCCACCCAAGTCAGAGCTTCAAGTGTGTGCATCCCCCAGATGGTGCATACCGCACCCATTAGGAGCCAATGACTTTTTATATCGAAGGTCCTTTAATTAAAAATATTCTTTATACCAAGGAGTCATATTTTGGGGTGAAATTTCCTGAGCCTCTTTAAGTTCATACAGACCTATGCCCAACATTTATAGACAGTAATTTTCATATATGAGAATTTACAAAGCAAAATTGTTTAGTATCTGAATGAAGGTTTCTACTTCCTCAGTATTTTAACTTAGATGATACATTTAAAAATTGTTAGAATGCCATAAGTTTCAAAAGTTTGTTACAAATTCATAAGATTACAATATGGTTGAGAAAACCGAAAACTGTTTTTAAGGGAAAGAAAGTTTATGTTAAGCATTTGAAAGAAAGCCACCCTTAGTGGCTGAATTCTTAGTTCAATCAGAATTGCCAAAGGAACATTTTTCTTAGTTTTTTTTAAAGTAAAATACCTAATGTAAAATTTCTAAACCAGACAGAAATAGAGTCAAATAGATGTCATTCTTAATTTTATATTTTAAGAAATATAATGTGTGCATGAATTATAATATATACATTTATCTTTTTACCTTGACAAAGGTAAAGATTTAATATTTTGCAATGAAGTGGGATCTCTTCTTTTCTTAGCATTGTCTTTTTAATATCTTTAACTTCTTTATGCTTAATCATTTTCTCTTATTTTTATGTGGTATCTTTAATATAAAGTATCAAAAGCAGTTTAAATATTATTAGATAAAAGGAAATTGTACATTAATACACATAAGAGTTCATACTCAATATCTGAGCAAAAATTGTGAAATAGGAGCTCTATGGTTTATAATCCATTGTACTATTGTGATGACATTGTTCTTTTATTTTCTGTGAGAAAAATTTACTTTCTATACATAAATAATTTTCCTTGAGGTTCACTTGAATATGTTTATTACCACTAACCATATTGCAAAAGTCTCCATTTTCCTTCAGATAACTTATTGCATTCCATGAATAAAATGCTCATTCTTTTGATGTCTTTTTCCAGTGAGTTGTTAATCCTCTGCAGATTAATATGATGTCAGTGATTCATTTTCCCTTTGTTGAATTTCTAAAGCACATAATTGTTTTTTAAAAATGCCTGACTGATTTCCCAGTATAGAATAGAACAATTGATGGGACTTTAATTCATAGAGAAAAAACATTCCATTGTTGATTCATAATATTAAATGTGTAGTTGTGATAAGTTCAGAGGCTGGTCATCGGCCTTTCATCTTTTTTAGCATGTAATTTGCTTCAATTCTGGGTGATAAAAGCATTAAAATTTAAGAGTCCCATTTATGAAGTAGAGTGTACCTTTTAGAACCCTTAAATTCCCCGTATTTATTTTTTTAATCTTCAGAATTCCAAGCATTAATATAGTTTATGTAATTATGTAGATGAGGAACAGTTGCACACTTTCTTCTTTCTATTTTATAGCATACTAGAACTAAAAGGATAAAAAGGTATGACAGGAATATCTTACTGAAAGACAAAATTAAATGATCAATTCTAAATTTTTTCTTTTTTGATATAATGAAATATAGCACATCTACTGGCATATGTAGGTATAAAATTCACATTTTAGAGTCTAGATATTTAGGTAGGTACTTGAATGTTCCCTTTTTAATCTCTAAAAATACTATATTCTATTTTTTAATCACCATTTTTTTCTTGAAAGGGATCAAATCATCTTGTTTTACCTGAAAACAGTTTTAAAGTTTGCCACTTAATAACTTTCATTTGGTCTCTTCTGAAATTTTATTAACTATTAATGGAAAGTTAGCTTGCTTATCACTAGATATCTTCTGTCAACAGTTTTTTCTGAGTCAGTACTCAGCCTAAGCATTACTTGACAATAAATTTATAGTGAATAACATTTCTCCAGTGACATTTCCACCTATGTGTTCTGTCTTTAGAGGATTATAGATTCTGAGAGTTTAAGGAAACTTTGAGATTTTCTACTGAAACCTTTTATCCAAAGGGTGAGTCTCCTCTATAACGTGGTACTCACATAGACTTGAAAACTCCAGGGATTCATAATACTTTCAGTTAAGTGGCATCCCATTTAATTCAAAGGACTTCTCTGATTTTCAAACAGTTGTCTATATTAGGCTCAATACCTATCTCCCTTGAACTGTTATCTTCTGGTCTTCTTTAAGCCACCAATTTTCTTTTTTCTCAGCCTATTTCAACTAATTATGTATATAATAGTCTACAGTATCTTCATTGGGATGGTAATTCGGACTCTTAAGCAAAAATAAGACTTGATAAGTGGAAATTATAAGGGTATAGAATATGGTGATCATCTGTTCTTTGTGTCGACTTAGCATCTTAGGCTCAGCTGATTCAGTACTCCAGTAATGTCTTCAGGATGTGCTCTGTTTTCTTTCATTTTTAATCTGCTTGGCTTTATTACTTCCTTCTACAGGGTTTTTCCTCTATGTGGCAAGGAAAAGGGCTGGTTTCCAGTTATCTTTAATTCACTTCCTGCTCTTACCAAAAAGGTGGTATTGTATTTCCACAAAAAATAGAAAAGAACAACACCCTCCCTCCAAAATAACACCCCCCCTCCACCAAACAGAAAGCCACACACACACAAACAGAAACAAAAACAAAAATAAAAACAAAAAACCAGAAATATTTGGGTTGACTTCCTGGCTTGGATGGAAGACGTGACCAGCCCTAGACAAATCATGGAATAGTCATATGACTGGAGTGGGAAAAGTGCAGTTCTCAATAGGAAAAGAAGGTGCTAGACAGAGGAAAGGAGCAAATGCCCACTATACTAAAAAATGGCCTCATTAAAGTATGTTGCTTAGGAAAGAACATAGTATTTCAAATGTAATTTTAGTAACACAATGTAGAGTGAGACCCAACCCTAGACCCTACAGATCAACTCTTAAAGCTCATCATTATGTCAGCTTTGGGGTCAAAAACTCAAGAGCAATAACTCATACTGATTTGAACTCTGGAAAAAACAAGACATACCCTGAGACTTTTCCAGATATTCTAAGTGTTCCCATTCTGTTTTCCTTTTTGTCTTCCTTCCTTTTCTTCCTCTACCCCTTTCTTCCTCCCTTTATCATTATGCAAAGAAAAATAGTTGCTCTCAGGGGTTCAGGATATTGAAGGGAGATAGACCCAGAGATAATTATAAAATAATGTAGTAACTAGTAACTACAATGATGGAGGTAAGGTATGTAATATTTTCATAGGTCAGAGAAGAATCAAATTGTGCAATCATATATATATATATATATATATATAAACTACACAGCTTTACAGGTAATGCTATTATATTTTGATTTATCTGCTTGTCACATTTTTATCAGATGATTAGCACAGGTTATCTTTTCAGTAACTCCTCCACCCACCATGACATACTATTTAAAATTACATATTCAGCCCCTGCCAGAACTCCTCAATCCCCATCCCCTACTTCATTGTTTACCACAGCACACATCACTTTCTAATGTACTCTATAATTAACTATCATTACTGTTTGTCTATTCTGCTAGAACATGAGCTCAATGAGGACAGGGGAATTTTTTGTGTTTTATTCATCAGTGTATTCTCAATACTAGAAGAGCAACTTATACTTTAAAAGTATAATAAATAAAGAAACAAATATTTTTCAATTAATGGCTCAAATTTTTAGATCTTTGCTTTGCAATGAATTTTCTTTTCTTTCCATCCATGTGTATTTCTTACCTCAAGCTAGAAGGTAGAAACTGCTTCCTGGGTATCTTCACTGGAATATTCCATAACTATTTCACAAAATTGAAATAATTATGACTCCCTCTCTCCAAGCCTTCTTTCTTGTATTCTGTATCTCAGTTAGTAATGACGCTGTTCCTCCAATCACCCAGGACTACTCAATCAGCATATAGTTCCCCACCTTGTTTACAAAGATTTTATGAGAACCTTGAAATTGCCTTCCTAAAATTCAAACATATAAAAAATTATTTTCTGGTCCACCAATCTAGTAAGAAAAAAACAAAATAAAAATAAAGTTAAATTAAAATAAAGGAAATGAATTTAGGATGGCATGACATTCATTTTGTGCACATTCCAGCTTTTGGCACCCACTTCCTTCTTTAAGTACTTACCTACCATCCAAATGATAACTGATAGACTCTGATATTAAATTTATTAATGGCCCATACTTTGCAATTTTTATATTCTTTTCTTTCTTGAAAGTGAGGACATTTGACATTCTCCAGAATTCTCACATCACATTCATTCTCCAGTTTTTCAAAGACAGCAGGTCAGTAGATGAATATGGAAAATTATTCGCCTGAGCCCAGAAAATTTAACTAATTAAAAGAAGCTTCAGTTTTCTTTGTGAGAGCCTCCTTGGCTTGAGCTTCAGTTCTTTCCTATCAGTCTTTGTTTTATCCTTTTCGGTATGGTGGTCATTCTTCTTGAGCATAGTGAAATTAATACAACCTGAAATATTGCATTTCCAGTAAACTCTCAGGCAATGCTGATCTGCTGATCATCAGACCACACTTTGAGTAGCAAGCTAGCGGATATATTTGACTATGTTCAGTATTTACTCTCCTGGTTTCTGTCAATTCCTAGGATGATTTAGTTTTTTTCTGCTTTGGTTGCCTAGTTAATAGAGAGAGCTATAGTAAAGTGCCTTAGTGATATCCCAGTGCCATATTCTTGTGATAGGAATAAGTCTTGAAAAATAGCTACTCGATAACTGCATGTCCTGGAAATGCTACCATATCCTAGCTCCCATATGTACCTCAAAGTCAAATATTATTTAGATGTACCTTCAATCTTCTAGGCCTGTTTTCCTTAGGATTGCTTCTCAGTGGTATAAGAAAAGAGTAATGTAACTAAGTTTAGGGAAAATAATTACCTTTATTATCAACTTCTTTTCTCTGAAATCATTTTATGGTATTTGTTTTGGCTTGTGTCCTGATTCTCCATTTCCCCAGATTTCCTGGCTTATTTCTGTTTTCCTGGCCTTTAAATTTTCTACTTTTCTCTGCATCTCTGGGAACTACTGGTCCTTTGCTTATGACTATTGCCAGAAATTTTTAACTTCCTTTTAATTATCAATTGTAGTGTTTGGTGTCTTCCTTCTACTGCTCATCTTCTTGTGCAAGGGTTCTGCTCAAAAGAGCTGTACCCTCAAGCAGGAGCAGGGTCAGGCTGTGGACTCTTGGTAGCTCAGAGTTCTGAGCATGTCCAGAGTCCAACATTGCTGGGAGTCACCAGAGATCAGAAGATCAGCACCATTCAATTTCCCAATCTGATTGGATGGAAAAAAACCCACTGTGGAACAAAGAGGACATCAAGTAACCAGGTACTGATAGCTGGGCTCTCTGCTAAAACTGAGTTAGAGCATATTGGCTTCAGTTACAGGCTGAATTGGGGCCTTCTGCTTTCTCTGCTGGAATAGAAATGCCTGATGCCGAGAGAAGTCTATAGTGTAGTTCCTCACTCATATGCATGGGATAGGCATGATTCCACTAGTGTCAGCTGAAGGATACAACAGAGAGTAAGGAAACAATTGACCACAGAAAGTCAGTAACTGGGAAAGAGGACAGCTGGGCCTGGTTCAAGAGGAAGGCCCTATGTAGGTGTGATTCCTGCATGGAATCAGAAGAAAAGTGTCTGAGGAGGAGCAATCAGAATAACAAGAGAAAGAACACATAAAAGTTCTCAACTCTGAAGTACAGTAATCCTGCCCAGTAGTACAATGAGGGTGAATAAAGTCTCAAGCAGGGAAAAGCAGAATTGCAATTACCTTTTGAGGAGGAACTCAGTAAGACAGTCAGTAGGGAGGCAGAAGCACTGGGAAAAGGGGTCAAAAAGTCCCATCAAGCTTGCTCTAAGACAGTCTCCATTTCCTGCTTCTCTAATAGGTTTTGGCCTGTAGTTGCCTCACCCTCACTCTCTGTTCCTGCTTGAGGGTCTCCCTGATCTCTTGGAAATGACAGTCCTATATATATATGTATATATAAATGTATATATATATATGTATATATAAATGTATATGTACATATACACACATATTTGGTTGGAAGTAAAGTATTGAGTATAGTGTCAAGTGTAGTGTTTTTAGAATCACCTTAATTGTGGGAATTTATTTCTTTTCTGAAGCCCTATAATCTAAAGTCCATATTCTAAGGACAAAGAATCTGTGAACAGGTATCAAATCTTCATTGATTCCATCCTTTCTGACCAGAGGTGAGAGAGATGGATGGTAGTAGATGTAGTCATCTCTCCTCCATGACTAACTAAAGTTTGGGTTGGGAGTAGAGGGTTACCCCATGAGGAATAAATAACCATACTGGGAGGAAGAATAGAAAAATTCATTATGTTCCCTATTCTGTAAACTTGTGAAAAACAGACAACTCTGGTCACTGTGCCGCTGAAAAATCAGCTCCCAGTACAACTTTGGCACAAATTCCCTGGTCAT
Source organism: Cheirogaleus medius (assembly GCA_008086735.1). Taxonomy (NCBI): domain Eukaryota; kingdom Metazoa; phylum Chordata; class Mammalia; order Primates; family Cheirogaleidae; genus Cheirogaleus; species Cheirogaleus medius. The sequence goes on from VBSM01000483.1 coordinate 7,593,492, forward strand.
TCAGCTGCCTATGAGGGTAATATTTTTTCAGTGCCCTACAGGTAAAACATGTAAGTATAATAAAAAGGAGTTTCACATGTTTGGGTTAAAGAGAATTCCCTGAAAGTGCATCATAGATTACCTTGATTACAAAATCAAAATCAATTAAATTTGAACAAAAACAGTATTTCCTTTCTGGTTTTGCTTTTCTATTATGTGAAAGGATAATTTCAATTTAATTCATAATAAGTAGTGTTCCTCCAGAATGTTTATCTATGCTGAGGGGAGAAATAATTGTGTTTCTTAAACTGAATTTGGAATTTAAAAATCTCTATTTTGTTTTGAGAGAAATCTGTTGGAAAATTAAAATCAAGCAGCAGCAGCAGCAGCAGCAGCAGCAGCAGCAGCAGCAGCAGCAGCAACAGTAACAATAAACCCGGTCTTCCCTTAGATCCGACATAATTGGCTGGGAAATATCTTCTGCCTCCTGTACCCTATACCTGATTTTCTTCTTCCACATTGATTGCCATAAACATTTTACTGCCTGAAATATTCTAACTAGGGATCTATATAGGTGGTAAAAATTTAGCCTATCCAGAAATTCAAATACTCTTAGAGACTTTAAATAGGATAGCATCCTCCATTCTTTAATATGATCTAGTTACGTAGATTGCTGTAGACCTAGAAGCAGCCCCAAATAGGAGGGAACTGAGGGTGGGGGGTCGAGTAGGAGCATTGTGAGGAATGATAAAGGGTACAAAAAGATTAGAAAGCACTGGAGAAAACACATCTCATTTAGATATTTCAACTATTTTCAAATTTTGCCTGAATTAAAGTGGTATTATCTTCCACTTCAGGAGGAGTGTGTCTTATTTTAGAAAGTCCCAGGAACCCTGCTCTGATTTTTGAAGTGAACAGGTTTCACTAGCATGAAATACTAAACCCTTGGGAAGATTTGGAAATGAAGTAGTAAAATAATATTGAGATGGAAGTAGAATTTCATGAACATGTATTATATCCCTTTTCTTAAAAATCTGTATCACCCATGCTGAAAGTAATGCATTGTTTTCAAACTGAGCAGACCTCATTTAGGGGAATAAAGTAGGCCATATACTTGTTTCACTCATTACCCAAGTTACTTTCAAATCCCACATTCAAAGCACGAGGGCATCACATGTTTCTACTTCAAGAAACTGCATGTACAGGAAACGAAAGCCCTCGACACAGCTTGGTAGCAGAAGATCCAAATCAGAGTAAATTGTGTAAATTATAACTAAATTGCAAAGCATTTGGACAAAGCAGGCATGCTAGTCTAATCAGGAAAGCAGTGATATTTACTTTTCAATAACGCAGGTTGGAAGAGAAATTGGGGAGGGAGGTATCACAAATCTCTTTTAATGTATTTCTGAACTTGGCAACTTGAACTGGTTTTGTCACATATTTGCAGCTTAAAAAGTAGTTGGCTTTTACAGCAGCCAAAATAAGTATCCTTAATCACTTTCAACCTATGAACAGATGGGCAAACAGTGCTTTTATAAATGGAGCATACAAAATACTTCAATATCAGCCAAAACTAATTAGTAGCAATATCTGAACCAAACTCTAAAACTGATTTAATGTTTAATATATATTATCGTATAAGCATTAGTGTTTGAAAGGAAATTCCCTGTTTAAATGTTTGCCAAGCTCAGGATCTAATGGTCGGACATGATTAACTTACTAATTAACTTATTGTATCTTTTCTTTTAATCTTGCTTAGTGATTTCTTCTTTCTCTGAAAACTGTTTGATTTGATACCTTGATCATAGATTTGTCAAATTTCAAGTGAAAAAGTCAGAGGCAGCTATTCCATTCTTGTCTTTCATTCTGAGTGATTTTAGTAGGAGGTGGATTGAGGACAAACAGGGTTGCTTCTTCTATGGTGAAAACTGGCTTTATATCTAGTTTTTGATGACTCATTTTTATCTTCAGAAAGATTTTCTAAAAGAGTTTATGGAGGCTCTATAGTGGCTAAGACTATATGTAACAATAACAATTCTCTCCATATCAGAATTGTGTTAAGACATGGTGAAGGAAGATAAATTTAAAAGTTACATAAGGAGGGTAAGCAAAGGCTAATTTCTACCAATATTCTAATTCAGAGGAGGTCACTCAGCCTTCATATATATGATAGTCAAAAATGTATTTCCCACGTCTCATCTATAATGTATAAAGAATGAGCATAAAGTCCATTGCATAAAGTTGAACATTTCTGTAATTAAGTCTATATAGGTTATATGGCTGTATCTTTTCAGTATTGTTGAAACAAACAAGCGAACCAAAACCTAAAGGCAGTCACCCAAGTCGTCCTAACCATTGAGGACTGGATATTGCCAATGCCAACCTTTTTGTCGTCACGGCAGAATTTTTTCCTCTTCTGATTTTAGATCAGGAGGGTTTTGAATTCTGGCTGTGCTACTTACAACTTCATGATCTTGGAAAGTTATATAATTTATTTCAGCATTAGTTTCCTCATTTATAAAATCAGAATATAACATTTATCCAACAAACTTTTTTGTTGTTGCTGAGACAGAGTCTCGCTATGTTTCCCAGGCTGATCTCGAACTCCTGTGCTTAAAGGATCCCCTTGCCTCAGCCTCCCAAGTAGCTGGGACTACAGATGTGCACCAGACATGCACCACCACACTCAGCTCTAACAAAATCATTTTGAAGATTACATGAGAAAACATTTCCTAAGTAAATGCTTAATAAAAGGTTGCTACTACTACTGCTGCTGCTATTAATGGATATAATTATCATACTATTCTTTTACATTACATAGTACATGCTGATCTATTTCAGAAAATCTGAACAAAATTAAAAAATAAGAAACAAATTATCATTTTTCCTTACACCTACTTTTTTTTATAACCTAGTGTTTAATTAGGGATTTGCATCAGTTTTACTAGAGAAGTCATTGAATCAGAATCTATGAAGGCAGATCTTGAACAGGAGTTCCTTGAAAGTAATTGTTATGATTCTAATCCACTCTTAATTTAGAATCACTGAGTTAATATAACCATCAATAACATTTTGCCATGTTTCTTTCTAGCCTTATTTATATCTTTTTTAAAAAAGATACAGTCATATAATACATATGATTTAACATCTTTATTCTTTTAATAACATGAAGTTATTTTAATTTCTTTTTTTAATTTTTCTTTTTAAATTGAAAGATAAAATTATATGCCTTTATTGTGAACACTGTGATGTTTTGACGTATATATGCATTGTGGAATGAGTTAAATTAGCTAGTTAACATATGCATTACTTCACATAGTCATCGTTTTTGTGGTGAGAACATTTGACATTTGCTCTCTTAACATTTTTCAAGAATACAATATATTGTTATATTAACTATAGTCACCATGTTGTACAATAGACCTCTTGGATTTATTCCTCCTACCTAAATAAAATTTTGTATCCTTTGAAAAATGTCTCCCCAACATCCTCCTCCCAACCACTCCAGCCCCTCATAGACACCATTTTATATTTCTACTTCTATGACATCAACTTTTTTGGATTCCACATATGAGTGAGATCATGCAGTATTTATCTTTCTCTGTCTGGTTTATTTCACTTAGCATCATGTCCTCCAGGTTCATCCATGTTGTCACAAATGATAGAATTTTCTTCTTTTTATGGCCAAATAGTATTCTATTGTGTATATATACCACTTTCTTTTCTATTCATTCGTTGATGGACACTTAGGTTGATTCTGTATCTTGGCTATTGAAGAGTAATGCTACAGTAAATATGGGAGTGCAGATATCTGTTCGACATACTGATTTCTTTTCCTTTGGATCTATACTCAGTAGTGGGATTGCTGGATCATATGGTAGTGCTATTTTTAATTGTTTGAGGAGCTTCCATACTATTTTCCATAATGGCTATACTAATTTACAGTTCCACCAACAGTATAATAAGGTTCTCTTTTTTCCACATCCTCACCAACACTTGTTACCTTTTGTCTTTTTGATAACAGCCATTCTAACAGGTGTGAAGTGATACCTCATTGTGGTTTTAATTTGCATTTCCCTGGTGCTTAATGATGTTGAGTATTTTTTTATGTACCTATTGGACATTTGTGTGTCTTCTTTTGAGAAATCTCTATCCAGGTCTTTTGCTCATGTTCAGGAATTTTTGGTTCAGTATCATTAACTTGGTGTTTTGAGTCAATTTCATTAACATATGCAGAATAAGGTATTGATTAAAACATAGATATTCATATTGTATAGTTAGCAAAATTAGAATCATTTGATATTATGGCATCACTAACTTCTGTCTAGAAGATTGATAAATCCTCTGGTGTTATATTCTTTTAAAGTGATTTTATGTGGCAGATATTTTGATATATATGTTTAAATCTTGTTCCATATTATTTTATAGATAAAATAACATGTGTTCTTAATTTCTATAAACTTATTATTCTTGATGATTGATTCACTTATTTTCTATAATAAAATTTTCATAGGATTTTTTTCCCTCAAGTTCTGAGGGATTAGTTGAAACCATTTATATACCACTTAAAAAGATATTTTGTTCTCATTTACGTACAGATAAAGGCAAATAAATTAAAATTTATATATTGAGCAAAGGAAGTTTTCTCGTATTTTTATGAGAAAATAAATACGAATCATAACTTAATCAGTTTATTCAATCCTAGATAATTAGTTCTTAGTTTGCTGATTTTGGATTAAGCAGACTATCACATGAAGTTGTCTGTTTTTGGACAAAAAAGTCCCAAATCCTGAATCAGTCTTTTTGCCTAGTCTAACAGGTTCATAGTTATGATATCAGTTTAAACTGAAAAGCCTGTCCCCATATGCTTTTTCTTCCACTATAAATTGTTAAGAAAATGCATTGTTCATAAGGTTATTATTCTTTTGATGTTTCCTTAAGAAGATGAAACTTATAACCTACAACTTGTGGCAGGAGCTTTGGCAAATGGGTGAAAAAGGCAGAAACTACCTGCTGGTAATATGAGTGAATGGTATAATATACATTTAGCATAAATTTGCTGTAATAACCAACAATCTCAGAGTGGAGAGAAATAGAGTTCTCTATTGAGGACATATATATTCATTGTTTAAGACTGTAGTCATTGATCACCTTGAAAGAAGAACATCTTATTGACAGTGAGAACATTGACAAATGTCAAGGTTTTTAAATTTTATTCCATAAAGTGTTTCTCATGACAGATAATTTACTACTTGACAGATAATTTGCCTCTGAAATAAACTCTTTTAAAAAATCAGTTGGCAGGTATTATGTTAGTCTTTTGGTATAAACATAGTATGTGTATCAGTATGTATTGTCACAATAACATCACAAAACTTAGTGGCTTAAAACAACTATTTATTATTTCTCAGGAGACAGTTATGAGGATCTGGTCCAGACTCAGCTGATTTCACCTGGTCTCACATGAGTGGGTACAGCTCGTCTCTCTTCTCCTTGTGTCCTCTCATCATTTAGAGGCTTGCTGGCTTGTCCTCATGTGGATGTAGGGTGCTGAGAGAACTGTGTAAAGCTTATTCAGGCACATGTTCAGAACTGGCACATTATCACTTTCATTGAATTCTATTGGCCAAGAAATTCACAAGACCAGATCAGAGTCATAGGCTGGGTAAATAGACTCTGCCTCTTGATGAGTAGGGCTGCAAAGTCATACTGCAAAGATGTAGATTGAAGAAAGCATTAACTGGCCATCAATGCAATCAGTTTACCACAGTGTGCATCTGATACCTTTATATTAATAATATTTTAGTTATATATTTAACTTAGGCAGAACTTTGTTTAGTCATGTCTTTTCATATTTTGGGCTTTGATAAATAGGATGGCTTGCAGTATTGTGTTGAATTAGATAAAAATATGGACTATTGTAGTGAGTTCAAGGATCTTGGGGTTGATTAAGGAAAAGATATGACCACAAAGTGGCAGTAGCACACAACAAGCCTTACTTGGGCAGCACATGGACAGTTTTACATGAGAGGAAAAGTCCTTCACAGAAAAGGCCTTCCAGAGACTATAACATGGAACCACTACCCAGAAGGGGAAGAAGGTAAGAAAATCCTGTGGGAGAGGGGAATTGAGAGGGGACTTAACATGTCTAGGTGATATCACTCAGCAACAGGGTAGGGAGTCTCTGGGTCAGTGAGCTGTGAAAGGCAGCAGTGGCTTCAAGCGTTTTAGATGTTGGATGCAGTTTTATGGGATATTTAAAGCAGGCAGGCTCTAAATGGCTAAAAATATGCTTATTTGGGCCATGTCTAAGAATTTTGAGCAGGCTTTTGAGCTAGTGATGCTAACCTAATGTGAAGAAGTACACAATATAGGGGGCAATATATAGGGGCCATCTTTGGCTTTTTAAAATAACATTTATATAACATCTGTATAACAACCATGCCAAACATACCTTGTCACTTCTAGGAGCCCTCCTTTTATATAGTGAAGAAGAAAATCTTTGGTATGGTCTTGAAGCCATCTAGGATACCCAAAAGATAGGTTAAAAAGACATTATACATATTTTGTTTTTTCTTAAATTTGGGACTTGAATTTGGTAAAAACAGTATTGAAAATTTGTTAGAGGAAGCAAAATATAAGCAGAAGTCATAGGTGTCTTTTAAGTAAAAAAAGAAGTAACACAGGCACAAGTAACATTCAGTATTAGGAATACCAAATTTTGTAAGAAGTCAATTACAAAGAAGAAAAAAAGATTCAGAAGCATGATAAAAAGAATATTTTGTGATATAAGGAACTTTTTGTTCTTTAGGCAAAACCAGGCACAGAATGGTTTTTCATCTGTCAAATTAAGAGCACACATTGTAACAGAGAGGATATCAAATTCTAATTTTACTTTTTTGTATATCACCTATGTAACATCTTATAGTCAAGGATTCATAAGCATTTCTTTGTTTTATGATTAAGCACATCAAAATTCACCTTTGTCAAAATTTAGTATATTCCATAGCTTTTTTTCAAATTCATTATTTGTAAATACAATTTGCTTTCCATCAAGCCTTCTATAAATTATTCTACAACTTCAAATTTTTCTTTAACATTCCAGTATCTAGAGGTGTAATATTGATCAAAGTCCATATATTTTGGGCCTAAGATAAAATTCTTTTCTTTTTCAATTGTTAAAAAAAACAAAACAGACAAAACACACCCATCATTTTGTAAACATGTTTGCATATCTTCATAACTTTTTTACTTAGTATACTTCCAATCACTCATATTAACTACAGCTTTTAACCCAAATAACTAATTTAAATTGTCTTTTCATCTTTGTCTCTGTCTTTGCTTATGTCTCTTTTTTTGTCTGTTTCTGTCTCATGCACACACATACACACACACACTTTTCAGAGGTGATTAAGAACTCTGTGCCCTTTGAGACAACTAAGGAGACCAGTAGACCCTAGTGACCTAGAATTGGTGCTTCAATAACACATATTACACATAACCTTAACATCACACATGTCCCTTTATATTTACACCTTATTGTTAGAAGATAAAGCCTTCCCTCACTTTTTGGCTTGGTTCTTTTGAGTATTTCTGTAACAATCTCTTTATTTCTTCTGAGAGAAAGGAGAAAAATATATTAACTCAGAATCCCTTAGATTGCACAATAGGTCTTGAAGCTCTGCACAAGCCAGAAGTAATCATTACCATTTCATATGCATTCCTGCTTTGTCTCATACATCAAAGACCATTCGTAAAAACTATTATATTAATCAAGCAAAAATCCTTTAGAAGGTAGAACTCCCTCTTTTTAATGCCATTCAAAATCAGTCTTAATTTAAACAAACAAACACAAAACTTCGTTTCCTGTTCACCTTTTCTGGTAGCTTTGTCTGTTTAATAATGTATCCATCCCTCCAGTGCACAAAATGATATATTTTTGACTCAGTAATCTATAAAAATTTTCTCAAGAAAAGATGGGGGTGGAGAATGAGAATGAGAGAAAGAACCAGTCACCAATACAAAAGAGCTAGTGTTATAAGAATATTGTACAAAGCTAACTTCCTTTGTTTTGCAAAGAGGGAAAGGACATTTTTTTCCTTTACACAGACAGACACTAGCAGCCTCAATTGTGAATCTTTACATATAGGTCAAAAGTAAATACAGAACACAGTTTTCTATGCCTCAGCAAATCTCACTGGTTCACTTGGGAGTAAGTAGTTCAGGGAGTCAAAAAAAATCTTCCATTACTTATGAAATGTTTAACTCTGGGGCTGATCTCCATTCTACTGGGCACAAAATTATCTTTTGAATGATATTCAAACTGATGTTCAAAAATGATGTTATGTTGGTGGTTAAACAACATACGATACAGGACATACCAGGACATACCAGGACATACACAAACTTCAAGACAAACTATAGAAAATACAAATACAAAAAGACAGAACTGGAAAAAAAATTAAAAAACAAAACAAAACAAAACAAAAAGACAGAACTGGGATTTCATCTACCACTCAATAGATGGCTGGGCCAAATAAATCAAAATCAGATTCGCTACATTTTAGTTACCAATTGAAGAAGAAAAATAATAGCCACGTACAAAACAAAACAAGACTTGTTCAAGAACCAAATTAGTGCAGAAACCAAAACAGACTAAGAGAAAAAAAATGCAAAAAGAAGATCAGCCTGAGTCAGAGATTCACTTTGAGAATCAAGAAAATTGGGCTTGGGATTCAGATTTGAATGCACAGTACACTTTTGAGGCAAGACTCAGCCATTGGTGAGTGAATTGACTTGGGCATCTTAGTGGAACTCCAGCTGTGAAAGAGAGGCAGACACAAAAACATTAAGAGGAGGAAGCATTTTTATATGCTAAGAATTGCAAGGGAACTAAACTTGGGACTTTGGAAGATTTGAAAAATCTGACCACCACCTAAAAAATACAACAAATATATAAAGGGAAAAAGCAGACACAGGGTTACCAAGATTACAGATAGTCTGTTCATGGTAGAAAACTTGCATTTTTCTCACGTGTTATTCATCAGTGGAAGGGTCATCCATGTCAACACTACAGTCTGATCATGGTTTCTAGTATGATCCTTCTCTTCTGCCAATTCTACAGTCCACAACCCTACCACAACACTTTAGTGCTTCTCAACTGAGAGCATTTGGGTCAAAGTTACTTTTGATGATGTTTGGTAAGGAGAATACCAGTGCCAGATAATTAAATAATATTGAAGTAGTCTTTAGTTTAAAATAGCTGCTGGGATAGGAAGATTACTCAAACTCACCTGCCCTGTGATGTGAAAACATTCTCTTTTGAATAGTTTTAGAGAAACTTTGACAAATTCACTTTCTTTTGGATTTCCTCTCTACAGAAGGTTAATTTTATACATGCAATATTGATTCTGGCATATTCAACCTTATTTAGAAAAGCTTATTGACATATTCAGGTGATATTATATATTGAATTCTATGTAAAAGTTACAATATATTTCCTATTTGAATATATTTATCATTGTAAGAATTTAAGACTGTTTGCAGAAGTGTTTTTCTAATCATCTAAAATAAGAAATTTTTGTATTTTATTTTTAGGGCCAAATCTATTATAGATAAAGACGATACACTTGAAAATAAAGTTAAAAGAATTGGACCACACATAGACATCTTCCAAGTGTTCCAAGAAAGAAAGAAATTCTTAATCACCAAAAAAATAATTAGATTGATCACTTACATGCAGGCGCATGTCAGGGGATTTCTTGAACGCAAAAGATTACAAAGAATAATGACCAAGGTAAGGTATGCATTTGATATAATATATTTAAAATTTCTTACATAGATTCAATTAAGTAGAATTTTGAATAGTCACCTGGTCAATATGTCTATGATCTTTCTATGTAAAGTTCTATGTACTTTTTATTAATAAAATGTTATGAATAATCTTCTCTGATGACAATTATAGATTGTGCCAAGTTGGAGACTTTGAACAAAAAGCTTCACTTATCCCTAACAGTTGTGGAACCACTTACTCTTAAGCCAGACTGTCTTTGCACTGAAGTTAGTTTCTTCTTTGCTGTTTATTCTCTGTTTACAGTAACTTTCCTACACTTCCCACACTCCTGGGTACTCTTGCAGAGCATAAATGTTCAATTTAAAGAGAACTACACACATAAATATATACCTGGCCAATTTTTATAAACAGCAATTCTGACTTTTAAAATAAATCATGCAGACCAATTTTGCATGGGCAACTGCAGAAGAACCTGAGGGGATGGATCTTGGCAAACCTTTGAGAGAACCCCAAATGTCCTCACCCTTGAGGGCTAAAGTTACTAACTAATAAGGAATTTGGGAAACCAACTATGAAGAAAAGAATATATCAGGAGTGCCTACTCCAATTTCTTGCTCTTCTGGGAAGAGGCCTCTAGAATAGACTTGCAGTGGGCATCCTGAGCACATTTCTCTGAGAAAGTGATGATATTGTTAGAGGTAATCAATCTGCTATCTCTGGGTGTAAATTTATACATGTGTATATTAATATGTGTATAATATACATATGTGCTTCTTATGATTAAACACAATAATGCATGTAAAACTATGGCAAAAAATAGACATTCCATATACTTAATCCTTCAGTAATTCTGTGAGGTAGCTGCTATATCTATTTTATAGATGAAGAAACTGAAGCAAATTAAGTCATTTGCTGAAAATCAAATAGCTGGTAAGTGACGGAGCTAGAATTCAAACCCATGTCTGTCTAACTCCAGTGACCATGCTTATTCTATATATCACATCACCTGCTTGAACTACTTTAGCCATGGCTGATTACTCTGTAATCTAAAGCCATATCCCAGACCTATCTCTCTTGGTTGAGACTCAGGTAATAAATTGCCCACTTGAAAGGTCCATAGTTAAATCAAACTCCATGTAGCCTTAAATTAACTCATTTTCTTATTCCACAAAGCCCTTCTTTTCTTATCCTACCTAAGTTGATGAAACATTCTACCACCCATTGTCCTAGACATAAACCTGGAGTTCTCTTAGATTTTTTTCAACTTCTTCAGTCTCACATTCAAGTGGTTACCACCTTCATAACATTTCTTGAACTATTCTTCTGAGTTTCTTACTCCAGCTTCCATTCATCTACCCTTACATTGAGAATTGCAGTAGTCTCCTAATGGATTTCCTTACCTACAGACCTACTCCTATCCAATCTGTCTGCCATATGACATATTATAAACATTCCACTCTGATCACCTTATTCCATTTCTTATAATATTTTGATGGTTCTATATTGTGTATAGAATAAAGTGTGAACTCTCTAAAATAGTACACATGACCTCTCTGTTGTGACTCTTGCCCTTTGCCTAGCTTAATCACATAATTCTCCCTCATATAATTCCTATGCTTTAGCAAGCCTCAAACTTTGATTGCTCTCTGTTATGTTTTTATGCTGTTTTCTCAGCCTGGAATACTCTTTCTCCTTTATCTTCTGATAAACTCTAAACATCTTCCTAAAGAATATGCACTTAGACTACCTACATAGAACAGAGCTGATCTTTCCATTCTTCTGGTTATTACTGTACCCAGTTCTCTACATTGTTATCTGCTGTTTACATGTCTGTTATGGACAGTATGATTTATGTGACCTATTTGAGAGTGCATACTCTTTATTTTTGTATTCACAGTACCACATACTAACTTCACACATAATATACAGTATCTATCATTTTATATGTACTGGTTATCTACTATTTTTCATGTTTATTTTCTTTGTATATGTTTATATTCTTTATTTTGGCTAAATAGATTATAAACTATATGAGGACAGGAATCTGTCTTGTTTGCTATTATATTCAAATGCCTAGGATAGTGCTTAGCATATGGCAGATACTCAATAAGTATCTTTTGAATGGATGAATTAATTCAACAAAATATAATTGTAAAAGTTTATCATGGCACTTTAAGTTCTGTCTATATATATTTGATGTATATTATATAATTGAATTATAGTATTTATTGCTATAAAGAGAATTGTAGAGTCATTTGTAATCTCTGGGACAAAAAAAAAAATGGATCCAGAAAATGTAGAGTAAAAGAATGGGCTTAAAATGAGGATGCAAGGAGAGATTGATAAGGAAAATGCTGCGTTTCTATATGGAGGTAAAATTTGAGATTAAAAGAATAGGAAGTACTTTTAAAGGATCAGAGCCAATATAAACTAGATTGTTGACTTTTATTTGGTTATAAAATTTGTTATGATCATTGATTTTCTTTTTTATTCCATCATTGGCATGGTGCTTTGTGTGTTGGATGGCTGCTTTGTTGATATGGTTAAAGTTGTTTTGCCTACTGTTGAAATGCTAGTGGGAATGGCCTGCAATGCAATAAGTATAAATTTCCAGGACTGTGCTTATGTGAAGGGTTGCTGTTGGGGGAATTCTTGATAGACTTTCTGCTCTAGAGGCTGCACAGCAAATCACTGGATAATTGTCAGCACTGTGGCAATCTCTCCACTGGGAGACTTCTATAGTCATATAGCTTGACTGCCACTTCAGAGCTTGTTGCTGTGGACAGTGTCTGCTGGAATGTCACTTTAAGATTTCTCAAGGGACTGTACAATTTCCACCATTTCCTGTGAAGCGTTCTTACTTTGAGTTTATTTGGAAATAATGAAATATTAGTGAATTATCTTATCATTCATACATCAGGAGACCTCAGAGATTGCTGTATTTTATCCTCAACATTATTTCTACCATTCAGAATATGCTTTTCCTTTAAAAATCTCTGTGTTGTTTGTTTATGTGTGTTTTGGTATAAGTAATAATGATATAAAAATCATAAAGACAAAAACTTTGTATTTTCCTCAATGTAATGACTCTAAAATTTTACTTAATATCAATATTTTTCTCTGAATATTTATAATTTAATTAAAAAATTTTAATCCTAAATTGATAATTCAGTTGCATTGGCCCAAAATATTGAAATTCCATGATATTTGAATGGCTTATGATTGCCATAAGAAAAAGTGTTTGGAATTGGCTTTAAGTAAATATTTGTTATAGAAATATTAATAAATTTAGAATAATCCTGGAAAATCTGAGTTTTAATGTTACCATAGCAATATCCTATGCATAGCTCAATGGTCTTTAATATTTTGGGGGTTACAGAATTCTTTGAAAATTTGATATAAGATGTGAATTTTGTATCATTATCTTAAAAGAACAAAACAGAAACAGTAACAACATCCTGAAGCCTATTCATGGACCCCATGGCACAGGTAACCTTGTATAGAATGGTTTTATTATATAAATGTGTTAGCTACCAGATACTTGGAGAACTATGTTCATTTATTCGACTATGTATGTTTGCATACATATCATGTTTAAAATTGATAATAATTACTATATACTCAGTCTAATTTCCTGCCTGGTGTATAAATCACATAGAGCTTATAGTCAGGTGAGAAATGCAGACAACTAAGAAGTCATAGGTACTGTTACAGCACTTAGAAAGGCCACTTAATTCCAAGGTCTATGACCGGTATGATGGTTGGGCAGTGACAATTAACTGACATCTGGAGGATGAGGGGTTGCTATATTTTGTCAAGTAGACTGGGAGACTGACAGGCACAGAAAGGACATTATCAATAGCCTTAGGTGAGATAGAATGTTCAGGGGACTTGGGGTAGGTGGAAGGACAATGGCAGTAGAGGAAGTTGAAAGTAGGAATCAGATTAAGAATGTTCTTAAAAGCCACACTAAGGAGTTTAGGTGTATGAGAACGGATGACTTTAAAGTAGATCAGTGATATGATTAGATTTGTATTTTAGAAAACTTATTGACTCTGGACAAATGAATTGGAGGGAGAGGGTGACGAAATGGAGGGAGAACAACTAGTATGCTTTTTTCATAATTGAGTGCATGGTGGTGATGGCTTGAGGTAGGGTTGGAGAAATGGACAGTTGATAGGACTTTGAGTTTGATTGGATTTAGAGATAAGGAAGAAGATGGAGTTAAGAATGATTCCTAGGTTTTTGTCTTGAGCAACCTGGTGTGTGATTGAGAAATTCAGAATTTAAAGGGAAGAGCAGGCAGGAGAGGGGGAAAAAGGAAAGGAGGTACAGTCCAGTTTTGAATACTGTGAGTTTGAAACACTTTGGGGTAATCCTGGAGACGTCTGGAAAGTCATTGGGTATGTAGGTCCAAAACTCAGAAAAGAGATTGAGCCATAGAGGAAGATTTGGGATTCATTAGTGGTTCTTACATTCTTTTTCACTTTAACACACCTGAGGAAGAATATAAAACATGCTCACCCATAAAAGTAGCTCAATTTGGCAATGATTCTCATTATGTCACTGAGAAAGATGATCCTCCAGGTGACTCATGGCTCCTTAATGCATTCAGGTCTCTGATCATTGCCACGTTATCACAAGGCTGGCCCATACTATACCATTAAAATAAACCCCACTCTGGTCACTGCCTATTCCACTTAACGCACTTTATTGTTCTTCATAGCACTTGCTGACACCTAACATAGATTTGTTTAATGGATGATTGTTCCTTCCCCTAGAATGTAACTCCCTGAAAACAGGAATTTTGTCTTTTCTGTTCATTAATATATTCATAAGGTCTAGGACATTCTTGGCACATATTAGGAGCCTACAACGTGTTTTTGAATAAATTATTATTATTATCTTTTAAGACAGTCTCACTATGTCACCTCAGCTAGAATGCAGTGGCATTGTCTTAGCTCACAGCAACCTCAAACTCCTGGGCTCATGTGATCCTCCTGCCTCAGCCTCCCAAGTAGCTGGGATTACAGGAGCATGCCACCGTGCCTGGCTAATTTTTCTATTTTTTGTAGAGATAGGGTCTCACTCTTGCAAAAGAAATCTACTGACAGACATAAGCAGAAAGATATTGAGTAGCATATTGGGTGGAGGTGTAGAGAACTACGTTGAGAAACATAAAGGAATGATGAAGGCTGGATAGCTCCCCATACTCCAGTCAAATCCTGCACAGAAAGAGTCTGGTGCTGATCCTGAATTCTGGGTATTGCTGCCTCCATGAATGCTGCCTTTGAAAAATGGATATTGCTACCCCAGTTACTCTACCAGACAAATAGATTTCCCACTGTTTCATTTTTAAAAGCATTATTAGTTTACATTCAAAGTCTGGGGTTGGGGCAAATAGTGGATGAAATTCAGACATCTGCATCCTAGCACCAGAAGAGGTGTGGGTCTTCAGCATCTGACTTTTGGCTTCAACTTGTGGGAAGTGAATTCTGTCTCCCAGTAAGATTCATATGGTAGGAATGCTCAAAAAGGACAACCAATTCATTATTTTCTTAAAAAAGGACAACAGCCTATTGAACAAAAGGCAGATTAAAAATACACATTAGATGTTATTAACTGTCAAGAGATATTAGCAAGCATTCAGAATCTGCCATCGGATGGAAGAAAAAAGGAGAAGAGGAGGGTAGTAAAATTGTACTAATTTGTTTCTCATTCAGGCAAACAAGAAATATCATTTCATTGATAATATTGATAAATTAAAAAATTAGGTTTAAGTATAGTATTTGAGAATTTCAGAGAAGAGCCACAAAATCAAGCAAAGATGAAGACAAATAAAATGATAAAAACAGCCTTCAAAGAATCACACAAAACAGAAAATAACATGACAGAAGGAAGAACAAGAAATATGCTAGGAAAGAAATATGCTAGAAAAGTTTACGAAATAGGTAAAAAACACTAAATTCAAATAAATTAACAGAAATATAGAGTATAGTTAAAAGCGTGGGCCATGGAATATCCCTATTCTGGTTTCAAAACCAATTCTGCAACTTACTAGCTATGGGGCCTTGGAACAGTTATTTAAATATTTTCTGCTTCAGTTTTTTCACTTATAAAATGGTATGTAAAGCACACAAAAGGAAAGCGGACTCAGAGGAAAATTTATAAATGTAAATACATTCTTAAATAAAACAAAAACAAAAAAAGAAAGGAAAGTCTTTAATTCAAGAAATCAAGAACAGGAAGATAAACCTATTTTTTTTTAAAAAAGAAATTAATAAAGATAAATACAGAAATTAATGAGCCAGAAAATGTAAAATGTAAAAATAATTGAATTGATAAGTAAAATGCAACTGGCTGTTTAGAAAAGAGAAAAATAAATCCTGAAAATAGATTAATTTTTAAAAAAACTGTTGTGGTCAACTGTAAAAAAATGCATATAGAGATAGAGAAGAATGTAGTCACAGGTAAAATAATAAGAAAATTTTGCATGTATGCTGGAAAGGGTTAATATTTTTAATATTCAAAGAGATTTTAGAAATCAACAAAGAAACCTGAAAAAGCCCAGTGAAAAACAGGTAAAAGAGATGAATGTTCAGTTTTCAAAGGAAAGAAAAGACAAGTTCTGAGCACCTAGAGTGGACTGTTTAGGCAAGAATCATCCAGTACAGAATAATGCCTTATGAAAACTTATTTTTTCTCTGGCTGAGTGGGCTACATATTTTAGAAATCTGAACACCAACCTAGGAAGTGTCTGTAAGAGTAACCATCCTTGGAACTTATATTCTAGGGGAAATATGAATATCTGATGACAAAGCAAATTGTAATGAAGCTCTCTGAACTTCAGGGAAATTGTTACTCTACAATGCATATATTTAACCAACCTAGGCAATAAAGAATAAATACAGCCATAATCTCAAAATTGGGGGAAATATATTACATGAAAGAGGCAAAGTCAAATTAAATATAAGTAACAGAAACATATAAGGAGCTTTTCTGTCTTTATTACTGTTTTATAGGCTTTGCATCATGGACCTAATTTGAAAGCAGTTGTGAACATGTATCGTAGAATAATCCACCGTGTTAGACATCGACTTGGTCTTTGGAGAACAAGACAAATTATAAATTTATCAGAGCTAGAGGAATGGATGGACAGAAAAAAATGTAAGTGTTACAGTCATTTCTGGTTTGAATTTAGGTTTGGAATTAATTTAACCATTGAAATTTCATATGTAATTGCCCACGGAAACCAAAGGTAGACTACATTTTTATATTGCTGTAAGAAATTTGCATTTTAAAGTTGCATATTGTAAATTTGGATTAATATTTTAGGATCCTCAATAAGCAACAGAAAACTTATTCTAGCTAACTAAAGTAAAAAGGAAATTTAAAGGGAGAATATCGGAAAGATAGCTAAAGAATCAGAATTCAGACAGAATGTGAACCAGAACTGCTCCAGAGATCTAGGGAGCAGGAAATAAAGAAACAATCTCTCTTTGTCTCTGGGAGATAGATAAGCCCTTATCAATTAAATATGTTTTTGTTCCTTTGCTTTATATTCAAATACCAGGGAGAGAGTGACTGATTGATGTAGCTTAAATCTGAAGTCCAACACTTTGCAGTAGGAGGGTAGGGAATCTTGCTTGTGAGTTGGCAGAGGCTGTATCCACTGGAGGAGGGGTAGCTCCCCAAAGGAAAATTAAATGTTGGTACCAGAAGAACAGTTAATGGACACTCAGCAAACTAAACTACACATTGCTTATTAGTGTTAGAATTCTACTTACAGAACAAGGATACCAGTTTATATCTTAACTTTCAGAGATCCAATTTCTATTTCTATTTAATCAATTCAATATTGCTTAGGGTTAGAGTAGATTATTAGAGCCAGTTTCTTGACTAACAAAAAATAAATGATATAAGTAAATTGTATTTAATTGAAATCATCTTACTGCTTTATAAGACAAAAATGCTACATTTTCGATAGTTTTAGCTAATCATAAAATTTTACATTTAGGATTCTAAGTTCCATGAAGACAGGGAATATGCTTGCTATGTTTATCAATGAATATCCACTGTCTAGCATATGACTAGTTTATCAGAAGGGCTCAAAAATATTTGTTAAAAGGATAGTTTTCACTAAGCTTATTAGTTATAACAAAATTTTGTGCCAAAAGATATTTACCAATAACCAGAACTCTTTGAGTTAGAATGGTTCCTTTTCTGTGGCTAGAGGTAGAGGAAGGAAGACACCAGAAAGGGAGTGGTGTGTGTGTGGAAGAGAGAGAGAGAGAGAGAGAGAGAGAGAGATATTCCATATAAGTTAGAAGGCTCGGCTAGATCAGTTCACCCAGTCCAACAGCCTGGTTTCCAGAGAAAGGAACAGAAAGGAGCAAAGTATCAGAGATGGAAAGAGGAAGAGGAAGGAAGAAAGAGAAAGCAAATGAGAGAGAAAGGCAGAGAAAGAGAAGACCCTTCTCCCATTAGGAAGCTGCTGGGACTCCTTTTACTTAGAGTCTTCAGAGAGAGAGAGAGACTATCATACCCATGTGCACTCAGATTTTAAGACTTTTGTTCATAAATTCTGTACTCACTAGTACAAAATTCAGTAAGTTATTCTTAATACTCTCATGAATAGTAGTTTTATATTAAGTAATATAATATGGATGTACAAATTTTATAATATTTATCAAAATATATACTAGTATGTACGAGGACCTTACAGTTATTACACTGACCACATTTTCTTTTCCACCCACTTTAATTTTTAGCCACTGACTTCCAAATCACGTATCCTTTCCAAAATGCTTCCACTGTTTTACTCAGTCTTCATAACTAAAACTGTTACTAAATTCATTTTTATTTTTATTTTTTTAACTGTTTAGTTTATTTATTTATTTATTATTATTTTTTTAAATTTTTTTTTATTTCAGCATATTATGGGGGTACAAATATTAC
>VBSM01000483.1:7612321-7627206 GCA_008086735.1 Cheirogaleus medius
TCTTTGCCTAGGCCAATGTCTAGAAGAGTATTTCCAACGTTTTCCTCCAGAATGGGTAACAGACTTGAACCTTAGGTGTAAATTCATTTTTAACCTTATAGAATCTTGCTTATTTTTCTTGGCTTTACTTTTTCCCCATGATTTCTCCTCCATGATTTGTAACTACAGATTTCAATATTTTTGCATCTTCAAATAACCTCTCTGTTTAAAAGAAAAAAAACTAATGAGATTTCTGTTTTACAGCCTGGACTCTGGTAATTTGTATCTGGGAAGCTCTTTGAGTAAAAGTCTTAAAGAAAGTGAGGGATGAGCCAGGTGGATCTATAGGGGAATAATGTTCTACAGGAGCAGTAAGCACAAAGGCCTTAATTTGCAGGCTGCTAGTATTAGAGGAAGCCAGGAGATTAATATTACTGGAATGATGTTTGCAAGTGAGAGCAGAGCAAAATGAAATGGGCAGGGTAGTGGGGAGCATAGGTTGGGTCAGACTTTATGGACCATCACATTTTACCTCGAGAGAGTTGGGAAGCCATTGGAGGATTGCGAATAGAGGACTATGATACCATGTACATTCAACACATCACTGGTAATTTTGTTGAGAATAGGCTTACATGAGGCAAATACAGAAAGGAGCCCAATTTGGACAGATGGTGGTCTGTCCAACATAGGATCGGAACAGTAGAATAGAATTAGCTAAATGAATAATTTAAAGAATTACCAGCCGAAGTATCCATTTACATTGAGGGTTAAAGTAACTCTAGAGTCCACAGAATTTGCGAGTTCTTATTTGTCTTCATGTTTCTTAAAAAACTTGTCATCCTTTTTATGTTTTGATTGCTTATTGGGTGATACTTGGCAGATATCTGCCTTTTAAAACATCTTTTAATGATCAGAAAGTTTCATTAATTTTCATGATTTGTTTTATATTTACCCTTATTGTACCAGCCTAGATTATTAATTATGCTAGCATGTTGCTGGAAGTTTGCTTATAGGACATAATATACAGGTTAAGGGAATTGTTATCTATTAATATAGTCACAAAACCATAATGTTAATAAATGCATCAATCTGATTTTATGAGAAACATCTACAATTGATTAATTCAAGGAAAAACTAATAAAGGTATATATACTTTTTCAAGGAGAAATATATTTACTTAACCATCAAAGTAAAAATTGAAATTCTTTTTGTCATAGTTGGTGTTTGTCTAAGATCAGACCCTAGATAAGAATTCAAGGACAACTAATTTATTTGGGAGTTAATCCCAGGAAATACTGTTAGTGGAATGGAGAAGTGAGACAGGGAAGGGCTGGAAGTCAAAAAAGAGTGTATTATCAAGGAAATTATGATGTGGACAAGTGGAGCATAAGCCCTATAATGAACTCAAGAAACATTGTAGCCAATTTATCTTAAGTGCTGGGTTTTTATCCAGCAACTCCAGTGGTTTAGGGACACTCCAGTGGAAGTCTTAATTCCCTGGCACACCTGGCTTGCTGCACAGGTGGGTAGAGTGAAGTCCTGCAGCCAGAGGGAGCCCTTAGGCAATGGAATGCAGATATTGGCACTTGAAAGTCAAGTCAGCATGCACAGAAATGTAAGGGATGAGGACATATGGACAGGGCACCAAAAGAAACTACTCTAGTTTGCTTATTTGAAAAAAGAGAAAAAGTCATAGGTATACTAAATATGAATTTACATTTATTTGTTTTACTGCTGTGTTTCAGGAGCTAGAAAAACTACTCATATTTAGGGAATCACTAAACGTTTCTTGAATTTGTTGATGTCTCATGAATGCCTCCCTTGACTGAATGAATGAATGGATAGAAAATTGAAATCCATATGGTTGAGTGCTGGGATGATATAACTTATGTTAGAAACCACTCTGGTGCCCTTTATTATTGGGAAACCATATTTCAGAGCTAAACCTTTAATTAGGCAGTCCCTGTCATGCTGTAAATGCTAACAATCAGCTTCATAGGGTTAATCCAACACACTTCAGAGTGGAGACTCTTTTTGAAAAGAAGAAATTAATTGTTAATGGAAAATTGCACTTACAAACTGTATGCATCAATTCTCTTGCTCATTATTTAACTCCTATCCAATGTCAAATATGGGAGATAGGTGACAAGTGGCCCAACTGAGTGGTTTTCTGCAGTAGTCTTGAGCCAGGAATGGCAAAGTACCTTAAACTAAAAAGTAACAGTACATTAACGTAGCAAGCAAAAAGTAGAAATTTCCCCAATTAGGGGTCAACTCAGTCCAAAGTGGAATCACCAATTCCAATAGTTATAAAGTGTTTAGAATCCAAAAAGAGGTGAGGAAACGTAGAGGAGCTGATGAATAATGAACACTGAAATGGATCAGCAGGAGTCAGGCTGCCAGAAATCTTGACATTAAAGCTATGTCTTACGATGTAGGTTGAGTGTTGATGTATGTACGGTATATGGTCAATTGTCAAGAAACCAGGATAGAGGATGCCAGTGTTCTTCTTGGGGAATCAAGTCTAGATTTCACTACTGCAGAACGTGGGGTGATGGGGGGAGGAGCACATCCATTTCCTTCTGACCTTCATGAGGAGGTTGACATCGTGCCAGTCTAATCATGGAGGCTTATTGGTAGACATGAAAATAAAGCTAGAGTTAAAGTTTCTTCAAATCCAGATGAACCCTTTAGGTGTACTTGGTATATTATTTATTTGTAAAGAATATATATATATATTTGTTTACCTTTTTGTTCTTTTAGTCTATGAAACAATGTTTGCTAAGAGAGAAGATTGGAAAGGAATAGAAAGAGGTGAGCTCCCTAAGTTCTTCAATGACTGTGGTCATTTCCCAACCCAAAAACAAATTGATGATATCTGGGACCTGGTCCATCAAGGTGAGTAGTTTCTCATTTCTTTTCTTCTTTTTTCCTTCTTTTCCTTTACACTTCCTTCTTTTCTCTCTCCCTATTTTCTTCTCTTCCTTCCTTTTCTTACTAAGCTTGTTTTATAAGTCTCTTTCCTCAAATATCTTTATACCTGATATTAATATATATGAAGAAAGAGATTTAAAAGGTAGTTTAAAAGAAGTTAATACAGTAAAGGGTTTTTCTTTTGGAGGAGGAGAGAGATGGTTTTAACTTTTTATAGCTTTTAAATATATTTTTGATATAAAATAAAATAAGTTATGACTAGCTGAATGTATTTTACACTATCGTATTTTAAATACTGATGCTAAAAAGCTTTCTCCTGGATAGTTAGATTTGATACTGAAGAATATGTCAAGTTTAAATTATAAACATTGCAAGCTATTTCAATACAATGGACATTTACAGTTAGAAAATCATTTCTTGTATGAACAGTACATAAATGAAAAGATAGTGTTATATAAGAATACTTAATAATTTAAATGTAGCAATATTTCTCTTTTTACTAAAGACTAGTAAGGAGCTGGAGATTGTCACCAGGCTGTATGAAATCTCAATGAATTTTTAACTCTTTAAGATTCTTCTCAGATTTTCTTTTTTTTCCCCCAGCTTTATTGAAGTATAATTGATAAATTAAAATGGTTTATCTTCAAGGTATACCATGTGCTGATTTGAGATACATATACATTATGTAGTGATTACCACAATGTAATTAATCAATACATCTATCACCATCCACAGTTATCATGTGTATGTGTTGAAGACACCTACAATCTTCTTATTTAGCAAAGTTCAAGTATACAATACAGTATTATTAACTACAGTCACCGTGCTGTAGCAGATCCCCAGAACTTATTTGTCTTTATAATGACAGTTTGAATGCTTTCACCAACATCTCCCCAATTTTCCCGCCACCTAGCCCCTGACAACCACTATTCTACTCTCTGCTTCTATAAGATCAACTTTTTAAGATTCCACATATAAGTGAAATTATACAGTGTTTGTCTTTCTGTGTCTGGCTTATTTTAATTAGTGTAATGTCCTCCAGGTTCATCTTTGTTGTCACAAATGGCAGAATTTCCTTCTTTTTTAAGGCTGAAGAGTATACCATTGGATATTACATTTTCTTTATCCATTCATCCATTGTTAGACACTTAAGTTGATTCCATATCTTGGCTATTGTGAATAGAGCTGCAATGAATGTTGGGGTGCAGATATCTCTTTGACAGACTGATTTCATTTCCTTTGGGTATATACCCAGAAGTAGGATTGTTGGTAGTTGTGTTTTTAATTGTTTGAGGAACTTCCATACTGTTTACAATAAGGCTGTACCAATCTACATTCCCACCAACAGCATACAAGGGTTCCTTTTTCTCCACATCCTGACCAACACTTGTTATCTCTTGCCTTTTTGATATAGCTATCATAACAGATATGAGGTGATATCTCATTGTGGTTTTGATTTGCATTGGTGAATAGTGATATTGAGTAATTTTTCATATACCTGTTAGACATTTGCATGTCTTCTTTGGAAAATATCTCTTAAGATTCAAGGCTCATTTTAAATTGTGTTATTATTATTATTGTTATTAGCTATTAAGTTGTATGAATTTCTTATTTATTTTGGATATTAACCCTATATCAGATATATGGTTTGCAAATATATTCTCCCATTCTGTACGTTGCCTTTAGTTTTGTTTGTTATTTCCTTTGTTGTGTAGAAGCTTTTTAGTTTGATATAGTTCTATTTGTTGTTTTGTTTTGTTTTGCTTCTGTTGCCTGTGCTTTTGGTGTCATATCCAAAAAACTATTACCAAGACCCATTGTAAAGGAGCTTTTATGTTTTATTCTAGAATTTTGTGTATTCTTAGCACCCTTGTCAAGGTCTGTACATGTGTGGTTTTATTTCTTGGCTCACTATTCTGTTCCATAGATCTGTTTGTCTGTTTTTAATGCTTGTACCAGACTGTTTTGAATACTACAGCTTTGTAATATAGTTTGAAATCAGTAAGTGTGATGCCTCTAGTTTCATTCTTTCTCAAGATTAATTTGGCTATTCAGGGTCTTTTGTGGTTCCATATGAATTTTAGTTTGTTTGTTTTTTTTTTTCCCTAAAGTGCCATTGGAATTTTGACAGGGATTGCATTGAATCTGTAGGTCACTGTGGGTAGTATGGACATTTTAACAATATTAATTCTTCTAATCCATGAACACAGAATGTCTTTCCATTTATCTGTGTCTTCAGTTTCTTTCATCAGTGTCTTAGGGTTTTCAGTGTACAGATCTTTTACTTTCTTGGTTAAATATATTCCTAAGTATTTTATTTTCTTTGATGCTATCGTTAATGGTAATTGTTTTCTAAATTTCTTTATCAGATAATTTTTTGTTAATGTAGTGCAATGCAACTGATTTTTGAATGTTAATTTTTCTTTCTATTTCTATACACTGATGCTGTGGCCTTCTACCATGTTTAGAGATGATGTGTCCACAGTTTGATCAAGAAGAAATAGTAAATGAATAAAATAAAACATTTTAGGACCTTTTTAAAATAGGGAAAGTGCTCACATACTAGTAGGAAGGTGTGAGTAAAGTCACAATGGAAAGGTTGGAGCTTCATTGTATGTTTGAGGTTCTCTTCCTCCATTCTTAGTGCAAATTTACCCAATTCTTTACCTATAGGCCTTGTTTTGCTACTGCTGTATCCCTAGTACCTAAAACAATTTTTTAGACTTTGATAAATATTTGTTCCCTTATTGCAGAAATATTTAGAACACTTTGCACTTCAAGAGTTATGAGTAGGTTGTTTGTTCAAGTGAATTTTCCTAATGATAAAAATATTCAATGTTTGTTATACAAAATTTTGAAAATATAGAAACATAAAATTTCTAAGAAATATTATTAACATTGCATATATATCTTTCTAGTTTTTTCTGTGCATTTGACATTATTTGTATAAAAATTTATATAAAAAATTTATTGTTTGAACATCTAATTTTTTTTTTGCTTAACAATACTCATAAATTTCCAAGCTATAAATATCTTTTATAGCTTTATTTATGACCTATCTTATGGGTATTCTATAATGTATTTACTGTTGCACATTTGTTTTCATTTTTCTTTATAATAATAATGAAATGTAAAAAGTTAAATGCAGCAAAATATAATGAATCATTTCAGAAACATATATAGTGCTAGTAATTTAAAATATATATTATTTCAAATTAACAGTTTCATAAGGATAGTTTTCTTTACTGATTATTTTAGAGTATATCATACTGGCTTAGATTTAGAGCATGGTTCTGGAGTTAGCTTGGCTAGGTTTAATTCCCTGCTCTACCACTTACTGGCTGGCTGTCTTTGGACAAGTTATTGATCCCTTCTATGCCTTATTTTTCTCAGCTATAAAAGGAAGATAATATCTAAGTTAATGGAGTGTTGTGAGGCTTAAATAAAATAATTCATGTAAAACATGTGGTCCATTATAAGTGCTCAATAAATATTTATTATTCATAAATAATTTTATATAATAGTTTTTAAATGTTTAAATATTGAACCTAAGTATATAATGACTCATTTTTATAGAGATTTGGTTTCCACCCATATCACCTCTTTTGATCATCATAATGATCTGTGTACCATAAGAGGTGATATGTTCATTTATGCTCATTTTATAGATGAGAGAGCTGAGGCTTAGGAAGAAACTTTTCTAAGCTCATGGACAGAGCTGGAACTTTAACCCTGTTCTCTTCATGTCAAAGTCAACGCTTTTTACATTTTACTGGGTGGAGACATTTTAAAAATCAATGTAATGAAACATAATTAGATGATGGTTGAAATATTTTTGATAGCAAGGGCTGCCTTTTATTCATTTTTCACAGACTAGCTTAATGCCTTGCAATAAAGTAGGTTTTCTGTAAATGATTGAGTCTGTTCAAATTCTTATTAAAACTAGAATTTTCAAAACTAAACTTAGTTTAAAAACATTATTTTCAATATAATATATAAGATTGGGAAGCTTTCCTTTATAGGAAGGGGCACTCCAACATAATTTAAAAACTATGTCTAGTTATATTGATCCATCCAGTTAAAAAAACATATGATGATGAATAGGAAACTTTCATCTCAAATGGAGGAGATTTTCTAAACTAATGAAAAGAAAACAAAATTTATAGGAAAAGGTGCTAAATTAATGGATTTCTATTTGATTCTGGTATATATTCCATTTTTAGGAGAGTCTGATTTTATGCATTTTAGATTGTCAGTCATCTTCATTCATACTGACTTCTTTGATTGTGTATAATAGCTCCAGATGTGCAACCTACGCATTTTCTCATCCGGTAGAATATTTCACCTAACACACATGTAGTTACTTCAATTGATTAACTTTTTCAATGTATGACACCAAGTGGGTCACATTCCTAAAACTGTCTGTATGTCTTCAGATATTTTTAGCTTCTCTTTTTGTTTTCATTCTTTATTCTTATCACTATGGTAACAAAAAAATTTGTGACTGAGGACATGATTTTTGCCTAAAAATCTCCCTTTGGGAGAATGAAGCAACTTTGGGCTGCATGTATAGGCAGACATTAAAAGCTGCAAACTGTGCAAACATGAAAACCTTTACTTGATATTCATTTAAATCCCAACAAATGAGACTAATTAATAGAATAGCATATGTGAAAGTAAGGAAAATAATGCATTGTGGTTCTATCTTATCTATTCACAAATCTGGCTAATCTTTAGCAGTTTGAACTTTGAAGGTCTTCTAGTATTTTTCCAACATGTAAATAGAACTTTTAGTTCATTTTCTGCAATTAAAGTGATTAGAAAACTCAACAATGAAGATAAATCCATTTTTAGTGTGGAGCCTTAGACAAAAATCTTAAAATCAAAAACATGAAAGCTACTTATATGTTATTTAACCTAAAATATCCTATGCATCTGAAGAAACTATGACGTGAGATATCATGTGATTTATTTTAGGATCCTTGATTAGTTGGTGGCAAACTGTAGTATACCCTGGACCTGCTGTTCCTCAGAGCACAGCTTTGTCCACCACATGCAGACAATGCTGCATTTTGTGCTACTTTATCAAGATGTGGCTTTCTGTTGTTAAATGGGGAACATAAACTGATTTTCTGTTAAAATTTTTTCACATGAACAAGCACTCTAACAATGAATTTTTAATTACACAAAAAGGGATTAAAAGGATTTTTAAAAGATAGTAGAGGATTCTAGGGTATAAGGCATGAAACTAACAAATTCTGATGGCAAAAGAATGCAGAAGTATCAGAGGTAACATGTTACAACAGCATTAAACAACTTCTAAAAATGAAACAACACATTTTTATTATAAAACATTTTTGAAAATATATATTAAAAACAAAAAGTGAAATGAAAAATACTGGCAATTTTATGTTTGAGAATGGCCTGAGGCTACTGACTATAGGTCAGCTAGAATAGGTAGCCAAGTCTTTTATAGATCTAATAAGTGCCATCATTTACATTTGAAGAATTTATCTGCCAATGTATCTTCTTTATTAATGTAATAGCAATGTGATCACACCATACATAGGTGTGGTACAAATCTCAGTCCGTGAACTCACTGTTTGCATGGGAAATATACATAACCTTAATATTTGTACCCCCATAATATGCTGAAATAAAAAAAAAAAAGACTTACTTTTTATTTCTAACCTCTGTCCACCAGAAATTTAATTTCAGGAAATTTGGCTTTTCATTGTATTTTTCTGAGGTTGTTAAATAAAGGTGGAGGATAGTCAATCTGTACTTTTACTCTTAGCCCTAGGCAACCACCGATTAGTTTTCTGTCCCTATATATTTGCGATTTCTGGAAATCTCTTATAAATAAAATCATATAATATGTAGTCTACTGTGACTGGCTTTTTTTTCACTTAACAATGTTTTTGAGGTTCATCCATGTTGTAGCATGCATCATTACTTCATTTGTTCTTATTGCTGAATAGTATTCCATTGTATGGATAAGCCACATTTTCTTTATCTGTTCATCAGTTAATGGACACTTGGGTTGTTTCCACCTTTTTGTTATTATGAATAATGCTGCTATGCACTTCTCATTGTGGTTTTAATTTGCATTTTTCTGATAATGATGATGTTGAGCAGACGCTCAACATGTGTATATTAGACATTTGTTTATCTTCTATAGAGAAGTCTATTAAAAACTTTTGCATTTTGTTTCAGTTGAGTTTTATATTCTTATTGAATTATTAGATTTCTATTCTGGATACAAATTCTTTATCAGATATATAATTTGTAATTATTTTTTTCCCAGTCTTTGCAATATCTTTCCATTTTCTTATTGGCATGTCTGACAAGTGTAGTTTTAATTTTTATGAAGTCTAATTCATGAATTTTTTTCTTTTCTTGGATATGCTTTTGATGTTGTATCTAAGAAATTTTTGCCTGCCACAAGATAATAAAGGTTCTCTTCTATGAGTTTTCATAGAGCTTTAGTGATTTAGCTTGTACCTTTCAGTCTATGGTTTATTTTCTGTCAACCTAGTTTCATGTTTGAATATAAACTATTTTTCTTATAGACAGCATAGAGCTTTTTTTAAATCACAGTCTGATAAATCCTATCATTTGATTAGAGTTTTTAGTTCATTCACATTTGGTACGATGATTGATATGGTTGGATTTGTGTCTCTTATTGTTGCTATTTGTTTTCTGATTCATTTTTTTTTTGTCTCCATGTTCTTCCTTTACTGCCTTCTTTTGAATTTTCTACAAATATTTTTAGTGCACCATAATAATGACACCATGAGTTTTTAAACTCTATTTTAAAAATTATTTCTTAGTGGTTGCTCAAGGGATTACAATATGTATCTTAGTTTATCACAATATTGTTTGGATTAATACCAAAATTATTTCAGTTAAATATATAATAGTAATTTCACTTCAATATAGCTCCATGTCACCCTCCTCCTTTGTGTTATTATTATCATATATACTACATATAAAGTTTATAAGCCTAGTAATATAGTTTTATAATTATATTTTTATGTAAACATGCATTTTTTAAAGGAGTTAAGAAAAGAAATGTGAAAATATATTTTATACAGTTTTTTATATATCTGAATACATTTACCATTTCCTTTGCTCTTTATTATTTTTCTGGATATGAGTTACTGTCTGGTGTCTTTTTCTTTCAGCAGGTCTTATAGTAGTGAATTCTTTTAATCTCTTTAATTCTGGAAATGTCTTTATCACCTTCATTTTTGAAGAATAGTTTTGCTGGATATAAAATTCTTGGCTGACAATTTTATTTTCTAGTCAATACTTTGAATATATCTTTCCACAGCCTTCTGACCACCATTCATTCTGATGGAAAACCAGCCATTAACCTTATTTTTGTTCCCCTGTGTACAATGAGCGATTTTTCTCTTTTTGCTTTCAAGATTATGTCTTTGCTTTTGTCTTTTAGCATGTTGGCTATATTGTGTCTAGATGTGAATCACTTTGTGTTTGTTTATCATACTCAGGGTTCATTGAAATTTTTGGGCCTATAGATTAATGTATTTCATTAAATTTGGCAATTTTTCAGCCAAATATTTTTTCTATACCTTTATTTTTCTCTCCTTTTCTTCTATAACTCTCATCACACTTATATCAGTACACTTAAAGTTGTTCCAGAAGTCTGTGATGCTGTTTATTTATTTTTTAAATATTCATTTTATTCTTCAAATTGGATAATGTCTATTAATCTATCATCAAATTCACTATTTCTTTCTTTTGCCTTTTCAAATATGTGTCTGAGGCCATTTTGTGAATTTTTATTTTATTATTGTATTTTTAAATTCTAGAATACATTTAGCTCCTTTTTATTTATTCTATTTCTCTTGATAATTCTGTTCTTGTGTAATTTTTATTATATTTTAATCCTTTAAATATATGTTAATTATTTGAACATATTTATAATAGCATCTTTGAGGTCTTTGCTGAATGTAATAGCTCAATTCACTCAGAGTACATCTTTACTCACTGCTTATTTTCCTGAGTATGGGTCACATTTTTCTATTTTTTTGCATATCTCATTTTTTTGGTTATTATTGAATACTAGACATTTTAGATACTATATTGTTGCAATTGTGGATTCTTTCTCCTGCCTGAAGGGTTTATTTATTTATATAGTAACTTGCCTGGACTTAATATGTGGAATCTGATCTGTGTCCCCTTTGGTGTTCCATTATTCATTTCTCTGCTCAGTTATTGCTTTAATTCTTATTTTTTCCAGTGGCTTCTCTAAGGGTCATCTCCAAATCTGCATAATTTAGTGGTCAGCCAATGCCTGGGCAGAGTATTTACTCAAGCACCTTAAACTCTTCAGGTTTCCACCCTCTATCTATGGCTCTGCATGTGGGTTGGAGTTGCCTCAACTCAGACTATACTTAAGGCCAGTGGAGCTGCAGATTTTTTCCATTTATCGCTTACCACACTTGTTATATATATTGTCAATGTCAATGGCTATAGGTTTTCCCCCACATCTTCAAATCAATTCAGCTTCATTTAATGGCTGACTATGAGAAAACAGTCCTGATTGTAGGCATATTGATATTGGTCCAGATCTTCATATCCTTGTGACAAGTCAATTCAGTAGAACCCTGAGACATGGAGATCTACATTTGTTTACTTGAGAAGAACAGAATGCTCAAAAGTATGGAGGCAGATAAATGAGTAGAATTCTTAGGATAACATCAGATGATCAGAAATGAGGCAATAAATATGATTTAGACATGTGGTTAGTATTAGAAAACTCTGGTGCCTATCTTAATATCTAAGCAATAAAAATATTCCTTTTATTATCATCTCCACTTCATCAATGAAATGAGTCTCCTGAAGTGTTTTGTCATGAAGTTCTTTAGCAGAGTCTGAGGTATTTGTGTTATGCAACACTGGATGACTTGAGAAGTGTTTGATATTTTTCTCTTCGGTCTGTTGGATCTTTTGCTAGGGTTCCATTAATCTATAGACTTTTTCTATGTGTTACAAGGGTGTAAAGGTTTTGGCAGTGGTGTTCACAGCCTCTGTGTAGCAAGATGCCATTTTTATGGTATTTAGTAGGTATTCTCTAATGCTTTCAGCTATGTGAAAGGTAAAAGTACATTCTCTTCTCTGGTTGATAATTTCAGGGATAAGTCATAAAGTGAAAGGAAATGTATAAGAGCATACTGATGTATACTTTCCTTCATTGAGGTAACCCAGAATCTTTTTTGATGAAATTGTTGTTTGAAAATATATTCAACAAACATCTTTTGAGCATTTAATATGTGCTGTGAAATGTAATATGGTTCAAATATCTCAGAGTCCCCATAATAGCTGGAGGGACATACACATATATAACTAGATGAATACAGTGGTACCAGTGCTTAGACATTCACACATATATCAAGTGCTAAAATGATACAGATATTAATTATGTGTTCAATTTGGAGACCACGGAAGGTTTTAGAGTGTGTTTAAGACTTGAGTTAATCATTGTAGGACAAGTTAACTAGATAAGAAAAGAAAGAAAGGTTTAATACATAAAAGAGAGATCATATGCAAAGCAAATTCGAATTTTCAATGTAGTGGTAACACTAAATAGGGGGAAGTCTGTGTCTACTGGGTGGGTAACTAGAGGGGGTACCATGTTACTGAAACTGCTGTCTAAAAGATGCCATGTCATTAATTGAGATCCAGTTGATTGTGGTTGCTTTTCCCTATAGGATTCTTACTGTTTTGAGTCTCTTATTCACCTATCATCTGCCTACTGGGAATGGTTGTTTGCAAATATACAATGCCAATTAGATTTTGGGCATAAATCAGTATTGTATAGGTAGAAGCTATTTAAATATTTTCCCCTAGAGTTGAATGCCCCTGGATAAACTAGAGATCAAACCTCAGGGGCAAAGAGCAACCCTGAAAGATTCGTCTATCATCACCTTGCTTTAGTTACCTAATCCAAGCAGCTACTCCTAAAATTCTGCCTGCTCTCTCCCTGAGCACTTTTTAAAGATGGTTTTTGACATACGATCTCATCTTACATAATTTAACTCTATTAATGCCTGCTTTCACCCTAGCAATGGCTGTGCAAAGCCTATTAAAGCCCCTGGGAATGATCTGCCTCTTTCCTGTTCTATCCTACAGTCATGTGAGTTGTTATTTCAATTAGTGAGTTACCCTAATTAGCCATTCTGTATTTTTTTAAACCTTTGAGTCTTTTGTTATTTGGGTTGAAGTATTTGTACCATAAGCTGCACAGAGAATCTGATTAAATTTTGTAATATTACTTAACACTAGTTATTCTTCTAAAGTCTGTTTTCCTTAAGTAGAAAATAACCATCTTTAAGAAACAACAGGAACAGCAGGGGTTTGAGAATGGTGTAACTTCAATAAAGGTATAATTACTTTCATAAGTCTGTTAGAGAGCAAGGCTTTAGGCTCCTTTTGTTGGATGACCGTTTATTAAGATTACACACCCAGTATTCCTAACATGCAAAGATCCAATAGCAAGTCTTTGTTTTATATGGTTAAATTACTATAATACCAGGAATATAACTTCTTTGGTTATATTTATATTATATTTATAATTATATTATCTATTTATATTATAGAATTACTTTACTGTGCAGGTCTCTGATAAATGAAGGAAACATTAATATAAAATATTTTATCACAAATTCTTATGAAATGTAAAATTTTGATATAATTATTTCAACATCATAAATATAACATTAAAGGTTTTCTTTATCCTCTGGCATTTCTCATGGTCCAGATTCCTGTTAATTCCCACAGTGAAGTGAAAACTTCTAAAGGACTTAAAGTAGTTTTCAGCCCTTTATAGTCATAATAAGTTTTGCAGTTCTTACACAGTCTGCTTCTTAAGTCAGCTTTTGTAATAAGAATTTTCTAGTATTTCTAAATCAAGCTTTTAAAAGAGATTATGCTTTGCTCAGTGATGCAACGTGATGCTCTCATGCTGTGAAGGCTATCATGCACTATATAAATTATTACTGGTATTCAAATGAAAGCTTATGGTTCAGATTTGTAAAATCAAGCCTCTTGCTGGAAGCTGCCAGTTTGGCAACATAGAAGCCAATTGTTTAAGCTGAAAGCTTGTTTTCTTACCTCTAGAGCCATGATGTGTCCATAAGAGTTTCATTTGAGTATTTTGATTTCCAAAATTTAAAACTCTGTTTTTACATTAAAATCAACATGGAAATACTGTGTTGTAGCTATGTCTATAATAAGTCATGCTGGCTTATAATAGGAGATGTTTATAGGGTCCTGCTTCTTGGGGTTTAGTTTTTCAGGCATTAATGTAAATATCTCATGTCCCTACTATAAAGATATTGGGTTTTTATTCTTTAGAAATATTCCTGCCAACGATTCCTTATCTACCAATGTTTAAATGTTTTTGGTATGATGAAGGACCAAATGTTCTTCCAACTGATGTTCAGCAGTTTGGATATAGAGGACATGATTTTCATATACATGCTCATATGCACTTGTCATCTTTTGAGATAAACAGGTATACACATATAAGCACATTTGCATAGCATGTGCAATATAGTTATTAATGCTGATAGCCTGTAATAAAGACAGATATCAGAACCTTCTCTTTCTCTCTCTCTTTTTTCTGGTGGAGTTTAATTCATAGTATGAATCAGAAAAGACACAAAATTGAATGTCCACTCAATTTATTGTGCATGTTTTCTAGCATTGAGATTTACATTTGAGATTAAACACCAACTTAACTAGTGACTCTTAACAAAGTTTCATAACATATTCTTGTTTTAAATAAGTTGTAGAGTATGTACCAAATAATTTGATTCTAAGAAAGTTAAAGTACCTAGATTTTTAAAGTAAGAAATAAATTTAAATGAATTAAAAGATAATCCCTATAATATCACTCTCACTCAGGGAATTCTTTTTTTTTTTTTTTTTTTTTTTTTTTT
>VBSM01000483.1:7627306-7654249 GCA_008086735.1 Cheirogaleus medius
TTTACGAAAGTAAAAACTCAATCTCTAATCTAAGAACTAGAAAACACATCAATAACTCCCTGTAAGATAAAAAAAACCTTATCAAAAGCATATATATTTAAGTTTTCTTTTATATTTT
The DNA here is from genome assembly GCA_008086735.1 of Cheirogaleus medius. NCBI lineage: Eukaryota > Metazoa > Chordata > Mammalia > Primates > Cheirogaleidae > Cheirogaleus > Cheirogaleus medius. The sequence continues at coordinate 7,627,425 of VBSM01000483.1, forward strand.
TAATAAGATTTTCTTAATTTTTTCTTCAGACAAATCTTATAAATCTTTTGCTTTTGTTATTTCTAAGTATCTTAGTTTTTTGTTGCTGTTGGGAAATTAAAGATATTCAATTACCTTGTAATGTTTCTTAAGTTGGGTGCTGCATATACATAGGTGATTTTTTTAAAAATTTCTTTTTTATATGTCTGAAATACTTCAAAATAAAATTTTAAATATTCTGTAGTGCCTTCCTATCATGTGTAGAATAAAATTCAAACTCCTAACTAATGATACATCTTCTACCTTTCTGACCCCCCTTACCCTTCTCCCTTTGTTCATTCCACTCCAATCAGGCTAATGACTTGAATTTTTAAAAAATATACTAAATTCTTTGTATTTGCTGCTTCTTTTATTTATTAATATAATTTTCTTTCCACATGGCTCACTTTGTAAGAGTTTGACCCACATCTCTGCTTCAGTATCAATTGCTCATAAAAGCCTTTAGTGACTTTTCTCTCTGAAATAGCTCACTGCCCGTCCACTGCCCTCTGCCCTCTGTCTCCTTTATAATTATTTCCTTTCATTCCACTTTTACTACTTGATACTATACTACATGTTTGTGTATTTATTTGTTTATTGCCTATCTCTTCCACTAGTCTGTTGATCTCCAATATGGCAGGGACCTTATCTTTCTTGTTCACTGTGATGCTGTTCGTAGAATAGAACCTTGTGTATAGAAAGGAGGGGAGAGATGCTGTCGCCAGCCACAGCAGAACGGACACATGCCAGTGCTAAGGTAAAGCACGTGAAAGAAAAATGTTCCCTATTTTCCTATAAAATTAGTGGAGTAGGAAAAAATAAAAAAGGTAGCATATGCCCATAGTCTTAGAGATGATAAAAAATAAATGATTCAGTCTCCTTTTTCTTATTGTAGGGCAAAGAAAGACAGTTAGGTTTTAGAAAAAGCCTGTCCCTCTCAGAACTTTCCAAAACTCTCTGTTAGAAAAGCCTGTGGAGATTCTGTAGTATTGCCTGGATGATACTTTCTTATTCATGAGTGTTCTGTTTGGTGTGTTGAGGGATATGATTTCAAATATGAGGCATCTCTTGTAGATATTTTGCAAACGTGTCATTATATAGGTTTCTTACTGGCCCCTGGCAGCATGCCAGATCACCTTTGTATACTAGGCTAACGGACATGTTGCTCTTGTATTTCTTTGTGTGTTGTTTTTTATTTGTTTCCTCCTCAATAATTTTTATTTCTTTTTGTTAAATTTCAAAGTATTATGGGTTACACATGTTCTTAGTTACATGGATCGCTTTTGTAATGCTTGAGTCATGGTTAAAAGTGTGCCTGTCACCCAGATAGTGTTCACTGTACCCATTTAGGTAGGTTTTCTCCCATCCCCTCCTTTCCCCTCCCCCCTGCTTGATTTCCATTGAGTTTTATTTGCCTCTATGCACGTGTGTGTTCATCAGTTAATTCCAATTTAATAGCAAGTACATGTCGTGTTTGTTTTTCCATTCTTTAGATGCTTCACTTAGGATAATGGTCCCCAGTTCCATCCATATTGTTGCAAAAAAGATTAAGTCATCCTTCTCTATGGCTGAGTAGTATTCTATGGTACACATATACCACATTTTGTTAATCCACTCATGAACTGATGGCATTTGGGTTGATTCTGCATCTTTGCAATTGTGAATTGTGCTACAATAAACATTAAAGTGCAGGTGTCTTTTTGATAAAATGATGACTTTCCTTTGAGTAAATACCCAGTAGTGGAATTGCAGGATCAAATGGTAGGTCTACTTTTAGTTCTTTGAGGACTTTCCATACTGTTTTCCATAGAGATTGTACATTTGCAGTCCCACCAAAAGTGTGTAAGTATTCCTTTGTCTCTGCATCTATGCCAGCATATATTGTTTTTGGCCTTTTTAATAAAAGCCATTCTGACTGGGATAAGGCATTCTGACTGTGATTTTAACTTGCATTTCCCTGATGATTTGTGACATTGAGCATTTTTTCATATGTTTCTTGGCCATTTGTCTGTCTTCTTTTGGAAGCTTCTGCTCATACCTTTCACCCACTTTTTAATGGGATTGTTTGAATTTTTCTTGCTGTTTTGTTTGAGTTCTTTATAGATTCTGGTTATTAGCCCTTTATCAGTTGTATAGCTTGTGAGTATTTTCTCTCATTCTGTAGGTTGTCTATTTGCTCTGTTGGTTATTTCCCTGGTTGTGCAGAAGCTTTTTAATTTAATCAAGTCCCATTTATTTATTTTTGATGTTGCTGTGATTGCCATTGGGGTCTTCTTCATAAATTCTTTGCCTAGGCTGGTGTCTAGAAGAGTTTTTCCAACATTTTCTTTCCAAAATTTTCTTCTAGAATTCTTATGGTTTCATGCCTTACATTTAAGTCCTTTATCTATCTTGAATTAATTTTTGTGAGTGGTGAGGTTTATGGATTCTGTTTCATTCTTCTGCATGTGGTATCCAATTTTTCCAGCACCATTTATTGCATACAGATTCTTTTCCCAGTGTATATTGTTGCCTGCTTTGTCAAAAATCAGTTTGCTATACATGTATGGTTTTATATCTGGGTTCTCTGTTCTGTTACAGTGGTCTATGTCTTTATTTTTGTGCTTATACCATGCTGTTTTGATTACTATAGCATTATAGTATAGTTTGAAGTCTGGTAATGTGATGCCCTCAATTTGTTCCTTTTGCTTAAGATTGCTTTGGTTATTTGGGCTCTTTACTGGTTCCAAATGAAGTATAGAATTATTTTTTCTAGATCTGTGAAATACGATGTTCGTATTTTGATGGGGATTGCATTGGCGGTGCTTGTGAGTAAGAATCAACCACACCCTGTATGATTGAGTCAGTAAATGCTGTAGACAACTTGCATGCTGTAGCATGCAAATTGACCTCCCTGTTAATAGGTGGTAGTTGCTGGAAGGACAAGTTGAGTGTTGTTTTGGGCCCTGTGATTGGCTCTAGTCCCTTAGGAGAAGCCCTTGAATGCAACAGCTGGTGGGTTTGGGCCTGGAACTCCTAGGTGAGCCCTTATTCTCTGCCAAAACAGAGGCAGATAAGGGAATATGGCTGGGTGGGGCTAGGTAGGGTAAGCTTTCCCTCAGGCTCCACAAGAGCTGGCAAGGCAGCTGTTTTGGCACAGGCCAAAGGTCTGCCCCCAGCTTCTGAGCAAAGTTGCCAGTGAGTGACTGAAATAGTCCCACCCTACCAGAAAGTTTGATTGTCGAGGTGGGGCCATCTGAGATCCACAGTCTGGATGTCAGGAGCGGGTTTTACTCTTCTCCCCCATCCGCTGCTCCATACTTTCCCTCTGACAACTGCCAGCATACAGGATCTCAAACTAGCTGAGTTCCCCTAGGATTGTGCTGCAGACTAGGGAGCTTCCCCACCCTGGCCTGGGCTGAGAGCATGGCTTTCCTGTGGAGGGAGTGGTGCTCCATGAGTGTGCTGCAGCTGGGACCCACACTGCACTCTCCTCTCAGTTCTGCCCACACGGGTTCCCTCGCCTCCTGAGACTAGGTCACAAGTCTTCCTTCTGTGCCTCCAAGTAACACAATCAATACCTGGGGGTACAGGATCTGGCCTTCGGGGCTGTCCTTGGGTACCTGAAGATCAATCTCTGACCATGCCAGGGAGAAGTGTGATCGTCCCAAGTTGCCTATGAGGTGCTTAAGCAAATTCGATGTCCCTCCGCTTCAGGGTGTTCCCTGCTCTGATGGAGCCACCATGCAGGCAGGACCAGGGAGGGCCAGTGAGCAGGCAGCTCATAGTCTGAGCTCCCCTCGGTCTCTGCAGGACCTTAAGAGAAGAGGTTTGAGCCCTGCTATCTGTGGAAGCCTCAGTGTGGTGGCTCAATTGTCTCTCTCAGCAGCTGCGAGTGGGGGAGGGGAAGGGGAGAAATAGAATCTGCATAGAGGAAAGTCCACATTCTGGTCATCTCTGTCCCTCCCTCTAGAAGTCAGCTTGGGCTGAATTTCTGGGCTCTGGAATCATGCAGATTCTCCAGGACCCCCTGGACCACTGTGCATCCTGCAGTCTGGGCCAGAGTTGGGAAATGTGTGGGAATGAGCAAAAGAAAACCCGAGTAGTTGAAGCCCCCAGGAGAGGACAAAGGTGCACAGTGGGTAGTGAAGCAATATGGCACCTGCCATCTCAGCTCTCATCTGTGGTGATGGGAAGTGCCTCAGCGGGGATGAGAACCTGGTGCTTTGTTCACAAGAAGCTCTTAATTCATGGGTGGCAACAACTTTTGGGTTTGTTGGGTAGAATGTCTCTCCAGCAGGTCAGGAACCTGCTGACTATCAGAGATGTAAGGGATGGAGAAACAAACTGTTCCACCTACCCTTTTCATTGAACTTTAAGCCTCTTGGGGGTTTATCTCTGCCGATATTTTGCTCCTTCTTGTTCTGCACCCCAGTTTCTTCCCATGGAGTCTCCTGTAGGTTCTGGCACCTTTTTGTTAGAATTACACCCGATCTATGTTTGTTTGTATATTTTTTCTCTTTCATCTAAAACTTTTCTTTGTTACTGAGATGCTCTGGAAGCTGGTGTCTCTGGTCAGCCATCTTGAATCTCTGTAGTTTGTATGCTGTTTTTAAGGTTTTAAAAGTGAAAACAGCTTTCATATATCCTGAGGCCTTATCTATACAGGCATATTCAAATGGTTTTCCGCAATGATCTGCTAGACTGGGGACGCACTTGCATAGCCAGTCAAGTATGAGTCACCCAGCAAAAGGGAAAGTTGGGAGAGGATTAAATCAGATTCGGATTCAAATAAATGAGGTGATAGAGCAGCTGGCCCTGCTCTCAGGCAGAGCTACTCTCTTATGTGGCCAAGAATGAGCCTTCAATGACCAGTTATGTTAATCAGACACCTGCTATAAACAATATGTTCATGGCAAAGTTAATAAAGAGTACCAGGCCAGGGTCTGTTATGAGTCAGCAGAAATGGACTGTTTAATCAGAGAAAATGTTTAAATATTTAAAAGGAGCATTATTCTTATTGTTAAAATAAAACAGAATGGTGGCTAGTGTGCAGTCTCCTCCGAGGAGCCTACTTCTATTAGTGCTGCATATTATGAATTTTTAAAGCTGGTGTCTGCCAGCTTAAAACAAAGAAATTATTATACATTTGTAACAGTTTCTGATGATAAATGCATGGAAATTAAAATATAGTTTTATTTTACCAGTACATCTAGTAAATTCCTTTTCTCTTTTTCATAGTCTACTGTAAGCACTCGGTCATTATCTTTTGCCTTTTTGCATGCTCAGGATTAGCACATTTAAAGAAGGCTGATAAATATTTGTTGAAGGGAAGAAGGGAGAGAGAAAGAGAAGGAGAAGGGGTAGAAAGAAAGAGAGAGAGAGATAGAGATAGAGAGAGAGAGAGGGAGAGGAAAGTAGGAAAGAATGTCAGAAGGAAAGAAGGAAGCACACAATGAGTGAGGATTACAGTACTTTTGAATTTTTGTTTAGCGTAAAACATCCAGATTTACGAAAATAGAGAAAAATCTCTTCTCAAGTGTCTATTTTGTTACCATCTTTTCTTGCCACTTAAAATGAGTTAGAGAGTAGTTTACTCGGAGTGCGCATATCACACAGATCCCTAAGAGGTAAAACTTATGTTACTTCCTAAGAGGTGACTTTATTCATGTTACTATATAGGACAAAGAATTAAATAGTTCTTCATAAAATCATACCATGTAGTAAATTTATTGTATTGACACAAAGTTATAACTTACTCTATCATTGATGCTCCTGAGTACTTTTCCACTTAAATTCCAGTATTGTCAATTTATATTGAATAGATACATGATGTGTGAAAGTTTTTCTTAGGAATGTTTCTAAAATATCCTTGCAAATAAGTTCCAAATGTTTCTAGTCCATCACTCCTCAGAAAAGACATGTGATAGTAGTATATATGGCACATAAAGCAAAGTAGCCCATACATTTTTAGGAATCTGTGCCTCTTCTTTTTCTCTACCTAAAGATTTTTGTAGTTTAAAATAGACTATGATGTTAACTGATTTACTGCAAATGAGTGTGTATGTGTATGCATGTGTTTGCATGTGTGTGTAGACTACATGATTGCCAGATACATCTTCATTGAATAAGTTGTTAGCATTTTCTTCATTCTTTTTACCTGGAAATAAATCTCTCTGATTTTCTTACCTGAATTAGGCCCCAGAAGGAACCTATCAGTGGTAAAGTACAATATTAAGAGAAATTAGATGGATTTAATTTAGAATTTAGGATCTCATTTAAATTTCCAATTTTTTTTTTTTGCAATGATACTCTGCCAGGGCTAAATTACCTCAAAACTACTTTTGTCGTTTCAATAATTTACTCAGTCCATTTGTCTATTCTGTATCCTCTCTTGGATAGAGCTTGTTCTCTTGGTTGTTCCTATGGATACATACAGTTTTGTATACCATGGACTCATTCAACAAATATTTATTGAGCATTCTATATGCTATATGCTATTCTAGGCTCCATGGGTATAATATGAATAATGCAAATTTCCTGCCCTCTTGAAGCTTACCTTGTACTGCAAGAGGATATATATATGTATATATAATTGTATAAAATCAGTGATAATTGCTAGGAAGAAAACTAAAGCAAGGTAAGAAGATGGAGAGCAAGGTGAGCACTTTTTTATATGGGGTGGTCAGGAAAATCCTTTTGAATAAGGTGGTATTTAAACAGGAAGTGAGGGAGGGAACCACACAGACAACTGTGTGAAGGATCAAGTCTCTAAGGCAGGAGTAGATATCAAGACACAGCAAGGAAGCCAGTGCAGCTGGATCAGAGCAATCTAGGCAGTGTAGAAGGAAATGAAAATAGAGCAGTCACCAATGACTAGATCATAGAATACCTTGGAGGCTGCATTAAACACTATGGATTTTATTGTCAGTGTGGTAGACAGACTTTATTTGATTTATGTTGCAAGACAGTTGCCATGACTGGTGTGTGAATGGATGTGGCACAAAAGTCGAAGCAAGGAGATTAGCTAGGAAGCTATTGCCATGGGGTCCCAATGAGAGAGGATGAAAGCTGGAACAAGGGGGCTTACAGTAGGGGGTGATGAGAATTAGTTGGATTCAGGAACCTCTCAAGTGGAGCATTTCATAACCTTTTGGAGTCCTTGCAACTAAAAACTGGTCTATGTCAGAGATGTTCCTGTAGAGCTGTAGACTTTCAGTAATAGTGTAAATCTGTATTCAGAACATAACAAAATCCCTATAGCATGTATTGTGGCCTGTAGGAAAACACTATTGGTCTATGCCAATCAAAGTCTGAGATGGGATGCCAGCTTCATGGTTTTATGAAAAGAATATGTCACTTACCAACCCAAGGGAAGTGATATAAATATAAAAACTCAAAACCAGAACATTTGGAATGAAGAAACCTTTCTTTTAGAGTGTATTATTTCTTTTCCAGTAATATTTGCTTTTAACAATGAATCTCACTCATTACATATTATGATTGTACTTAATTTTGCTTTAATTTTGAGTTGTTACTTTTTCCATAATTAAAGAATATATTATTTAATGTGGCCCTTTCAGTGCAGCAGAATAAAAATGAATGCTTTTGCATCTAACACAAGAAATTCCTCTTCATGCTCTTGTAAGATTCATTTTAAGCAGAATGCCATGCTCACATCCGAGAGCTTCCACAGTGCAGTATTCTCTGCCTGTCAAGTTATCTGATGGGCAAAAGTACAGACTGAGGGTCTAAACTACCTAAGACAAAACTGAGATGTAAGAAAGTTGTCTTGGGGACTCCCCTATCAACGTTGGTTCTCTTATGCTCATTTTCTCTACCCGGAACCCTCATTTCCATTTTCTGTTACCTGAATTCCTCAGGCTTTTTCTTTCCTAATTTACCCTTCTGCTTCAAGCATTTGATTCTTTCATGACCCACTTCTTAAAGGCTTTCTGAAGTAATTGGATAATTACTTTTTACCTCATTTTTTCTAAGTTTGAGATAATTTACATTATTTAGTAATATCTGATAAGGTAGTGATGGGTGGATAATATTATCCTTGCCATATAGAAAATATGTAATTTTATGGAACCCTTTAATATCTTAACTCAAAGGATTGATAAGTGATGATTGATAGAATGTTAAGCAAGGAAGCTTTTGAGTTCTACATGGTGCCTCAGTGGAGAAAACTGAATATTCCATTTAAAAATCAAGATAATTTCTCATGCAGATATCCAAGCGACACAGTTAAGTAACTGCTATGAACAAGATGACTAAGAAGAAATACTGGGTGGATTACTGATGTCAGAAAGAGGAAAGTGGTATTATTTTTTAAACATTCTCCTAGGAAATCACTAATTTTTTGTTCATATTGTTGTGTGGCTATGTTTATATTAACATAACATGGCATAGAAGCAAAGAGACCTGAATAAGATAGAACTATGTTTTAATTCTGGTTCCACCACTAACTAGCAGTATAATCTTAGGTAAATTCTCTTTTTGAACCTTCTAACTCTTGTATAAACTAGAATAATACTTACTGAGATTGATAGATGCTTTATTCAGCTTAGGCTGTTTTTACAAAATACCATTGACTGGATGGCTTAAACAATAAACATATATTTCTCACAGTTCTGGAAGCCCGAAAGTCCAAGATCAAGGGGTTGACAGATTCAGTGTCTGGTGAGGGCTTTCTTCCTGAATTGCAGCTGGCTGCCTTCTTGATGCATCCTCACATGGCAGAGAGGAAGACCTCGTATCTCTTCCTTTTCTTATAAGGACACTAATTTTGTTCTGGAGGCTCCATTCTCATGACCCCATTTAAACCTAATTACTTCCCAAAGGCCCCACCTCCTAAATCAAATTGGAGGTCAGAATGTCAACATATGAATGGAGGGGACACAAACATTTAGTCTGTAACTAGGGGAATACATATTATATATAAAGCAACATAGCTACAGGTTCATAAATGTTGTCACTTCATATTCTTTCTCCTTTCTATTTGGGAAGAGGACTTAACTATTAAATCTGCTTCGTTAAGTGTGGCCAACACCATGCTTAGTTTAGTGCTTGAATGATAATCATGATCTTTTTATAGTAAGTTGATATGGTGATTCCTTTCTTGGTTTGGCATCACTATTATAATCTGGTTCCTGCTGAGATCAGATAGGAAAGTATTTTGGAATGTTACAAGAATTCCCCTTGCTGTGCTGATCTATTATATAAATGTTCTGTGAATCAACTTATGTGTAATTACTTTTTCTGAGAGGTTATAAAAATAAATAATAGAATCAATTATTTGTAAATTTGTATAATAAATGATTTCCTTAAAATTAAAATATAACATTCAGCAATAAGCTAAACATATAGAAAAAATAAAAATAAAGTAAAAATTATGACAAGATGATTTTTCTGGATATTAAGTCTTTGTACTTACAGTTTACATGTTTAAAATACTGCCATAAAAATATTTTTCATGAACTTTCCTATTCCAATGTTTACAAATGTGTTCAATCATCAAAAACATCAGCTTGTTTTAGTTTTATTCAGAGCATTTCATCATTATAATATTATTTAATTATTTATAAATTAAACATGGATTAGTCTCTCATGATGATTACATAGAGAAGTAGGTTTCATTTTGCTAGATTAAATTTTCATTTACGTAATGCAAGCAGGCTACAAACTATTTTAGGAGGAGCCATTTTTTTCATATTTGTATAGCTCTTTGAAATTTTTCAAATTTTTTCACATAAATAATATATTATTGTAAAATTTAAAAAATTTCAATGCTCTTTTTGCTTATATTCTCTTCGTGCTTTCATATGTATATGAAAGTATATATTTATGGCTAGTTTAGCCAATCTGGAATCATATTATATTAATTTCTATAAATCTCTTTTCATTTAACAATACATTTTCAGGGTCCTCTACCCTTTAGAAGGTCCTCATGATATTCATGATACGGATACACCTGTTTATTCAGTCATCCCCCAGTTGATAAAAATTTGTTTTGCTTATAGTTTGGGGCTATTGCAAACATCATTTTGTATTGGTGCTTCTATTTCTATAAGACAGATTTCCAAGAGTAAGATTGTGGGATTAAAGGATATAAATATTCTAAATTTTGCTAGATATTTACAGAATGATTATCAAGAAAGACTAACAATTCAAATTCCACAGCAAAATTCGAGTCAACTTTTTTTTTTCTAGATGGCCAGTGGCAGGTGTAATTGTGAATTTGATGGTGAAATTATTTACCCTTGCTTTAATTTACATTTCTCTATTTGTGACATTTAGTTGGTCTTCATATTTATATGAGTCTTCTATGAATTGCCTGGTTATAAGTTTTGCCTATTTTTCTATCTTGTCTTTGTCTTATTTGTTTTAATGTGCTTTTTACTTTATTGTATATATTAATTCTTCAACTTGTCATATATTTTACAACCATTTACTAGTCATTTATGTTATCTTTTGTGATACAAAATCTTTATATTTCTGTGTAATCAGTGTCTATTTATACCTTTATTTTATCTTTCTTGTTTTAAAAAGTTTTCCAAACTCCAAGTTACACATAGAGCCTACTAATGTTTTCCTCTAAAATTATATTTTATATATGTTTAATACATCTGAAATTTACATGTGACTGTGACATGAGGAGGGGTCCAACTTTATTTTTTTCCAGATGGATTTTTACTTATATCAACATCATTTACTAACTATCTTTTGACCACAAAGTGAAAATACTTTTCTGTATATTAAATTTCCATATGTGCTTAGATCTACTTAAGGGCCCTTTATTCTGTTATGTTGATCTACACATCTATTGTATTAAAGTTTTTATTAGGAATGACTGCTTGATTCAATCTATTGCCAGTTTAACACCTATTGACCACATGATTTTTGTTTTAATATTTTGATTTAATACATTTTATTAATATATTTGTTGGCATTTTAATAACTTTCCTGGAATAAACATACTTTTTAAATAGTGGGAACCCTGCTAGATTCTATTTGGTAATATTTTCTTTAGAACGTTTTATCTACTTTCATAATAAGACTAATCTGTGATATTTTGGAGTAGCTTCATCAAGTTTTGCAGTTAAGATCATATTGCTTTTATAAAATAAAGATTTTTCTGTCATCCTCTATGATTCAGGACAGATTTATTCTTTGAAGGTTAGGTAAAACTTAGGTAAGAACGCTTGGTCCAGGTGCCTCTTTAAAGTGGCATTAATAGTGATCATTGATCACTATTTTAATCGACTTTATAGTAATTGCTTTTTTAAATTTCAATTTTTTTTGATTAATATTGGTAATTTATATTAGTTTTAGGAAATTATGGATTTCCTTTAGGTTTATGTGTGTAACAATTGTTTTTAATGTTGTCATATAATTTATTTTAACATTTTCTCTACAAATGGTTATGTCTCTTTTCTCATTCTTATTGTCTTAAATATCTGCTCTCCTTTTTCTTTGAAGCTTGCAAGGGTTTTCTATGTTATTAGTCATTTTAAACCAGGAGAGTTTGAATTTATACCTTTTGTTTTCTTTTGCCTTAATATCAGCTTTTATCATTACTAATTTTATCTTTTGCTTACTTAATTATTTTAAATTTAAAGATAAGTGTTAAGTTCCTTGATTTGTAGTTTTTTCCCTTAATGAGGGAACACAAAGCTATAAATTTGATGTAACTATAGCTTTAGTTGTCCTAATTGTTCTTATGTGAAATATTCCTTTATCACTCCTCTCTAATAGTGTATAATTTCAGTTTCTTTATGTTAAATATTTCTTTAACAAAGTATAAATTACATACCCTAAAGAGCACAACTATTAAGTATACAGCTGTATGACTTTTACATATGTACACCTGTGTAACCACCACTCAGATCAACATATAGAACATCTGCATTGCCTCCAGAAGATTTCCTTATGCCTCCTCTTAGTTAATAGAGCACCCCAAGAGATAACAACCAAACTAACTCGTATCGTCATAGACCAATTTGACAGCTTCATATAAGTGGAATCGTATAGCATGAATGTTCTCTTTTGTGTGTGACTTCCTTCACTTTTAATATCTGTGTGAGTCATCTATGTTGTGTGTAACAGTATTTAATTTTTAAAAAATTATTGAATGGATCCCCATCATATGAATCTATCATAAATTATTCACTCTTGTTGATGGACATTTAGTTTATTTCCTGGTCAGGATTATTAAACGTAAAGTTGTTATGAACATTCTTGTACATGTCTTTTCGTGGACATATACACTCATTTCTTTAGGACATATACTTAGGAATAGAATTCTGGATTGACCCAAGGGTTACTTTAGAGGAGTGTGTGTGTGTATTTTTCTTTTCTGAGCACACAACCTTTATTTTAGCATTGGTTAAAATATTTACTCTTGCTAAAGGTTTGATTTTCTATTAATACTCGCCTCTTTGTTACCAACTGTGACACTAATAAGGCTTAATTTCTCTTCACGATTCTTATAGACATGTTTCTGGGACAACTGAAAAAATCTTGTGAGACTGGAGGAGTTAATTAGGGTTGGCAAACTTTTCACTGAAGCATGGCAAATTAGTTACTTCAGCTGTTTTATATTTTTTTTACAAAGCTTATTTATTTATTATTTTAAAATATTAAGGGGGTACAAATGATGTTACATGAATACCTTTTACAATGCTTACGTTGGGGCTTTTAGTGTGCCCATCACCCGAATAGTGTTCATTATACCTGGTAGGTAGGTTTTTATCCCTTCCCTCCTCCTCCCCTGCTTCTTGGTTTCCAATGGTCTTCACATCTCTTTGTGCCTGTGTGTGCCCATCAATTAGCTCTCAATTATTAGAGAGTACATGTGTGTTTTTAATTTCCAAGTAGTTATTTTAATTAATCTTTATATTTTAAATTTCTAATGTAACTGGATTATGTTCAGAAGATATATAAAATATCAACTTGTTTTTTTAAAGAAATTTGAACATAGGAAAAAAATTATATCCAAGTTGGTTTATTTTTTTAAATTCAATTTTGTTATGTCTTTGCCATTTTTTTTTTGGTCTATTAAATCCCTCTGGTTTTAAAAGTGGGAAAATCTCCCATTATTGAACTTTTTATCAATATTTGATTAATCATTCTTAAAATTCTAAGAGTATTTACCTTATATATTTAGTTTCTATATTATTTGGCACATAGATTCATGATTATTATATTTTCTTCATAAATGTCCTTTACCTTTCTATTCTATCCCTGTTTATTTTGTTTAGTGAGGTTAAACCTAAGTGTCGCCATCTCTAAAATTAATATCGCCACTCCGACTTTTATTATTTTTTACTTGCCTGGTTTTTTGCCCTAAACTTTATTATCAGTATTCTTTTATCACTTTTTAAATTCTGTTGTTTTTTTTAAATAAATCAATCAATTGGATCAAGTCTTTTATATATCTTATTTCCTCCTTTCCCTTGTTCCTATTGTTTGTTGGCTCAATCAACACTTATTTTTTTTCTTTTTATCCATGGTAAGTGACAACTTCTACTGCAATGTTCTATTCAATCAATTTTAATGACCTTTTTCTGTTTGGCCATAATTCAACATATATTTGTGTGCCATTATGTTACTATTTCCACCCACTCTTTTCAGTCTAAAATACTTTTATTCTACCCTCTTTCTGATTCTTTCGTTTTTCAGAGATAATTAAGTATTTTTACTTGGAGATCATTTGATCTTCCCTTGTAGTATTAATATTCTTCTTCAAGAATTCATATTTGGTACTTACTTTATGTATAATACCAATCTCTTTCTCATTGTCTATTTTGATTTAAATTATCAATCAATCAACCAACTGATCAATTGGTCCAACTATCCAGCCATCAATCTATCTATAAATATTGATGTAGATATACCACTGAGTGGTTATTGCTCACCACTGTCTATTCTAACTCTCCCTTTGTTTTCCTCTATCTTGTGGATTTTCTTCTGATTCATTTTTTGTTGGTCATCATCCTCAGATGGAATAAATAGGTAATATGGTCTCAAAATTCTTGCATTTCCATAAATATATTTATTTTTATATTTTAATTTTTTTCTAATATGTGAACCATCCTCAATTTTGTATAAATGTATTGGATTATATTTCTTTCTCTTGGTGGTATGAGGATTTTATTCTGTCTTTTAACTTCCTGTGTTGTTGATGACAAATCCAATTCAGTTTGTAGCCTGTCTGATTCTTTTTCCTTTTTAATTGCATGCTACAAACTGAATGTTTATATCTCTTCAAAATGCATATGTTATAATCCTTAGTGTGATAGTGTCTGGAGATGGGGCCTTTGGGAGGTAATTGTGTCATGAAGGTGTAGCCCTCATGATGGGATTGGTGTCTTATAAGACGAAATAGGAGAGAGCTTGCATTCTCTCTCTTTACTCTCTGCCATGTAATGATACAGCTATAAGGCAAGCATCTACAAACCAGGAAGCAGTTCCTTATTAGATATTGGATTTGCTGTTGACTTGATTTTGGATTCCCAGCCTTTGGAGTCATAAGAAATAAATGTCTGTTGTTTATTTCACCCAGTCTAGGGTATTTTTGTTATAGCAGCTGAGCTGACTGAGACATTGCATTTTTTAGTATAGAGTCATGTAAGATTTTTTTCCCTTATATTTAAAGTTCAGGAATTTTACTAGGATATACCTATTTGGTGTCTTTTCTTACAGTCCTGATGTAAACTCTTTTAGTTTGTATACTCAAGTTTGGATTAATTCAAGAAATTATTATTTCTATCACTTGATTAATTACCCTTACTTCAATTACCTTCTTCTTATAAAAACCTCTATTTCCTTGTTATATTTGGGGGTCTATTGATATGTTACTTATCTTTACTCTGTAGATATTAAGCTCTTTTTTAAATTCTCTCTATAGCTTGAATTATTTCCTCCTCTGTATCTTCCTGGCTACTAAATCAGGCTTCAATAGTGATTATCCTCTTTTTCAGTTCATCCACTGAATTACTAAAGTAGAAAATAACATTTTTGTTATTCTTGCAAAAGTCTTTTTTTGTCTTTAATTGTACTTAAGTTTTCTTACCTTAGTTTGTTCAGGTTCTTTTCTATCTCTATCTTCTATTCTATTCTATTAGGAGCCATCTGTTCTGAGTGTTCTATTTCTCCTTCTACCTGGCTCTCTGGTTCCTAGAGTATAGAGCTTTTTTCCTTTGCATACTTATGGTTCTTTATATCTTGGAAGCCAGGGCCAGCTGATGTTTACTTTAAGCTGTGGCATTCTGGAGGGTAGTAGAGGGGGAGCTGCTTCCTGCCCTATGAATTGGCAGGGACTGGCTTTTGATCACTGCAAAGGTACCTGGAAGAACTAGAAGAACTCTGTCTGTTCTCTGGTGATCTCAACAGTAGAGGCTCTATTAGCCTCAGGTGTCAGAAGCTCTAGGCTCACCCATTGGCTCCCCTGTAACACCCCCACTGAAAAGGAGACTAGCATGTACTCTCTGGAATAGGCAGCCCTTTGTTTCCAAGTTTTTGTATCACTCTTGGTATAAACTCTGTCAGAATAAGGGGTGGTGTTTTAACACTTGCCCCAAGACTCTCCATCTCAGCCTCCATTGTTTTTCGCAGCCTGTAGGAGTTCGGGTCTACTGTGCCCCAGCTTTACTTACACTCTTTGGGCCCATTCAGTCTGGAGACAAAGCTCGTGCTCCAATCAGTTGCACTGGAGTGGGAGAGGAGGACCATGGGTATGAGTCCAAAGGGCCAATGTAGGCTCATTGATTTATTCAGGAATTGTTATCCTCATTTCCCAAATTGGAAAACTGAGGCACTGTTAAATTCAGTGTTTGTCTCAGTAACACCCAATTAGTCCAGTGAAAGCTTTTATGTTTTTGTTGTTGTTACTGATACTTTAGTTTATGCTTTGGAGAAAACTTAGTCAAATCTTTGTCTGAAGGGTCAATTCACTTCAAGACTCTGCAACTAAACAAAATTTAAATGTATTTTAACCTAAAACCTCTTACCCTTTCTGAGAGAACGTGAAAGATTCAAATATTTAAACTGAATTAAACAATTACCAAAAGTAAACTAATTTGTCTTTCTGTCTCTGAGAGGAAAATCTGTCACTTGTTATTCTCCAACTAATATAGACTGATTTAAGGCCTTATGTAAAAAAGGGCTATGACCATGTACAGAAAAAACTGCTCATGAATAATTTGGTGAGAGTGTTAGTAAAAACTGGTTTTTATGGACCCAGGTGAGAAATCTCAGCCCAGAGTGGGTTAGCAAGCCACTCTGCCTTAGCTCTACTTTATCACAGAGCTCAGGGAAGCTTGGGACCTTGTATAGTAGCTACCAGTGCAGAGTTGCCCCCCAAGAGAGGCTGGGGCACTTGAAAGAGTGCTCTTCTTATGGGGCATTTGGGATAGGAGCTGTGTCCCTGCTAAGTAACCAATGGAAATCAAACTTCCAACGAGGAGGCAAGGTGAAATAGCATGAATGCATTTTGTCTACAGGTCCATGATATATATTCTGGAGACTCTAATATAATTAGGAAAGACTTTGAGGGAAGCATGATGTCTTGGAATCATTCAGATGGGATTAAGAGCACCTAGAATTTGTGCATTAATGCTAATGAGACGGTATTTTTGCTGACAGGTTAGTGACACCTGGAGCTATTCAAATTACAGTTCTATAATAAGGAAATGAATCCCTTATATATTATCTAGCCCTTTGAGATGGTACATTTTAACTTTAATCTT
Source organism: Cheirogaleus medius (assembly GCA_008086735.1). NCBI lineage: Eukaryota > Metazoa > Chordata > Mammalia > Primates > Cheirogaleidae > Cheirogaleus > Cheirogaleus medius. The sequence goes on from VBSM01000483.1 coordinate 7,644,176, forward strand.
TTCCTGTGCATAGCAGCAGTTTCTTCATTTTCCCTTTTTCCTTCCTTGGCACTGCTAGCTTTCTGCCCGGAAGGCAGCATTGTGGTGTTGATAAGAATTTGAGCTCTGAATAGGCTAATGATATAATTCATTATTCCCAATGAGACATTTTGAGAATTAAAGGACATGCCACTAATAGTTACCCTGGGACAACAGGCAAAACTGTGAACTGCCCAGGTAAAGAGGGGCATGTTCACAGTTTAGTTCTGGAGTCAGACCATGTGGGTTTGAGCTTTGCATCTGCCATTCATGAGAGCCTGAGTGCATTATTCTAACTCCCTTTGCCCTGTTTTATTACCTACAAAAAAGGATAAAAATTTTACCCATTTCATAAGGTTGTTGTGTTAAATAAAGAAATTAATATGCAGAAAACACTTCAAACACTGCCTGGTGTATAGATTAGTGTTTTAAATGTTAACCATTATTACATACCATTACTATTTGGTGGGCATGTCTTAACCAAGTCTACTACACATTCTTTAATAGATATCAAACATGGCAGTGTTTTAAAAGCATAGCACATATGTTACGTGGCACATTTTTAAGAAAGAAAGTTTCAAGGGTATGGTCTGATTCAAAGAAAAGCAAATATCACTCTCTTTGCAAGAAAAGAATTAGAATGATTTTACAGTGTTTCAAAATGGTACAGAGTCAGTCACCAAACAGCAGTAGAAAACTAATCACAACATTGCATAATATTTTATGTTGTAGATAGCATCAAGCTCTTATTTACTTATTTCTTTATTTTTACTGGATTCAGGAAGGCAATTGCTATCTAGGAAAAGATCAATAATGCATGGTCAGTGGTCTCTTGCACCATTTGACAAGAAACCATGCCATAGGGATTTGTGTCATCCCTCTGTTAGCTTCTCTAGATCAAATGATGGGGTTTGTTATCTATTATTTATTTTATGGTTGATTTATCCTAGACAAGGAATCTTAATGTTCTCTCCTTCTAGCTCTTCTCTAAATGCAGGAACTCCTCAAGTGTCTCTCTTTTGTTGCTCTCTATACTTTTCCTCAATGCTTTACTTAGGTAACCTCATCACCTTTCTCAACTTCCCTTGTCATTTCTGTCTGAGACTTCCACATTTCTCTCTCTCTCTCTCTCTGTATGGCTCCTTAGCTGAACTCTCTTTTCATATTTACAATATTCTGTGGGTCATTTCCATTTTCATAACCACTGGAACCTAAAATCCATTGTGAATTCTTTTCACTTTTTTCACCATCCAACCAGTTGTCAAGTTTTCTTGATTCTTCTTTCATGGTACCTCTAACTTCCTTTTCTTCCTATTTTCCTGGTTGCTACTTTATATCTGACCCATATAACTTATGAATATGCTACTGAAACAGCACCTAAATATTCTCTTATTTGGAAAAAAGATATAAAAATGTACTGCTTTGTTCAGACTTAATATTTCTCTTTTTGCGAGGGGTGGGGTGGGGAAGCTTTAATCATACTAGAGGATTCCTACATATCACAGAGACTTAACTCAAAGGAGTAAACTCAAATAATGACAGTTTGGGCAGATGATGCTTAGTAGGAGAAGACTGTTTCCCAGGTCTCCCTCATCTACCCAGTTAGCACTAGGGTAGCAGAGACATACTCTTATTTTGTTAAAGTAAATTATGACTTTCAGACTTGTGAAATAGTCATTTCCTCCCTATTACCTCCATGGTAGGAGTATAGTTCCCTACACTCTTGATATTGAACTTGTCCATGTAACTAGCTTTAGTCTCATGGTTGACTTTAGTCTCATCCTTTGACTTTGGGCGTGGCTGTGTAACTTGCCTTAGTAAATGGGATATTAGTGGATGTGATACAGCAGAGATTTGAAATGTGTTTGTGTGGTTGAACTAGTCTTCTTATGCTTATGTCATTACTATAACAACATACCCTAACTAGCCCTTTGGTTCAAGGAGGGTAAGAGACATGGAACAGACTGAAAACAACCTGCAGATTATAGCTGTCTAGAAAGCCCAGCCTGGGTCTGCTGACTCCGGTTGATTCTCATGCACTAACTAAATGTTTGTCATTGATAATGATAGAGACATATGAGCTAAATAAATACTTATCATCCTCTGTCCTTGATATTCATTGTTGTTTATTTCACAGTAATAGCTGCCTGATACAAGTTTCTAGGAGATTTTTTTTAGCTTTATACAAGTGAAGTATTTTAGTATGTGATACTCCTTAAGAAGGTAAAATGAATTCATATAGTTTATAAAGATTTTCATGATAATGTGAGAGGAAAAAGGGAGGAATCCTAATAGTCAACTATTTATCTTGTCCTTTCACTTAACAATCTAATTCAGCAGATCTTAAACTGTAATGGGATTAAGACTCACTTGGGCAGATCATTTAAAGAACAAATCCCTGGCTCTAACTCTAGTAAGTCATTCATTTGATTTGGGTTGAGTACTGGAAATCTGTATTTTTAACTCTTACTTCCAGATGGTTATGATGCAGGTAATTTGAGAAACATTGATTTAATTTTGTCTTGTTTTGTTTTCATTCTTCTCTTCTCTTTTTCTTTCTTAAAATACCACACAGGAAAAAAAGTGTAAGATGTATTTGGGTAACACATAAAACTAACAAATATGAGGCAGAAAATTAAATGAGGGATATTTTTTCTCTCATACTCTGCTACATCCTTTTATTCATTATAAGTTGAAGATTGAAGAGCGACATTATTCTAGTATTTTTGGTTTCTAGGAGTTTATGACATAAACTTGGCATGCTTTAATTTTTATTTTAGTATTATTTCTATTTAATACCAAACAGTTCTCCAGAGGCCTCTTTTCAACAACCAATGTTCCCTTTGGCAGTGAAATCCACTTACCTTAACTGACTGTGATTATACTTCAACCTAGTTCTCAGAGTCATGATGGTAATATTCATTTTACTGTCCCCAAAGACTCTTAGTATTCATCAAATATTTGATTAACATTGTCTAATAAAGCTTATAGAATGCAGAAACATGAAACCTAACTCCATCATGATTTTTACTACTGTCTCTTTCATTAACACTGTGAGTTGCTTTTCTAAAATAATTAAAATCCATAATTGAATACACTAGAATAATTTTGGAAAATTAGTTTAATTATTCCAGTACTTCCATTTGGAAAGCTTGCATTATTTATTACAACTAAATGGATAAATGTGGCTGCCATTTTCTTTCTTTTCATTTCACACTTACTCTTTGGGAGAGAATATTTGTTTTGTATATTTGTATTTTTTTTAAAGGGAGTGAAAAACAGCTCTTAAACCTATGTTGACAGGAAGAATATAAGGATGACTTGGGCACTATAAATAATATGAGTACACTAACTGCAGAAGTCTCATTCACCTTCAGGAATTGGCTTATTATACTACTAAGGAATATCTAACACCCTTTCCTCACTGAATATGTTGTCCAAGTTTTAAATTATTTCATGCTGTTTAGAACCAAAATAGAAGATGGAAAATTGTAAATCTTCCAAAGATTCTCTTTGGAATAAAGAGACTAGATCTCTTTTCTCTGCTAACTTTAGACTTTATGATCCACCGGTGACCTAGAGTGAGTTTGGGATACACATAGTTCATTAGTCTGCATTAGCTCTGTAGCTCAGCATGGCATCTAGGACATGGCTACATTATTTATATACCAGAAAAACTGGAGGTATTTTATGGGCTAGGAAATAGAAACATAAACAAGATATTTTAAACTTAGATTAAATTCTTCTTGGTTATATTCACATAGCAATCCAAGCAATCATACCATAGGTAGCCGATGGCACCTTTATTAAAAACATTTCAGTTCAGCTTTATGAGATAAAAGTTATTGAGAACACTGATGACTGTAGTGACTTTTTTTTTTTTGGTAACACATATTTATGAGAAATAGCAAGGGCCTCAGCGGAAATTACACAATTAATATTTTAGGAGGTCTGGGGTTCACCCAGTCAGCAGTAATATGAGGTGGTTGGGTCGTAAGTCACAAGCATGCTTGGATTTCACAATTGTAAGTTTTACTTCTGACTTAATAGAATAATTCAACTGACAACACAGAATCAAATGAAAATACTCAAACAATTTAAAAGAGAAATAAATTAAACCCAATATAAAAGGTCAAAAGCTCTCCATTAAAATTTATATATGTGAATTCTCTAAAGTTAAGCTAAATAAATATCTGTACTAAAGGTTTATAAAATGCCACTGCCATTACTATTGCCAAATTTCTTAGCTTAGCATTTGAAATAAAATTTGCAGGACTAGGTTTTGGCATGGTATCACCTCACTGCTGAAATTTCCAATTTCTATACCATTTCCCTTCCATTCTTTGACATTTCTGCTCCCCAATCCCACACTGCCTCCCCAATAGCTATAAACTACTTACTTAGGCTTTCTAAGGGAAATTGGTCTTTGGAATAAGATCACTTGATTTATATTCTCTCTTAAGTAGAGCTCATGTTCCCCTGGGAGTAAGGGGTTGATCAGTTTATGTTGACAGCCACAATGTGTGGTCCATGAGTGACTTTTTGGAATGACTTTAACCTTTTAAAAAGTTTCATGATTTCATGTAGTACATGGCTATAAGGTCATGAGAGCAGGGGCTACGTCTGTCTTATTTGCTAGGTACCTAGCACCTAGGACTTAGCATGTATCTGGCACAAAGAAGGTATGTAATAAATATTGATTGAATAAATGAATGAATAAATGCATACATTAATAAATGAAAATTAAGAGCAATAAATAAATATTCTTGAGGGCTATTATAGTCAAGACCAGTATATTTTGAAGCAGTGTGTATTTATTTATTCATCAAATATTTACTGAGTATACATTATGTATCAAGCAATATGCTAGCCCTTAGAGATACAAAGGAAAGAGGACAGACACTATTGCTGCTCCATTGTAATATATAATCTAGTGCAGAACACAGAGAATTATAACACATAATCATAAGGTCTGTGACAGAGGAAGACAACATGCCATAGGAACACAGAGATATGTCACCAGAACCAAACTAAAGATCTCATAAAATACATTTTTGAAAAAAGCAATATGTAAGTTGATATCTGAAGAAACAATGAGATTCAACTCAGTGAAATCAGAGGGTGAGGGACAGAAAGAAAGAATATGATAGGCATGTCTGAATGAAACTGAGGAAAGTAGCATGGGTCACATCCATCATAGACTTAACATGACTTAGGGTTTTTGTTAAGGAGGTAGGGCTTTATTTCATAAGCTATGAAGAAATATATTACATAGGAAACCCAGAAGTTTAAATCAAAATTGTAAATTTGATTATAGAAAAGCATGGCTTTAGTGACTTGCTTTCAAAGAACAGAGAGTATGGAAAGGGACAGATAGTAACTTTATAGTGGTGAAACCTGGAAAACACTATAGTACTCAAGTGACAAAGATTAGCATTATCAATGATGTCATACTGATATTGGGTACTACCTGATAGAATGTGATGAGAATGGCACCTCTATGGTACTATTTCAAAAACCCATAGCCCCAGTTTAATCACGAGAAAAACATCAGACATATTCAAATGTAGGGCCATTTTATAAAATACTTGACCAGTATTCCTCAGAACTGTCAAGGTCATGAAAAACAAGACTGAGAAACTATCACACACCAGAGGATAGCAGGAAGACATAACAAGTACATGCAGTGTGGTTTCCTGGATTCGTAATATACTGATATTGGTTTCTTAGATGTGACTAATGTACCATGATAATGGAAGATGGTAATATCAGGGGAAACGGAAACTAGGTGAGGGGCATTCAGGAATTCTCTACACTGTCTTTTTAACTTTTTTGTAAATCTAAAATTATTCCAGAAAAAAAAGTTTAAGACAGTGAAAAAATAATGTATGTCTACAACATGATAGATCTGTATATAATATTTGTAATACTTGGGATATACATATTTAAATTCTGTACTATACAAAGAATCCTTTAAATTGATAAGGAAAAGATAAATAACTGAGTAGAAAAATAGGCACCTTGTATTATAAGAACTTTCCAGAAGAGCAAATTCGAATGACCAATAAACATGCTCAATCTCACCAGTAGTCAGGGAAATGCCAATTAAAATAATGAGATTATCTCTTTATAACTATAAATATATACCTATAAATATCTTTATACCTATAAATATCTCTTTATACCTCTATATATACCTATATCTCTTTAACCTTTTTTGTTAAAAATTAAAAGGAATGGTAATATCTGGTACTAATAGGGACTTCAAGAACATGGCATTCTCATATGTTGCTGGTGGAAATTTTGTTATAATCTTTTTGGAAATCATTTTGGCAATATATTAGACTATAATATGCATACATTTTCCTAGCAAATAGACTCCTGCTTCCTGCTCCTATGATCTCATAAAAATAAAAGTTAGTATATAATAAGTATGGATATTGCAGTGGTTATTTTGTTGAGCAACACAAAATATTGAAATGAAGTGAAATTCTTTATTAATATGTGAATGATGAAAAACTGGGGTACATTAATATCAGGGACTCAAAAGCAATCATTATGAATGAATTAGAACTAAGGTTGGGAGGCTTTCCAGAGTGTACTATCAAATAATAAGAGGAAGATATAAAGCGATATATAAAATATAATTACATTTCATAAATTTAATAATATATATAGTTATCTAGGTAGCTAGATACCTAGATGGATGGATCCTGTTTATTAAAAATGATAGTCTCAAGGGGATGCAATAAGGAAATAATACTGACTTTTCTCCACTGATGACCAGATGTTGTCAGCTCTCCCTTACTTGGCATTAGATTATATTTTGATCTCTGCTGTCTTGGCTTTTCTAGACATTTTTCTCAGATAATAAACAATCCAGTCTAATTTAATATCAAAACTTCAATCTCTCAACCAATTCACATCTTCTCCCTCACCCCCTAGTTCAGGCTAGGTCCTTGCTACTTCTGCAAAGTGATAGTGAAGAGATGAAGGCAAGGGCTGGTAGTGATGCTGTGTCACTTTCACCATTGTTCTATCTTGTTTTTGCCTTCCTTCTCACTCCCTTGCTGCTTCTGATTCTTATAGTGTTAGAGCAGGGAGGAGACATGACAGGTAACCAGATAACGGCTGATGTTATTTGGAATTCTTTCTTGATTCTTCTGTGTTGTCTGTTATATCAGATGTCTAACTGCTGCTAGCTCTTTCTCTTGAGAATGCATTTGTAGATTCTTCAGTGACACCACTACACCCAGCACCCTGGTACTTTGGCTTTTTATAGTCTACCTTTTCCTAATTCTAGTGTTGTACTTTTAGTTTAGCCTTTTATTATTTTCTCTCAACTCCTTTGCAAAAGATATATACCTTGGACCCTGTCTGCCAGACATCCTGGAAAGGGCTCCTTTCAAGGCAGCCTTAGCCTACTTACAGTGACAATATCACTTCACTGATGAAAAATTTACTCCCTTGCCCCACGTCTGTGGGGAATGTACTTTACTCTGCTTGCAATTTTCTGTCTGTATTCTGATATCAGGGAATTCTAGCAGCTTTATTTTTTCCCTATATTCCTCCAAATGCTTGTAGGGATATGTCATATTTTCCAACAATCCTTTTGCAATATGAAGTACTGGTTGGGCTGATGAGTTTCCTTAGGTCAACAAGCATACAACCAGAAAATCTCCTTACACAAGCATCCTTTAACCTTCCCAAGGATTTCATTGCTGCCCTCCCCACTCTCTACTCCTGCACTTGGCTTGATGTATGAGATGGTAACATTCCCTCCCCTCCTTGGAAGAGGAAATGCTGGTTCACTCTCTATTAGGTCAATACCTCTTGATATTTAAATCTTTATATATAGGTTATATCTGGGGAGTGAGTAAGGTTCACATGCCCAATTATGCTTCCCTCTTAGAAAGCCATGTGAAGATGTATCCAGGACCATTTTTTAAAAAATAAATCTTTTCTGTTTTCTATTCCTATGTTTTGGCATTTACTATTCATCATTTTCTGCTTAAGGCTTTAGGCCACTCTCAGAGCACAGGAGCAATCCCATTTAACATCTTGTTTTATAAAATCTGTGCATGATTATATAAATATGGAAAAAAGTAACAACCAGATTCTTTACATTGATTTTCTTGATGGAGGATGGAGGATAAAGGGGTGAGAGAAAAGAAAACAAATGCATCCACAGGAACAGCAGTATTTCAGAATGATCTCTAAATAAATATTTTTGAATGTGAGGTTATATAAACATGGAGCCGTGAAAGAAGGGAAGGTCAACAGCAAAGTGTTTATGGTGGTTATCTTAGGATGGTGAGATTTCACATGATTTCTACTTGCTTCTTTGTACTATTCCTCGTGACAATATTTCAAAAGCAATTTATATAAAATATAAATTTTCATATAGATCAGGTAAAAACCATAAAGCTATGTTTTTTTCAAAATTCAAGTTTTGGGAATCTTAGAATGAAACAGATATTTTATTTTCAGAAGTTTTCAGAGTCTTTAATTTAGTAACATATATTGAGAATCTCCAAGAGTATTTGCCAATATAATGTGACTATAGAAGTATCCTTTTCTTAGTAGGGAATATCTTTAAGAAGCACTACTCAGTAGATACATCAAACAAAGATTATTTTTAAATTATATGTAAGCCATTGATGTTCCACGACTGAGGAATTTCTGTTTTCTTTCCTACATACCTTTTAGGTAATATATTCAGAAATGTTAATGATATGCCCATTGCCCCACTTTTCCCCATTATAATGTAAATGTGAGATTAGGAATCTTAGCTGTCACTTTTATCATTGTAGATCCCTGTCTTAGTCCATTTGGGCTGCTATAATAGAATACCATAGACAGGATAACTTATAAACAAGAGAAATTTATTTCTCTAAGTTCTAGAGGCTAGGCATTTTAAGATCACAGTGCCAGCAGATTCAGTGTCTGATGAGGATCTGCTTCTTAGTTCTTAGACAGCCATCTTCTTGCTGTGTCCTCACATGGCGGTAGGGGTAAAGGAGTTCTCGTGGGTGTTTCTCCCTCTCTCTCTCTTTTTAATGTTGGCCCAGCACATTGATTATTTTGTTTTATTTGTTTAGAGATGGGATCTCACTATGTTGCCCAGGCTGGCCTCAAATGCCTGGGCTCAAGCAATCCTCCCAAGTAGCCTCCCAAGTAGCTGGACTTATAGGCGTGCACCACTGCGCCCCCTGGGTCTCTTTTATAAGGGGACTATTCCCTTTCATGAAAGCTCTACCCTCATGACCTAATTACTTATCAAGGGCTTCATCTTTTAATATCATCACATTGTAGGTTAGGATTTTTTATAAACATATATGTTTAACATATAAACATTCAGTCTATAATATTCATTTAGAATAGTACCTGACACATAACAGGTAATTGATAAATGTTGAGTGAATAAATGGATGGTTTTTCTATATTGTTCTTACATTGTATTGTGTATACATTTTTCAGTAATTTTAATGTAGAATTATTTAATTATTTAAATCATTTTTAAGGCTTTGGTTGATTAATGTTACCAATGTCTCTCTAGAAAGACTGTAATAATTAATTCATTACTACCAGTTATGTATCAGATTATCCATTTCTTCTCACTCTAACTTTTTGGGGTAATATCATACTTCTTCATTATTACTGATCTGATAGATGAAAAATGGTTTTACCATATTGTTTTAAATGATCTTATTCAATTGCTGGTAAGAGTGAATCTTTTCTGAAACTTATATGCCACTTTAAATTCTTTTTTTGTTTATGGTCCATTTGGATCATTTGCTAATTTGTTTAATTGATGTGGTAATCTTTTTCTTAATAATTTATAAATTCTGTTTATATATTAAGAATAATAGCTCTTTTTCTATCAAAGTTCCATATGCATTTTATTTTCAATTTGATGTTTATCTTTTAATTTAGATTTTTTATGTATAGCTATTTTGATATGAGCATGTCCCTCAATTCCCTGTGATATACATGATATTTTGCATTTCCTCAACACTTCTGGCCTGATAGAGGTTTTTTTTTTGTTTTTTTTTT